>CM069452.1:71774845-71874749 GCA_035610835.1 Ophiura sarsii
CTTTCCTTCAGGAAGTCGACTTGATGAGATCCGAGATCTTGTCATCTGATCATCTCTCCTTCAGGAAGTCGACTTGACGAGATCCTGAATCTTGTCATCTGATCATCTCTCCTTCAGGAAGTCGACTTGACGAGATCCTGAATCTTGTCATCTGATCATCTTTCCTTCAGGAAGTCGACTTGACGAGATCCTGAATTTTGTCATCTGATCATCTTTCCTTCAGGAAGTCGACTTGATGAGATCTGGGATCTTGTCATCTAACCATCTCGTCATTATAATAAGTTGATTTGAAGAGATCATGAAGAGATCAACATCTTATCATCTGATCATCTTACCTATAGGATGTCGACTTACCAAGATAATTATCTCGACATCTGGGTGGCACTTTTAAGCTTCCATAATATGAATAAACAGATATTTCAGAAACCTTTCCAAACTTTCAGTCTTATCTCATGAATTACTGAACAAATACTAGACACGTTTGTACTTGATAATAATTTTCGTTAGAAAATTCCAATTAGGAAACTTACTTAATTTTCCATGAAAAATTAAGTCAGTTTCCTAATCGGAATTTTCTAACGAAAATTATTATCATGTTCTTTTGAATTCTGATGAAACTATTCCATGTTTATACTTATTTTAACGTATTTCTCATGGTGATTCCAAATATGGTTATGAGATTCGATAATGTGCACAATTTTTTTGAATCACTATGTGACATTTTGGAATTGCTGTCTGCAGACGACTGCCGCCTAAAAAGTGTTAAGAAGGACGGTCACGAACCCCGAGTGGACCGGGTCCATTATGTTATTCTAATTGAAATCCCCACACCCCTTATGGAAGACAAGATCTTAATCATACCATAAGTGAGTGTGAATTTCAGTAGAAGTTACCTGCATCTGTAGGGGTCATTCCGGGGGCGTAACTACTGCATGATGGACATTTCCCCCTGCCGGTGCTAGGCTACACTGCAAAAAGTGCAGAACACATGACGCGTTCAGAACATGTTCACGGTGTGTTCTCCAGGTGTTCCAGAACATGTTCAAAATGTAACAGATTTAGAACATGTTCTGAACGTGTTTTGGATATGTTCTGAACGTGTTCAGAACACATCAGAACATGTTCAGAACATGTTCAGAACATGTTCAGAACATGTTCTATATCTGTTACCTTTGAACACGTTCTGCAGTTTTTGCAGTGTAGCCCCTTGATTCCCCAAATGAAACGACGAACTCTATTTATATTAACAAAAAAATAGTCTGATATCCCTCCTCTGATCACAGGCATGTCCCCCCCCCCCCCCCTATCCCCCCAAATAAAATAATTGAAGACCCTAGTTAGGGAGCACATCAAAACTCGACCGCCCGGCAACCCGCCGGTTCCGTGCAGTCGTGAGGTTGCAGCCGATTTCTATAGTTCTAATAAACAATGATAGTTCTAATAAACAATGCGGTCCAACCGGGCGGAACCGCCGGTTGCCGCGCGGTCGAGTTTTGATTTGCTCCCTTACGCCACGGGTGACTCCATTTGAATGGTACACTCCCTGCGTGGAAGATTGAGGTTATGGCTAGGGCATTAGGGGGCGGGGGTGTGGATTTTAAATGGACTAGCCATTGACGCTATATTTATACTGCTATCCCATACTATGATTTACTGTACGGTTTCCTGGTGGGGACCCCGAATTCTAAAAATAGTTCAAGGTATACTCTTTACATTGAACATTTTGTCTACTCACTATCTGGCTTATAGAATTTCTAATTTTAGATTTTGGCGGGAGAATTTGGAGATCTCAATTGATAACTAGAAGAAGTAAAACGGGTATATTGACTTGGTACAAATAAGGACCGCTCTCTACAGCATGTTATGCGCGACAATGTTTGTTGGATGCTGCTATTATTGTCAACAGTCTCGTCTTCATTTTTATTGTGAGATAGGCTTTTAAAGAAGACCCTAGTTACGCAACAGGTGACTCCATTTGAATGGTACACTCCCTGCGTGGAAGATTGAGGTTATGTCAAACGATCTTTACAGATCATTCAGTGACCGCACTACTGTGCATTAGACTTATTGTAGTCTGTAGTAGACACGGGGCAGTCTCTACGTTATTTCCATTGGTCAAGGGGCAGTCCTTTGGAGGTTCTTTTAGAACCAACTTTATATAGTAGGCCAGTGGCAACCTACGAGTAGAGCACTTTTCAGAGCCACCATCTCTGTTCAGTGGAAGCGGCAATCCATCTGAACGGCTCTTTTCAGAGCCACCAATTCTTTCACAAGTAGGAAAGGGCACCTACACACAGAAAAAAAAATACGTAAGTTATGTAAAACAAGGTATTTAAAAAAACTGGACGGGGGAGATAGAAGACTGTTGAATTATCCCGTGCTTTTTCTCTTACGTGACACGGGTCATTCTATACGTGCGTGTCACGGGTACCCGTATCCCGTAAGTCTCACTCTCCGTGAATTCCCAAACCCAACCACAGTAGAGCCCAAGCCCCGTAATAACCTGCATAGTGCATACCACCACGCAGCGTTCGATTTAACCAATGTAGCATCACGAAATACGACACACTTTTGAACACTAATGCACAAATATGTAGCAAAAAGTGCTACGCCAAAAGATTCCCTACTTGATCTCTGATCACGTACCATCAAAGCCAAACCTAAAGATTGAGTGTCATCTTCAAATAACTAAACAAAGTATGGTAAATCTTGAAATATCGGCGGTTCATTTTCACTTTCGTCCAGAGTTAAAAATCCCATTGGTTTACACGTACTTGCGCAGAATTTTTCTGTCGGTTTAAAATGTGTACAAAATGGCGGAGTTCTGCGCATCTCGGAGAAGTAATAATCATGACGTCACTTCTAGTCTTGTTTTCGTGTCGCATGGCAAAGGTCGAGGGGTTGTTGCCATATCATTGGGCTAATCATATTGAAGGGTTCACACCTCTCAGCCGCCCTCTTATGTCGCTATCTTGCAGGCTCCGATAATTTGTACAGCTTTAGCGTCCGTACGGTAATATTGATGACTGGGGGATGTAGCCTAGGGTTCGCCATAATCATTGGGCTAATTGCGAGACCAAGGCAACACGGAACAAAGAGGCCGTGGACTCAGTGACTCAGTATATTACTAAATCATATAATATAATACAAAATAGCATCCAAATAGCTTAGTATATTACTAAATGGCATCCAAATAGCTGAAATAACTTACTGTGTCCTCTTACCTTCATATTATAACAATATCAATTACATTTTACAACAAAATCGCTTCAGAAGATGATTAATGCAAGTTATTAATATTAGCAAATGCCGCGAATTTTAGGGGTTTGTGAAAAGGTTACGACTTAGAAACGTCGTTTCAAATGACGGGTCGCTAATCTCCCCGTCAAAAAATACATAACGTTAGGTGCAATACGAACTCTCGAACAAATAGGTATATTCTACCGAATTTGTAATTATGTAAAATATACCTAGCAGTTAGGTAAGTAAAATACATAAATATTAGGTAAAATAATAACATAATTTTTTATGTAGTTCTTTTACCTCACCAGTTAGGTAAGTTAAATACATGATTATTAGGTATAATTTAAAAGTTAAATACATGATTATTAGGTATAATTTAAAAATTAAATACATGAATATTAGGTATAACTTAAAAGTTAAATACGTGATTATTAGGTGGGACACGTCCCCCTCGTCCCCCACCCCCCCCCCCCCCCCCCCCCCCCAGGATCGACGCCCCTGACCATAGTACATTGATATGCTGAATGGCTGAATGCAGTGCCGCAATCACGCAATGAGTCCCGGGAGTGCAGTGCAGTATACATGCACGGATAGCGTAACCATAGAAGCTTCCCCAGGTCCGAGCCGTATTACATTACATCATACATGCATGTGCACTTCCTTACAAATAGCCAAATATAAACAAAAAATCAAGTAATAAGACGTAGAACTCCGGTACTCACCTTTGAATGCTTCAACAAAAGACTGGAGGCCCCAAGCCTTCATTAATTCTATCCACTTGGGCTTCAGCTCTTCTGCCTCCGCCATGTCCGCCATTTTGCTCAAGTGTGATCGATCTTGCGCGCAAAATTACATCGCAAAGTGGTATTTTTGAAAGATTTGTACATTATAAGAATGTAATTCGACACTTTTACCTTTTTAATATGTAAAAAAATACACAAACTATGTAACATTTCCGCTTTGCGTTTAATTGTGTATTTTTTAATATCTACATGCCAACTGGTAAACTGGTTGGACAACAATTCTACCGAAGTTGTGTAGAAACTCGTCGAAAATATACACAACATCGTTATACATATTATTTTTTTACATATCGAGGTCGCGATTTTTCTGTGTGTATACTCTCAAATCATCGGGCAAGGGCAGCCCAAATGATGATAACAAGAGAAGTGGCAATCTCTATGTTTTGTTTAATATTATAATAATTTGGTCCTGAAGAAGTCAGAGCTAATCCTGACGAAAGCTTGACAGATTAAAACTTGTCCGACGGCGAACCCGTTAAACTTTCAACTTATTTTATTTTTATTTATTAACAAAAGTTAACGTGTACTGCCACACGTTTATAGTTCACTATACTGTCACTTGCTCGGTTTGCTCCATTGCTTGCAATTTTGCGGTTTAAAGGCTCAGCAAACATTATTAATATTCCTGTGGTAAATATTATGATAACATCACAGTTCAAAAACTGCTGTCCACGCTTGAAGGACTTAATATTATAGTGTCCATTCTCGGATGATGTGATTTTAATCATATAGTCCAGGATTTCATAGAATTTTAAAGTTTATGATTTCAAATGTAGGCCTACGCCGATTTTTATTCTTCACAACAAACTTTCAGTCATTTCGCTATTTACAGCCGTAGGCAATTAGAGCTTCACAGCTCGTCTTCATGACGTTTCACCAATCGGCAACTCGCTGATACAGAAACTGACGAAAGTTCGTTTTTTGGAGGCGGGCTACGGCCTTCGCCTCTTCTATGGGTGTAGGTAATGACATTTGGGAAAACGACATCTTACGTACGGGTTACATGCGACAATAAATCCCTTACGTTTTACGTATGTCGCAATACATAAAAACAGATCCTCTCTGTAGCGCATACCAACCTATACCAACGAGTGTTTCCTGACCTTTTTCAATTAAAGCCTGTTTAACGCGTGTTTAAACAGGTTTGTATCAAAAATACAGATATTCTTGGAATTGGGCTACTTTTTGGTATTGGCTGAGGTTTTGTAGGTGACATTTGTGATGTAGTTTAGCAACACTGCATATCTGATCAATAACAGTTGTTAACACAACTGCAGTCTATTCATGGACTCTAGGAACCAGCAATAATCACATCTTGATTGACAGTGCCTTAGCAAAATGCTTTAAAATATTAAACGCCTTTTATTGTTTTAGGAAAGTTTAAAGGCAAAATATGAAAAGAACGTGGCTTTATTGATGTAGTTTCCCCTTTGTACGGTGGAAAGCATTATTACTGTTTGTATGTTATTCCGTTGGTAAAAGATGATTGAATATAAAATAAATGTGTTGTGATGTAAAACCAAGCGTTTGAAAATTATGCATTACACAACTGCGACTGTGTTTATTACGGTATCAACCTCGTTATGACTATGTTTATTACGGTATCCAACCTCGTTATTGGATTATTGCATACTGGTGTAATTCATAAGTGTCAATGATGTATGTCGACAAGATTTGTTTGTTTACCAAATAAACTGCCTTGCTCGATGTTGAATATATTGGTTTACATGTATATTATGTTTATTACGTTATCCACCCCACCATAGACAGAATGCTAAAACCAGCGTTATTAGTGAAGCATTATGTCATTATTTCAGAGCTGACTTTGGAAAACACATTACAACGATTGCAAAAAAGATAATTGATATATATTTTACACTTTGCAATACTATTCTTTTTGGAAAACCGTGCATTTTTTCAGATTTAAGGCTGAGGTTCATGAAGTAATGTGAAGACCAAAAATAACACGATTCAAAGTACTTGCAATTTAAAAAAAATCATTGCATTTTGTTCGCTGGAAATGATAGAATAATAACAAACATTTATTTAGCGCTCTACAAAGAACACAACGCTTAGAAGCATGTTTTAGTAACTACAATTTTGTATTTTTGGCATCACAGTTTGTACACTCGTTCTGATCTGCCTTATTTAGAGCTGACAGGCAGTATAGATACCCGTATAGATAACGTAATAAACATGGAACAAAATCTCCACGAAAAAGTGGTTGAATTCAACGTCATATTGTAAAAAATTCAATGATCGCTGTTCACAAAATTTTTAATCTAGTATCCAGTATATGTCTACAGTCTACTATTAAAAAAAGATAGAAGACAATTTGTTTTCAACTTATGAAATCTCATTTGTACTATTTCCATAACAATTGACCATAAAGCAACACTTCTAGTAGGCAGTGACAGTTAACCGTTGTTGGACACTTTTACTTTATACATGCTGAAGGGCAATACAAATACGCGAAGTTTTGACAGAACAGCGACAATGCGTTACTTCAGTTTTAATAACTTTGGATTTAGGTGGAATTGGTGATAATCAGGCCAATTTCCCGCCAATTTACGGAATTGATTTATCTAATTTACACACTAGTTTTATGATAATGATTTACAAAACCCATGGCAGGTAGACCAAAACGGAGTTCATTTAATGGCTTAAATCATGCTTAAAGATAATCAGAAGTTCACAGCCCCAGCATCCGAGTGGATTCACTGTGTAATCCATAATATGGTGATATGTTTATCACCTTAAAGCCATGACTCAATGTTTTGTACTAGGGTGTCCTAAAAGTCGCGTTACACTTTGAAATTATAATCAATATTTTAAATAACGTTGAATATCTTTAAAAAATACATATTTGAAAAGAGGAAACTTGTTAAATGAAAATAATAGTATCTTGCTCTGTCTGAAAGATAATCATTGCCGGCTTCTAGAACATGACCAACTTAATTAAGTCGTAGGAATAATAGGTATTGTTAACATGGTTAAATCGATTTCGAAATGGCTTTTCAGTTGGAGTCGTCGGTCGTGTATGGTCAAATGCAGTACAGCATATCTGCCTATACATTATCACCAACGTATAGGCCGCTTTAGCAAAACAACTACGTACTATCATTATTTTCTAATTCTTATTAGTTCATCTGGGTTTTTTCTTCATCTTAAAGGTATTCCAATAAACTGCACATGCCAATTATCATCTATAAATTTCTGCACATGGAGTTTTCCATCACCAGTTGATCTCAGTTGAAAATTCCCATTGCGTTACACTCACCGATAATGAGCTAATTGATATTCATGAGGTGATTTACTACAGCGATTTTACATTGGAATTTTGACTTGCTCGATAAAATCATGAACTGTAATGCTTTTAAATCATGAATCTGAATAGGAAACATGAATTTATTGGTATAAAATGTACAATGAACACAATGAAATGGTAATTGGGTCTGATGGTTTAATACTTTGCCGACAGCACAGTCAGGACAGTGATAACTTGCAAGCTTCCAGGGGGAGAAATACTTTAGCGCGGCAGTGTATATATAGACTTTATTATCCGTCATGTCCGTGTTGAATCGTCCATGGTTGAATCGTACCCGCTTCTGGCTTCAGGAATAACCACACAACCTGGCTGGCATCACGATGGGGAACAGCTCGATCCATGATATCTTACTTTCCACGCGACCAGCCTGCGCGCAGACGACATTCCAAAATTTCACAAAGTGTTCTGAAATGTTAAAATTATTGAATTTCATTACCGTATTTAGAATCACCATGAATATTTTTTTGAAATAAGCAGAAATATGCCTGGTATTGGTTCAGTAATTCATAACCCTAACCCCGGTTTATGGTTTTTGACCGGGTTCACAATTTTCGAGGAAAAAACACCAACTAAATCTCCGGGAACCTGCCGGGATTCGATCCAGGGACCCTCCGTTCTCAAGCCCCACGTCACAGCCACTAAGTCACGGCCCTCAGCTACACATTCGCGCAGTATACCGCGCTCAGTATGATATAGGCTCGGTTGACTACGTCATCGAAAACCCACGGCGCATGCGTTTGGAGAGGGACTTAGGATTAGCATTTTTTAGCACTCAGGGGGGTGGGGGGGGGGGGGGGGGGGTTAGGATTAATAGAACACACACACACACACACAAAAAGAAAATGTTACCATAACCCTAACACCGGTTTAGGGTTTTTGACCGGGATCACAAAATAACCCAATAACTAAATCTCCGGGAACCTGCCGGGATTCGGTAGGTTTTTATTATTTATCCGATTTGGTTAAAAAATGAACCAATCAAAAAAGAGAATACCCTTATAAATATGTATAAGGTGTAATACAGTATGCTAATACAATGTCTTGGATAATGTTGTTAAGGTTCGTTCACACTAGACGTTATTTATCGTGCGGTGCGTTATGTTATCGCAATGGAGTTAACAAATGTTTAACTGCCATTGCGGCAGTCAGGATGATGTATTAATACATTTACCTGGTGGGATGCTTTTGGCGGCAAAACACAGTTTGCCACTTTCCCGACTATGGCTCCACAGAGCTCATACTGAAGTTGAATGTCTGAGGGCGGGCATCCAGCTGTATGCCAATCATAGATAAGGCGGGCCCGTTGCAGCTGTAGGATATCTGTGATGCCAAGAAACGTGATCACGCTTTCGAGTCCTGAACACCGTTTGAAATGATCGCCACATAGAGTCAATGGGATGTGCACTATGAAAACTCTCTCATTGCTTGCGTGGTAGATTTCGATCGCGACAGGAGCATGCGCAGATGCGATTTTTGTGTAAGTGGTCTGTGATTTTGTCAATATTATATTTTTACTGTGATTTGTCGATCTGCATTAAATGCAAAAAGTAACAACGCCCCCGGCTGGACTCGAACCACCAACCTTTCGGTTAACAGCCGAACGCGCTAACCAATTGCGCCACGGAGGTGATTATTACTAGGCTGTTTTGGTTTGTCATGTTCACCCGTACACTTCCCCGTACACTTTCTTGCAAAGTCGGGCATCGTTTTTCTCAAATGTTGCTTGCATATTGCCTTTGCTGTCGCCTTTAATACATGTGCTGTTACTTGAACTTGGAACCAACGTTTAATTTGAACTGTCTATTTTCAATAAAAAAATACTCCAATACGGGAAAAAAATCAGAAAAGCTCACAGACAACAAATAAGAACATCATTTTACTCGACCTAGAATTTCAATCAACGGATTTCAATCATCGGCAAAACCCGATGATGTGAGTGACGTCATTTAATGAGCTCATTAGCATAATTTATGTCCGTGAAATATACAATAGGGTTTTGGTAGTGATGTGCTAGCTGTCATAGAGACTGTTTCTACCGGGGCACTGCAAAGTTAACGGCAAGATTAAACGGTAAGATTTACCGGTAAGTTTTTAATCCCCCTGTTTCTACTCGCGAAAAGTTACCGCTAAGTTTATCGATCCTATATGATGGGACACGACTTTTGACCTTTTGTTATACCAAACAATGCCGGCCCAACTGAAAAAGATTGCCTCACAATGTGTATAATCCAGCGTGACACGGTTCACGGCACATAACGGTAAGATTATTCGGCTGGGTGTTTTGTTTCTAGTGGGCAAACTTACCGGTATAAATTAATGGTATCACTGAAAGCCAAACTGGAGTCAGGGTTACTCTATAAAGGGAGTCCAGCCTACATGTGACTCTATGTCAATATTGACTCTGTTTGGAGAGTCACATGACTCCCTTGGAGAGTCAACATTTACTGACTCCTTTGGAGAGTCATGATGCATGACTCTTCAAGGGAGTCTTGTGACTCTTCAAATGGAGTCAATATTGACATAGAGTCACATGTAGGCTGGACTCCCTTTCGAGAGTAATAATGACTCCAACTGGCTAAATAGAGTCACTGTGACTCCAGGTAGGAAAAAAGGGAAATAAGACACTGAGAACTGAAGGGGGGGGGGGGGGGGGGGGGGCGGGGGGGGGGGGCTTTAATGTAATTGGTTCTTTGATGTTTATGTTCTTGCTCAATGTATTTGCATTTACTTAGTGAGCAGTCACTCCCCTTCCTTAACCAGTGAGAAATATGCAAATATATCAATATACATTCAACGGTGTTAAATAAAGGCATCGACTTAATTGAAATAAATTAATAGGTTTAAATAAATAAAATGTGCAAATTAGCTCATTAGCATAATTGAAATGGTATACACGAGCATCGGTGCTAATTTTTGTACCATTGCAATTATGCTAATGAGCGATTTGTGCATTTTACTCGGCTAATATAAGACCAAGTAAAATATGCAAATTAGCTCCAGAGAGTCAGGATGACTCCTTTGGAGAGTCATGGGCGATGACTCTTTCCGACGGCTCGGATGACTCCTTTGGAGAGTCAGGATGACTCCTTTGGAGAATCAGGATCACTCCTTTGAAGAGTCAGGATGACTCCTTTGAAGAGTCAGGATGACTCCTTTGGAGAGTCAGGATGACTCCTTTGGAGAGTCAGGATGACTCCTTTGGAGAGTCAGGATGACTCCTTTGGAGAGTCATGGCCGATGACTCTTTCCGACGGCTAGGATGACTCCTTTGGGGAGTCAGGACGACTCCTTTGGAGAGTCAAGATGACTCCTTTGAAGAATCAGGATGACTCCTTTGGAGAGTCAAGGCCGATTTACTCCATTTCAAGAGTCACTTGACTCCAGTTTGGCTTTCAGTGATGTTCCCCAGTAGAAACACGCTCATAAAGGTGCGTGATCCAGTTGCTAAGGTTTATGGAAGGCCTACTTGCATAAACCAATTTTATTTACCGGGGCAGATACCCTCTGGGCTATCCCTTTTGCAGGGTACGTCTGTGTGTCATGGTTACCGTACATCTGGCCAATCAGCATCATTGCTTTCATGCCCGCGATTTTTGCCCTTTGTTTTGGTTTTGGATGAGGTTCCGTGCTTTTACCTCTCTATTGTTTTGATCATATTTCTCATTGGCTTCATCGTGACTAGTCGCTTCCTAAAAATTCCACTCCCACCCACCCATTACCTGAGTAATTTTAGAGTCAGCAATTTATGTGCTCGCTCTATTATTGCCATTCATTTTAATTAAATTGATACAAAAATTATGCAGGTTAGACTGTATGACATTAAAATATTTACATATGTTATCTTCCTGGGCATCTCTCTAGGGTAGGATTTTAGGTAGTTTACAGAAATTCAATCATATCGTCGCTGTTCTGACATACCGGCACATCTCTTTACTTATTTCTGTTGTGATGTGCCGGTATGTCAGAACAGCGACGATATGTTGAATACCATAAATTTGAAGTCAGTATACAATGTGAAATTAGCAGATGTTATCTTCCGAGCAATTCTCTCAAAGGTAGGGGTCAGGTAATCTACAGATCCCTGGAATCATGTGCTGAAAAATGACTCATCTAATATAATAATGGTCCTTAGTCAATTCATTAGTTCATCCATCATTGTGTCATCTCATGAGCATTTCTCTCTTAGGTGTTTATACATTAGGTTTAGGTAGTTTACTTTTCCAAAAAATTGATGGTTGATGACACGAACACGTCCGTTATCAATTTATACAATTATATTTCCATGACTTATTATTATTTTATTATACAAATAAGCATCGTCAAATGGACGATCAGTTCAATCTAACTATACCTTGTATTGTATGATAAATGTACTATCCCGTCCCCAGTGATCCAGTAGCTATAGCGATAATCGGTTCACACGTAACACTTCGATAGCCTGTATACATATAATACATGAGAATCGGGAGCGAGCAGGACCTGAACTAACATCAAATTATGTGATTTTAACATCAATGCCCGTATTCTCGTACGTAGTTAAGCTAAACACGCGTCTAACTTTGAATTTAGACACAGCGTTTAACTAAACGCGATTCTCGTACATTTGTTTTACTTAAACACGCGTCTAACTCACCGAAAAGTTTAAACATGTGTCGCGGGGCGCAGAGCGAGAGCACGCGCGATAGCCAAGTGTGCAGTTTATCAGATCTGACACCACCAAATTGTCTGCGTGGGAAGGGTTTAATTTGGAAACCTATAATCTTTTATTTATTAGCCACGTGGGTTCGTCTGCAGGGCAGAACCTGCGCTTTCGACTCAGTAACGCCGAACCAATGACACTGGACGGCTACTAAGATTCACAGTTTATTTTCGCTCTCCTTCTTACAACATAAGTTACAAAATATATCACAACGTCGGGTTAGTTTACAATATCCAAAAAAAAAAAAAAGGATCGGCGCTCTTTCGGCATCTCCTTTTCACCGTTCGTATTCCGTTGCTCGCTCTGCATCTCTCTTCACCGTTCGTGTTCCGGTGCTCGCTCTGCATCTCTTTTCACCGTTCGTGTACCGGTGCTCGCTCTGCATCTCTCTTCACCGTTCGTGTTCCGGTGCTCAATCTGCATCTCTTCTCACCGTTCGTGTATCGGTGCTCGCTCTGCATCTCTCTTCACCGTTCGTGTACCGGTGCTCGCTCTGCATCTCTCTTCACCGTTCGTGTATCGGTGCTCGCTCTGCATCTCTCTTCACCGTTCGTGTATCGGTGCTCGCTCTGCATCTCTTTTCACCGTTCGTGTACCGGTGCTCGCTCTGCATCTCTCTTCACCGTTCGTGTATCGGTGCTCGCTCTGCATCTCTTCTCACCGTTCGTGTACCGGTGCTCGCTCTGCATCTCTCTTCACCGTTCGTGTATCGGTGCTCGCTCTGCATCTCTCTTCACCGTTCGTGTTCCGGTGCTCAATCTGCATCTCTTCTCACCGTTCGTGTATCGGTGCTCGCTCTGCATCTCTCTTCACCGTTCGTGTACCGGTGCTCGTTCTCCGCTCAACAGATCACCACCGTCTTATCTTACCTGGTTTTATAACTGACCAAAAATACTATCTACATAGGCTTTACACTCAGCTTGACCCCCCCCCCCCCAAAAAAAAGGGAAGATGAGTGTTTTTGCCTTCCCCAACTTTTTAACTCAACCACTCCCCATCGATCATCACCATCGCACTGGGTTGAGTTTTACATAGTATAAATATAAATACAATAACAATAGAGCCCTACGTGTTACACGAACTAAGGATGTAAGTATAATAAGCCTTCAGATTTGTCCTCATTATTATTGAGAACAATTCAATGACATAACAAGGTACAAATATTTTCCAACATCATCAATTATTACTGGCAATTCAACTACACTATGTACTATCCATCACTGGTCTTTACTGCTATTTAATGACAAATAATTTGCCTAGGTAATCCGCTTTCATGAATTTCGACGAAATAACTCATGCACGGACTCCATTGGGAAGTATGACTCACATTTACATAACGCACCTTTATTGAATCTTAAACTACACGTTCGTATCGAATTTTTATAATTCGTACTCAAGCATACAATATATATTAAAAACAATTACAGTAATTACCTATGGCTATGGGTGCTCACTACAAGATGAGTCGTCCAACTCCACTCTGCTACCAAGGTTCTGCCTACAATGATAACACAGAATGCCCCGCTACCGTTATTATCCTGACTCGTCATCATACGCGATGTTTACATTTATACCAGTTCTTGTGAGAGTAGAAATATATATCTCCGAGTAGGCCCAACATGTACAAAGTATTTTCTCCACCATCTAATATACACACAGTGTATACAACTAGGCCTACACAATTCATCGCTTCCAAAAGATGCGCCAGGAACAGACTATAATTTATTAAATAGTCTGCCACTATTTTCAATCTACACAACTCGCCACAATATTAGCAAAAAATTAATGACAGTTTACACAACCAATTTTGATCTCGACGCCACACAACCAATCCGAAAAACATGCTGATTATTTTCTACAGCACCATCTGAATGTCTCATTTTGGTATACAATCTAAACAATCAAACCGCGCCATTATGCACCAAACTACTAAAATATTACACATTGAATTGACTCAACATGCCAACTATAATTATATTACTCATCGTTACCAATACTCATGCAATTTGATACAGCGAATATTTTTGGAACATACTGTAATAGAGCATGACGGGATAGCACCAGAACTTTTATTTCAATCAATTAGCGATTTAGCCAATCGGCGCGCCCGCGCTGACTTCCGTTCTTCCGGCACGCGCGCACGGCAGGAAAGTGCCTCATTGCGATTTTGATATTTGAGGCGGGCGGATGCAGAAGACTGTTTGTGTGACGATACATTTTTGAAGAGTTTTATCCGAGGATTTTTGAGGGTAAGTTTATTAATGAATCAGTGAATTCTTTTAGCATCAAATCCATAACGTATTCTGCAAATATGAATGCACCACATTATAAACATGTTAAATAAATTGTTGGGTTTCGTCAGTGATATTTTTGGGTGTATTTTTATAATTAGAAGATAAAATACAGCCTTTTTTATAGGTTTCTATTTCTATGAAAATGATAAACTTGTAAACTGTGTGTATGCGATGGCGAGGGACACGGTGATTTTTGGAACACTTTAGAGATCGTAGGCATGTTTTGAATCAATAGTTTCTTGATTTATTCGATGGTTTATAAATTCAAAACGTCCAAATTTTGTATCGTACGCTTTACACGAACCTATTGATTGGTGTATTTTCGATTGACCTGGCGGATTATAATTGAGAGAGATTTTTTTTGACATCATTTAGGATAATTGTTTTTATTATCCGTATCTAAAAATAATGTATGGGTGTTCAGATTGACAAGACCTGATGGTTATAATGTTGTTAGCATGGTTAGAGTGTAAACCAGTTGACGCTAGTCTAGCGTGTTGTTGTGGGTAAAATGTAGCCTGTAGGCCTGACTGTGTCAGTACTTTTAAAACTACAGCCTGTTTTAGAATATTATTAAAACTTGCTAGTTAAATTCAGAATGCCAAAAATTGAGATACGACGTGTGAAGGGGGAAGGCCTGTTTTAAATAAGGCCAATGTTTTCCAATGTATTTCGGTTTCACAAATTCTATTTCACATTTTGAAAACCAAATTGCCCTTTGTCATGACAGACCTATGAAATATTATTGATGCTTAAAATCGTGCAGTGTCCTTTTGAGCTGTATGATTAAATTAATGTGATGATTGGTGATTTAGATAGACATTTTGGACGTTGCAAAATTACGGTTGTAAATTGTAATTCTATTTTATTCTAATACCATATCTGGAAATTGAACACATTGCGGGTTTAAATTATTAATTCGTTGTGTTGGTGCAAAAGAACTATAAATAGAGCTGGGCCTATGAATTATAAGGCTTATTATGTATTTGTAGTGATTAAACAAAGTGGTGGTGCATATTAACGTATAGGCCTTTGGTGATGGTCATGTTTTATGCGCTTCCCCAAAACTAAATATGATATTGTGGTGGCATGCTGAGACCGGTTGACATTTTTATTTAATTATATCTGATAAGCCTACTGATGGGTGAGAAATGACGATTTATGAGGTGTTATCCAAAACTTGTATTGTATTTTATGAGCCAAATTGCGCGGATATGACGTAGTACAGGAAACCCATACGTTGGTGGGTTTTTTTCTTTTTCTTTTTTTCCCCTACCAACGTATTGGGAAATTGTATTGCGAGAAACTGTCAATTTGATTTGCTGTATAAAGTGAATGGTGTGGCTTTCGAATGAGAGCCGGGTGAATTACAGCAAAACAGCATTCCCGTTGATTTTCATACTAGCTACACACCTTTATAAAGTCCTCATCTTTCTTTTCAGCCACTTTTTTAAACATGAAAATGCTAAATTATTCCATATTTAATCATAAATTCTCCGCCGTGTAAACGCAATGGCTGAAGAAAAAAATTCGGATTTCACGAGTATCCCGGTCCCGAATTTAGTCTCAATCCCATCGCCAACGTCTTATACGCACATCACTTTTTTACGAACTTACGTCACGAATGTATTGAAACGAGTCTATTAAATAAACATGGCGCCGATTTCGATAAACATCGCGAGTGCCGTTAAAGTGAATTGGCTTAGAATTTCACCTCAAATTTCAAGGGAATATTGCATTTGTACAAAATATTAAACGAATGGCAAGATAGATGAGAAAGAGTAGATAAGAACAAGCACAAAGAAGTGTGTTTTTGAGCTCTGGTAAGCGATACAGAAATTAACACGAAAATCATATTTAGAAGGAGTCATACTTAGGATGGGGACAGATAGTGAAACATGCAAAATACCCTATGATGAATAATACCAACTGATGACAAATATCACTAAGTATGATTTGTTGTACTAGATATGACGGTGTTGTGATGATCGAATTTGTAGGCCACATAGCGTTGAGAATGAGACAATTTTGGAGCAAATTGTGATAAGCCTATTTGTTATGGGTTGACTGTTTAAATTGATATTTAAAAAATTACCTAAACTCGTATTGGAGTCTCTCAAAACATACCCTTTTTGCAGATTGTTGCCGTTTTTGATACCTAAGCGATGTACGCGCGTTCCATCGCCTTTCCGTGAAAAACAACCCTTTTTACGCGTGTTTTTTAAACGAGCATAATATCCACATTCGTATACAAGTGTTCAAAATAATACAGAAACAACACGTTATTCTCGTCAATCTCCACTCTTATTTATTTTATAACACATTTTTCTACGTTAGACAAACCTTACAGGGGGCGGCACTCACTTTTGATCAGGGTAACGGGAGTGTGGCTCCATAATCTCGCAAAGGTACAGGCTCCCAAGAGTTAAGTGTGACCAGTGAGTGCCCCCGCCCCTCCACCTCCCCCTCCCCCACGAACTAAACCAGGTTACATCCGTCTTAAATATAAATAGATTTCAGAATATCAAAAAAGTACTATGGGTACCTAAGTTACACGTCATACATGTACATAAACCAATATCATCTCTATGTTGTATTTACATAAAATCATAAATAAATATTGCGACAAGCCTCCCAGACTTTCGTAACAATAATGATTATAATAATAAATAGCACACGTTATCCGTCATAAATACGAATTGCAATTTATATATAATATAGCCTACACCATTGAAAACAAATGAGAGTTAGCCCTAGAGAGATCACAATTATTATTTTTATATTTGATAAATTGATAAAAATAAGTTAATTGTTTCTTCTTCACTCCAAAGATTAAAAATTGTCAATTTTTCACTGACCATCCCTTTGAACCCGGGACCTCTGGATCGCTAGACAAGCGCTCTCCAAATTGAGCTAATGAGTCAGATGGGGAAGAACGGCGGTAATATTTAACACTTCCCATTCCCATCACGCGGCTATTTTCACCATATGCATAACAGATTTGTCACAAACCTTTCCCAATTTTCAAAGTCTATCTCAAGGATTACTGTACTAGGAATGTGTGTACTTATTTTAATGTATTTCTCATGGTGATTCCAAATATGGTAACGAAATTCAATAATTTGGACATTTTTGATAGATTTTGTGAAATTTGGGAATGTCGTCTGCTGCGTGGAAAGTGTTAAGGCCTTCAGTTCAATTCCATCCTCTAACATCTTCTAATTCAAGAAGCTTAGGAAAAAGTTTTTGGAAATTAATTCATATTTTAATAATAATTTAAACGTAAACAAGTAATATAAGTGTTAAACAAGTCAATTCATCATGTGGGTTACTCAATATGAGTAAATAATTTCTTTTTATCTCCACTTAACTTAAATGTTTACTTTTGCACTGTTAATCTCCATGTCATAAGTAATAATATAGCTCATCTCCCGTGTCAATATACAATACAATGTATATAAAACTATATATTTATGTATAAATAAACGGGGCTTTAGGCCAAACAAAGAAGGTTGTCAGTCTCAGAAGCCCGCCCGCATTGGTATGTGGAATTTTTTGGATTTTTTACAAAATATTTTTAAAAAAAGGTCTCTGTAAGCTTGGATTAGCAACAAAAAAATCGCATACCTCATAGCCTTTTTTCTAAAAAAAATAATTAAAAAAATCGCACAGCACTTAGCTTTTTTGTCAAATGTTTCTGAGACAGCCTTTCTTCTTTGTTTGGCCTTACTAGAATCTGGATATGCTTCACAATTCCACGCGGCTAAGTATTAGTTTTACCGCATACATTACTTAGTCCCAATTTTCAATATCTTACTTTGGTATCTCAAGAGCAACTGAACCAATACTAGGCATGTTTGAACTTAATTCAATGCATTTCTTAATATGGTGATTCCAAATATGGTAGTGAAATTTTGAAACATTTTGGAACTCGTCTATATAGACGGGTGCCGCGTGGAAAGTGCGCGATCCTACCATATTGCACTGCATAGGCCTAGTATATGTATGTATAAATGATCATGTTATGATGTGATCATTGTTTACATCAGTAGTGTTTACAAATTGATTAGCGCCTAATCTGAAGACATGCTAGAGGTACTAACCATGACTACCAGACTACTGCATACGCACTATTCAAAAGCAAAATACTCATTACTGAGCGCCAATTTTAAAAGCAATTGCCCATATTTAGTACCTGGCCTCTCATTGTGCTAAGGGTGCAGACCATGACTACTGCACTATTCTACAACGTAAGTAATGATCAATCAAGTATGAATTCAATTTAAGCACATTCCCTGTAGGTAGGCACGCATACCGCCGGGCACTACGTCACATCATCTATAGGTAAATTGAAGGATATAATATAAGACCAGAGATCGATGAAACAGGAAATGATTCAATAGGTAGAATGTCGAAATTTGCAAGCATAAACTTATCTGTCAGACAAAAATATTATTGTGAGCAACCGAACTAACCATACGCTCGTATATGCCTGAGGAAAATTAAAATTAATTACTACACTGTAAAATTGTTGGACGCCTCAAAAGGTGTTCTGGTTATTAACACCTTATTTGTAACAGTTTGGGAACACCATGTGTTCTAGAACACGTCTGTGAACACCTGACGCGTTCTAGAACTAGGTTCTATATGTGTAAATATTTCCAATATAAAAGTTTAAAATCATAGAACACCTTTGGTGTTAATAACCAGAACACCTTTTGAGGCGTCCACACATTTTACAGTGTAGTAAAGGGTCGACCAGTTACTCCATGGTTACTCGGAGGTCGTTGTGCTTTCTGAGTTACGCATTACGCATAACTCTTCACGATAGTGTTTGTAACATGATTCGACCTGAATAATTCCGCATTTACCTTCATCAAGCTATTTGACAGAGAGCTGGCGATTTCAGTGAAAAATTGTAATAGTGTTGGTTTTATTACGGCGTAATACCGTAACACACTTTCACCGTTGTGACCCGAACCGACTACTATGTTATACCTCTATTTGCTAATCCATTCAAGCCAACGTTATTTCGCCAAGTAAATAGTTATGTTATATAACAACAATTGAGCTTAATATTATTGACCTTTTACGAAAAGAATGTTTGGTCTTTGCTTTGACCTTTTGCTTTTGATTGACCTTTTGCTTTTGCTTGACTTTTTGTTTTTGCTTGACCTTTTGTTTTTGTCTGACCTTTTGATTTTACTTGACCTCTGGTTTTGCTTGACCTTTTGGTTTAGCTAGACCTTTTCGTTTTGCTTGACCTTTTCGTTTTGCTTGACCTTTTCGTTTTACTAGACCTTTTCGTTTTGCTTGACCTTTTCGTTTTGATTGACCTTTTCGTTTTGATTGACCTTTTCGTTTTGCTTGCACTTTTGCTTGACCTTTTTGTCTTGCTTGCACTTTTGCTTGACCTTTTCGTTTTGCTTGACCTTTTCGTTTCGCTTCACCTTTTCGTTTTGCTTGACCTTTCGCTTGACCTTTTTAAGTTTTGCTTCAACTTTGGTTTTGCTTGAGCTTTTGGTTTTGCTTTACCTTTTGCTTTTGATTGACCTTTTGCTTTTGCTTGACTTTTTGGTTTTGCTTGACCTTTTGTTTTTGTCTGACCTTTTGATTTTACTTGACCTCTGGTTTTGCTTGACCTTTTGGTTTAGCTAGACCTTTTCGTTTTGCTTGACCTTTTCGTTTTGCTTGACCTTTTCGTTTTACTAGACCTTTTCGTTTTGCTTGACCTTTTCGTTTTGATTGACCTTTTCGTTTTGATTGACCTTTTCGTTTTGCTTGCACTTTTGCTTGACCTTTTTGTCTTGCTTGCACTTTTGCTTGACCTTTTCGTTTTGCTTGACCTTTTCGTTTCGCTTCACCTTTTCGTTTTGCTTGACCTTTCGCTTGACCTTTTTAAGTTTTGCTTCAACTTTGGTTTTGCTTGAGCTTTTGGTTTTGCTTTACCTTTTGCTTGACCTTTAAATTGTGATTGACCTTTTGCTTTTGCTTGACTTTTTGTTTTTGCTTGACCTTTTGTTTTTGCCTGACCTTTTGATTTTACTTGACCTCTGGTTTTGCTTGACCTTTTGGTTTAAATAGACCTTTTCGTTTTGATTGACCTTTTCGTTTTGATTGACCTTTTCGTTTTTATTGAACTTTTGCTTGACCTTTTTGTCTTGCTTGACCTTTTTGTTTTGCTTGACCTTTTCGTTTTGCTCGACCTTTTCGATTCGCTTGACCTTTCGCTTGACCTTTTAGTTTTGCTTGAACTTTGGTTTTGCTTGACCTTTCGCTTGACCTTTAAATTGTGCTTGAACTTTGGTTTTGCTTGAACTTTTGGTTGTGCTTGACCTTTTAGTTTTGCTTGAACATTGGTTTTGCTTGACCTTTTGGTTTTGCTTGACCTTTTAGTTTTGCTTGACCTTTTGGTTTTGCTTGACCTTTCGCTAGTGCAGTAATTGCTACTGTTGATTTATTCGGCCCATTGAATGAGCTGATCACTAATTAAGATTGCACACCAACGTTTACATAAATGGAACTAAAAAGGCAATGAAAAACCTGTTCTAAGGGCGGGTGGAACATGGACCTTTCCGGTTGTATTGGTCGGTCTATCTATCTTTTATGTTCTTTAAAATTGCAGCAAATTAAAACAAAATTAAACATTTAAAATGTTCAATGAATATTGCCAGCAACAAAAAATGTCGGTTAGGTGACGAACACATATCCTGTACAACAGGCGAATGCGCCTACTATGTAGGGTCGGGTTTGACAAAACATTAAAAATATTTACATAAAAAAAACCAAAATTAATTTACAAATATCTCACAAAAATGCCACTTACTAAAACACGAAAGCAGCCTTAAGCCCAGCATATTTTTATCGTGACTGTTAAAATATAACTGGGAACCACGGTTTTGAGACACATTGAAACACATGTGACCTTTTACCCTAAATCAAGGTCAGAGGTCAATTAAACAACCTCGTTTGCAGGATGTCTACCTAGGTTGTAAGTCTACCGAGCTCAATGAACTATTGGTATATAGAACTCCCTGTGCCAGCAGACAGGGACCCGCGCCGGGCTGGGCCCCCAGCTATTAATGTTAAGGCTCAGTAGACTCCACAACGCTCCAACACTTAGCGCAAGTGTTGACCACCGTTGACCAATCAGGCTGCGTCATTTTTTTGTGGTAGAGCGACTACGCATGTGTGAGAGCGCAAAGAGTTCGAGCTTTGTGGCTGCTCTGCGCGAAGTGTGGAATCAGGTGTGAAATACGTACATGTCCCTAGGAAGTTTTGTTGGACAAAAGGGGCTGCATTTTCTGAATCCTTAAGTGTATGTTCATACACTTATAATATAATTCCAAAACTGTAGAAATCTCTGTTTTTGTCAAAAATTGAGGGTGCAACCCCAACTCATCTCTGAGTAACTGTAAAGGTAGACTCCGTCGGCCATTTTTTGTGGCTATGGTTTTTTATTGTTGTTTTGTTTTGATTTTTTTATCCTGTTGTAGGCCTATTTTATTTTATTCTATTTATTTTTTTGGTCAAATTTCATAAGAAATGTTTAAATTTAAAAAGAAAAAGACAAAAATGGGGCCAACCCAAGAAAACAAAAACGAAACCACCATCCCCCCCAAAAAAACTTCTTGAAAACTAAATTCTCAAATGTACCTAAATACAAACATTGTTCCGCCAGCCCATAGAACAGGTTTTTACCTCCCAAAGTCTAACAACATTAATAAATACATACAAAATATGATAAAATACACTATAAATATTATTCAAAACGCTACGACACCATAGGTACCGGCTGTTCGCTGCGCCGACTGTTGACCGTAGTCTGCAATTTTGGCCCACTGCTGCTGTTGCCGCCAATCGTGGTAGCGTTTCTTTTTTGGTCTTTGGAAGTGGAACATGTTGTCTGCTCCGTTGTCGACAAGTTGGAATGTTCGTTTGATTGACTGCCGGGCATGCTGGGTACTTCCGTTGAGTTGCTGGTGGACGTGTCATTGGCACGAATGGCTGCAAATTTCGGCCTCTTATTTGGTGGTTCGTAGACTCGGTACAGCAGCGGCAATTGACAATTCTGAAAAGGTGAATAATTAGGTTAATAAAACAGAACTTTTGGGCGTTTACAATAAAAAAAACACCCCAGCTTTTCAAGTTTTGCATTATTATTACTTTAATCGTGCCAATGATTAATACCTGAAATCGTCTACAATTTGTACACTGTGGACAGAATAGCAGTGGCGTTTGGCGTATCTGGGGTCAATTGTCAGCGTATCTGGGGTCAATTGTCAGCGTATCTGGGGTCAATTGTCAGACAAGGGCAAAGGGTATTCCCGGTGGACTTTAGACTTTCCCAATCGGCACGAAAAATCGAGCTTGATGACAGAAAGTGCTAATCTCAATCGACACGAGTCGAATATACCCAACTGTAAGGTTACGAAACGAATTCTTCTTCTTCTCCCTTTCTTCCCTTGTTTCCTTCCCTTCGCCCCTTTTCAGCTAGCCCGGTAGTTTGAGCCTTGAGATGGCCTTCCCGGTCTTAGGGGGTGGGGGCACTCTTTCCCCTGACCCACGGGAAATACGATAACTGGAGAAGGTTTCTGTTATTAAAATACATTAAGTTTTTCTTTTTAACAATATTCCAATTCTTGCCCGCTCAAATTAAAACGAAAATTCGCAGATAGCCATAAAAAGATGTATGTTATTTTGAAACAAACTTATTTCATCCTTTTATAAAAACCATTTAACATAACATGTTTGGTTGGAATATCATATCGGTGGTTACTAGTAAATATGTGTGTTTTTTTAGATAAGATAATTAGCGTAGACTTGTAGCATTTTCAGCTTGTATTTTCATATACACCCTTGCCAGATTGAAACATATTTGCAGTCTGTCTGTCTGATATTTAATGCATGACAAGTATTACTCTTTGGCCTGCTTCGACCGATCCTCTTCATATAGACTATAGGCCGTGCATGTTTTATTCCTTCAGAAAACAAATCTAGCACTCTCCATGTAGGGCACAGATGAAATGTGGCTTAAAATGAAGCTAATATATGCCTGATCAATATTTTACCTTATCCCACGTTCGTAGGTTGCACGTTATGACCCTAGACCTCGATTTAGGGTCAAAGGTCACATGTGTTTCAATGGGAAGTCAAAAACTAAATTTAACATGGTAAAAAAACTAAAAAATGAGCTATTGACTATAAAAAGTATGTTATATTGTTGGGATAAGTGTTTTAAACAAAAAAAGTCAATCACAACTTCGATCGTAGATCAATGGTTTTTGAACTGTGACCTGTTGAAAATTACAAGTTGGCCAAAATAGACCATTTTTGTCATATTTTCGCAAAATTGGCACAAAAATGACATGTTATCATCATTAAAAAAATATTTTGACTCATTATGAATTGATAAACCATGTTATAATGTTGGTTTATAGATGAACTTTACATTACCACCCATTTCAAAAGTCAATGGTGTCCGCATGCCATGGCAAACAGCTTTAATATCCTTCAAATTCATTGAAAATGGGTAAAATCTGAGTCAAATTTAAAGGATTTAAAGGATATTAAAGCTGGTTGCCATGGCATCAGCATACCATTGACTTTTGAAATGTGTTGTAATGTAAGGTACATCTATATACCAACATTATAACATGGTTTATCAATTCATAATGAGTCAAAATATTTTTTTAATGATGATAACATGTCATTTTTGTGCCAATTTTGCGAAAATATGACAAAAATTGTCTATTTTGGCCAACTTGTAATTTTCAAAAGGTCACAGTTCAAAAACCATTGATCTACGATCAAAGTTGTGATTGACTTTTTTGTTTAAAACACTTATCCCAACAATAAAACATACTTTTTATAGTCAATAGCTCATTTTTTAGTTTTTTTACCATGTTAAATTTAGTTTTTGACTTCCCATTGAAACACATGTGACCTTTGACCCTAAATCGAGGTCTAGGGTCATAACGTGCAACCTACGAACGTGGGATAAGGTAAAATATTGATCAGGCATATATTAGCTTCATTTTAAGCCACATTTCATCTGTGCCCTAGAGGTGGACTACAAGAGTGAAAGATACAGAGCAACGTCCCAGTGTCTAATAGGGAATTTTACAAAAGGGAAAGTTCCGGTCTGCTTCGTCGACCATTCCTCTTTTAGGGAGTTTGCAAAAGGGAAAGTTCCGGCCTGCTTCGACCATTCCTCTTTTAGGGAGTTTTGCAAAAGGGAAAGTTCCGGCCTGCTTCGACCGTTCCCTTTCAGAAGGTTCTACAAAAGGGAAAGATTCTTACCCTTTTCCAATTGTAAATATATGCAACATCCACCAGAGTGTACCCATCTCGCAAAGCTGCATCATCGCCGTCTTTATGCATAATTTCAATCTAAACGCACAGAAAAAAGAGTTACATAATGTGTTTGGTTTTACCCAACTTTCAAAGTCCATCCTATAATTGGTGAATCATTACTAGGCATGTTTATACTTATTTTGATGAATTTCTCAAAATGATTCCAAATATTATGGTGATGATGAAATTTAATAATGTTGACATTTTTGAAACATTTTGTGAAATGTTGGAACTGTCGTCTGGCATGTCTGTTAAAAGCTTATTATGTATTATACTGGCCTAACCTTGTAGAACTGTGCGATATTTTGACTGATCACATCAGTGTTCATGCCCGGCCTGCCCTGGGCCCTCGTACGCTTTTTAACGTAAGAACCGAAGAGCTATGTCGGGGAAACTAGCTTAATTTGTCATTGTTCTGAATAAGACACCCGATTAGACATTTCAGACCAATTTTTAGCTAATTTTAAGTAATTTTTACATTAAAAGTCAACCGTTTAGATTATTTGAAGACATAATGGGGTGGGGCTTGAGCTGACAGGGACCATGGGACGCCGTTCATGACTACCCCCCCCCCCCCCCCCGTAGTACCCCCCCCCCCCCCCCCCCGTAGTGCCGCCACTGAATGTCAGTATATTGGTCGATCCGATTTCAGAGCCATCGTAACTTCCGGTGTTTGATTGTGTGTCGGCACTGTCCACCTTGACACAAAACGGCTCTTTTCAGAGCCACCATGTGATCATTTTTGGAACAGCGCTATATACGCACCGCTATAATATTATTATTATTTAATCATAACAAATTATAGTTTCCGTTGAGCAGATCGTGTTTTTCCGGTGGCCTATTTAGGCGTGTGCGTTATGTATTACCGATCAGCGAATGACGAAGTGACGTTACCGACTCGTGGAAGTGAAAATCGTGGAAGTGAAAACGACTATTACAGTGTTCACCGTCAACTTACTTGGTATGAAGGCGGTAAACTGAATTTGTGCCTGATGAACTTCTTTAAATGACCGATGCTAACTGCGGCCGGACACCTTAGAAACCGTTTGTCTACCAACTGTTGAGTAAAACAATGTAATTAAAAGAATAAGGATCCTGATGAAAGACGTCCTTTTAAATAATTCTTATATATTGGGTCTGGCTTTGGATGTCTTCATGCAATTTGATTGGTTTTCGGTTGAACTTTTTCGGGATACGCAATATATATTATGAGGTGATATAGTTTTGGGCGGGGGCTTAATTCATAGCTTCAGCATGTTTAGTACGTATGTTTAAGCACGCCCTACATCATGTACACTCGTCCAAAGAAGTTCCTTGCCACTTAGTAAAGTCCAAATATTTCAAATTAATATTTAATAGAATATATATAATTGTATATCAAAATAAGCAGAACATGGCAAGGTCTGTGGAAGAAGATTGCAAAAAAATTGGATAATCCCTCCATTCAAATGTTAATGTGAATGATTGAACACAATATGAACCTTACCATTGCTTAATGAATGTGTTCAGCCATGCATGAATGCGTACATCTTAATTTCATACAGACATGATAGAGAATTATTGTCTGCTTATTTTGACATGCAATTGTTTAATTTATATTAAATATTTATGTGAAATATTTGAACTTCAATATTTGAACTTCAATGAGTGGCAAGGAACTTCTTTGGACGAGTGTACATCAGCGTATGCGTTGTACATAATAACGCAGATATGCCATGTGTGCGCGCATTAAATAACGTGATTATTCGACGCTCGCAAGTTGGTAAACAACTAACTGGATTTGCCGATTTTATAAAGGGGGCAGTTGTTGCTGTTTGATTAAAATAAATCTAACAAAAAGCGTTATTTTTGTGAAAACAAAAAACAAAACAAACCAATCAATAAACTAAATAATAATGAGAATAAAATATAGATCGTCGCTGTAGGCCTATATAGCTTTGTATCATATTATTTGTGTCGTCTTGTATGGACGCCGACCATCATCATCGGTCGTCCTTGGAACAACAGTGGAAGCAGCAGTTTAGTTGCTTCCATCATTCTTTCTTGGCTATTTGATTACTCCATTGGTGCGCCATGCCTAGAGGAGGTTTGTTTACAGACCCGGGATGATCCCCTACTCTTTACGAAGGAGTCTGTGACCTTTTAAAGTGCTCGGGGATAGCTCTTCCGATACACAGGACCAACATTTCTACGTGACTTCCGAACCACGGTGCACTATGAGCATGCCTTGCGCCTACTTAGGCCGTGTTGGTTGATCGTATTGAACTCGCGCTCAAACGATCCACCAACAGAACTACGGTACACAGCAGAATACAAGCGCTCCTAACCGCTGCACCACCTCGACCATTATACGACTCCAAATATGGTAGTCTATGAGACCAATCATCTGCTACGAGCTATATTTTATTCTCTTTTACAACATGGATGATAATAATATGTAGTTATAAATATATTGCATGGTAAATGCTTGAACATTCTAACACACGTCATGCATAATCCATCTCGTCACCCACGATAACACATACCTCTTCTGATACATTGGT
Organism: Ophiura sarsii; assembly: GCA_035610835.1. Classification (NCBI taxonomy): domain Eukaryota; kingdom Metazoa; phylum Echinodermata; class Ophiuroidea; order Amphilepidida; family Ophiuridae; genus Ophiura; species Ophiura sarsii. The sequence goes on from CM069452.1 coordinate 71,802,112, forward strand.
GCCCCCATTCGCACGTTTCCTAGATTGGTTATTCCCTATAGACATCGTCAAACTATCATTACTACCGCTACCACTTGCGCCCGGTTGGGTAGCTGCGTCAGGTTTCCGCGTTGTCGGCGTCGGCAGATAGTACTCTAAGGACAAACTGATGTGCTCGTCATCTGAAAATATGACGAAGGAATTCTCTACGGCGTCAGTCTCCATTTTGGTACTCGTATTGTCTGGTGGCTGTGGACTGTTACCATGGTTACTCGTGCCTGAAATGGAGTTTGAAACAGTATTGAAACATTGTTGAATAGATTCATCAGGATCTGTAGCAATAAATGGTGAACTATATAGGTTCTTATGAACTGATCCACAAGTTATACTCACTGTGTACGTTTGAGCAACGCTGTTGACGTTCTCAACACATGCTTGCTCATGTGATGAGCTAATTACTGTCACCAACGCTAGAGAGGGAGATTTCCCAGCGGCGGTTTTGGAGTTGCCAGTTCGTTTCTTGACTCCAGACAGAAAAAGTTCGTCATACGAGACGAGGGCAGTACTACCTTTCAAATGTTTTGACGAACTTTTACTGTCTGGATGGAGTCAAACGAGCTGGCAACTCATAAACCAGACGACGACGACGGTGGCCACGCGAAACCTACATTTTGAATTCTTATTGGAATAACACGTAATCGCGAATGTTAATCTTATCATTTTGAAAAATTCATGATAGGTTATAGACATTTTTTCCAATCCAGGTGTTGGCCAACCAACTCCATTGTAAATGCTATTTTTAAAATTATTTTCATTGTTAACCGGACGATGACTGTTCAATAATATTTCAAAATGGTGCACTCCCGTTGCCATATTGGGTCGTCCGAGACGCGTGACCACCATCGTCTGTCATAAACCGCCGCTGGGAAAACTCCCTCTAGCGTCGGTGACAGTAAATACTATAGCTCATTACAATCAAACATGTGTTAAGAAAGGCAACAGTGTTGCTGAAACGTACACATATTTTGGATCAGTTCATAAGAACCTTATTTTCCAAAGTATTGCAACAAATAGTCGATTTTGGACGATGGATCGCATTTGTGCATATTTTAATATGCAGGGTTGCGCTTCCATATATCTGATCGTGAGTTCGAACTCCTGAACAAATAAATAACCGGTATTATTTTGTCTTCCAGACCTAAGGGCTATGGAAGCAGATTTTCTTGCAAAATTGCATTTTTAATTATAAATCGTAACAATCGTGTAAGTTACAGAGCGATACGATTCCTGATGACGTCAAAATAAATGGTCACTGGCCAACATCATGGTTTGAAGAGGTTGAATCTGTCCGGTCTGCGCCTCCAACTTATTTTCTGAGTGTTTTTTCGTTCGTAAATATAATATCATGGTTTGAGTGTAAAAGTGAAAGTGAACACAATTAGTACGGAATGCTTTTTTATGTTGAAAATTCCTTACATAAATGGAAGCAGATTTTTATTGTCAATGATTGTGATTTAGTAAAGTTATGCGATTTCTGCAGAGACGACATTCCAACATTTCACAAGTACACATGCCTATAAGTCATCTAGGGGTCAACTTTTTGAAGTTGGTCGGATTGTGCTTTAAAACTCGGTGATCACAATGCTCGAGGCGAGGCGAGCGTAGCAAAAATAAAACGGGTTAGCTAGCGTTTGTCGGGTCTTCCGGGGTCAAAGGTCGTCTAGGGGTCGAATTTTCAAAGTTTGTCCGATCGGGCTTAAACTCGGTGACGGGAAGCCCGAATACGAGTCGAGCGTGGAAAAAATAAAACGGCTTTGCTTTTCTTGGGTCGTCCGGGGTCAAAGGTCGTCTAAGGGTCGAATTTTCAAAGTTTGTCCGATCGGGCTTAAACTCGGGGACGGGAAGCCCGAATGCGAGTCGAGCGTGGAAAAAATAAAACGCCTTTGCTTTTCTTGGGTCGTCCGGCGTCAAAGGTCATCTAGGGTCGAATTTTTAAAGTTTGTCCGATCGGGCTTATACTCGGTGATGAGAAACTCGGTGATCTGTTTGTTTAGGGGTCAAATTTTCAAAGTTTGTCCGATCGGGCTTTATGCATGCATTCTACAAACCACCAAACCCGAGAACCGGCAAACCCGGGTGACCGCCTAGTATGCCTATAATACTGATTCGGTAATCCTGGAGATAGACTTGGAAAATTGGGAAAGGTTTCAGGAAAATCTGTTTAAGTATAATGGTAAAACTAATATCCGCGTGGAAAGTGTTAAAACCAATACATTGTCACCTTCTCCTCGATCCTACCATTGGTGGTGTAAACATCGATCGCGACGCTATCGTTGCGCATCGGCCGACGTCGACGGACATCGGCGCGCGAGTTGAAACAATGTCAACACTTATCCATCGACGTCGGCCGATACGCAGCCACGGGAGTATGATACGCAACCACGGGAGTATTAACCCTAACACTACCATATACCCCAAAATACCACGACTGGGCACGTTGGTACCACCCGGCGTGGAAGTTTTTTGATGAAAAAATGGACCCAATACATACAGTCTGGGCTATACACTGCCCAGAACTGTGTGCCAGAGCCGTGGTGAAGTGTGGAATCCCTCGCTTGTGGTGCGAGAGGTCCCTGGATCAAATCCTGGGGGGATCGGGGGGATATTTTGGTCGATTTTCCGCGTTGAAGAAAAAATTCTGAAAAAAGTGGGGGGAAGTGTTAGGGTTAATGCGCCTTTCGCGATATCGTAATTTTCAATTCTTCGATTCTTCGATTCTTCGACTCGCCCATTTCGTTACGCTTTATTTCGTTACACTTTATTTTAAAATAATAATGAGTTGTGATGGTTATAATAAATAGTATTATTACACCTCATAAATATTCCATGAACTAATCATGCCAATTCCTATCACAAGTGCTATTTCCCTACAACCTCATCTATGAGTCACAGTGAGGTGTAATAAAACAAATACTACATGATCGGGGCAATAGGGCACACTATTTTCCCTCGGTACTGGCTACAATCACCCCTCACCGTTCGGGTTCGGGGTGATAGGCCCGTATCCAGTACCTCAGGAAAATAGTTTGCTCTATTTCCCCTCTAGTATTTGTTTATTATTGTAGTGCAATTTGAATGGGCCTAATGCGCGCCTGTCTGCGTCCTGAATTATCTGCAGGAAGTTGATCACGGCGGGCAGTTATGCGCAGGAAAATCTTTAAATGTTAGGAGCTAACTCCGTGGCTGGCTTAAAAAGGACCTAACATGCAGGCAACCCGAGTTCGATTCCTGGAACAGCCCCTGGTATATGGCCCATTTCCAGTGGGGGCGCTACGGGGAGGAGGCACGGGGTCATTACCCCCCCCCCCTGCATTTTCTTACCAAATTAGGTTAAACTAGACAAAATTCGACAATTCATACCAAATTAGTGAGAACTAGACAAAATTTGCGCGCTATGCACGCATTTTTTTCTTCTTCATGCACCCTAAAAAAATGTATTGCACCCCCTCCCATTATGATGCTGGTGCCGCCACTGCTCATTACCCCCTGAAAAGGACTGAGGTAGTTCGATTTTCACTATGCACACTGGCGTGGCAAATGTCTTTCTTGACGGACTAGGAATATCGAATACTTACTTGCTGTTATTGTGGTGAGAAACAATAATTTCAAAAATATGAAATACTTACTTGCTTGTGAATTGTCAGAATAAAAACTGTTTCGTCTTTTCATTTCATCTGCAAAATAAGAGTACGACGTATCAACATTGATCAAGTAAAAATATCTATTTTATACCAATATATTTACTATGACAATGTTATCTCGTTATTATTCATTGATTCATATTGTATTCCTCTTCAACAGTATAATATTTTACAGATATCATACCGTTTAAAATCATAAAGACATACTTAGAGAATAAAATATAGTTCTTATCTGTTTTGCTATATACGATGGTCTTATAATTATATAGGCTGTACACTATTTGGAGTCGTGTATGGTCGCCGCAGGCCGCCATACACGGCGACACAAATATGGTACAGCCTATACATTATAAGACCATCGTATATAGCAAAAACAGCTATATAATAAGAACTGTATTTTATTTTCATTCTAATTCAGTTTATTGGTTATTTTGATCTTTTAGCATAAAATAATGCAGTTTGTTAGATTTATTTTAGCCAAACATCAAATTTCCCCCTTTATGAAATCGGCGATTCCATCGAGCTGTTTACCAACTTCCTGCTTCGAATTTTTAATCGCGTTATTTAGCACACTCGCACATGGTTACGCTGCGTTATACGCACAACGCACTGAAGGTATTTTTATTTGAATGAATTAAGCCCCGCCCCAAACTATATACCATTGTCTCCTAATATATAGTGCGTATCGGCCAAAAACAAACAAATTGCCTGTTGACCTCAAAAAACACACCCACTATATCAGAATAAACTTTAACATTAGGCCTAGATGGAAAATGTCGAATCGTGACACCCCACACGCGCGCGAAAGACGACTGCAGACGACGTTCACGAAATGTTTCAAAAGCGTTAAAATAATAAAATGTCATTGCGCGTTTTGGAATCGTCACAAAAAAATACATTAACATAACTACTAACATGCCTAGAATGGCCTTGGTGATTTTAGAGATAGGCTTTTGAAAATAAATATTTGGTAGCCTATGATATATGGTATTCATTCAACCAATCGGATAGATGCATTTTTCCATGATGACTTACAAGTCATCACCGACGTTGACAACGATGGTGTCAGTGCGATGTGTACTGATCAGATCAGTTTGATCTTGCTAAAATAAGATAATGCACATCAAAGTTCCACCCATCATATTTACGTAGAATCTTCTGTGAGTTTTTATTTTTTTTAATTTTTATTTTTTATTATTATTTTTTTTGTTTCCTTCTTGACAGCTGATATAAACATAGTACTGTCACTTACTCAGTGACCTTAAGCTACATACTGTACATTCTTTTTTTACATGGGTAACATATTGACAAATATATGTAAATGAAACTTATCCGTTAGGGGTCGTCCAAAATTATCGCCATTTTCACTTACGTACAGAGCGTACGTAACTTTTTACCCCCCTCCCCCCTCGAGTTACGTACGCAATAAATGGCGAAATTTTATTTTATGTTGTACTTTTAAAAAAAATCCCGCCTCTCAAGATCGCCTTTTAAGTTACGTACAGTTGGGGTATATTTCGACCCCCTCCCCCGCCCCCCCCCCCCCCCTTCTTACGTACGCTTTGTACGAAACTGAAAATGGCGAAAATTATGGACGACCCCTTAATCAGTGCAGAGACTTTGCCATTTATGCCATTTTTCCAGAAATGTATTCAAATCTGAGTTTTAATTTATAGTGTATACATTATGATATAATAATGAATTATTTTTACAAATATAGCACGATATTAAAATAGTTTGTTCGGAGACTTACTTTTAAAAAGGTTCGGAACTAATTTGTACACTAAATTCTGCAACGTTTTGTCAGATCTGTGGAGAAAATCAGTGAAATAAATTATTAATGGTGGATACTTTGATCAATATAGATCGATACTTTGATCAATAGTAAGAGAATGGAGTAAAGTTGAAATATTGTGACAAAATTAATTGTTAAAAAGCTGAATACCTCGCCTCTCGCCAAGAAAGGATTTTACGCCTCCGGTCCATGGAACAATTTACCGCGTCACATCAGGCATGCCACATCACTTACTCAATTCAAGTTTTTTAATATGTTTTTATTTTGTTAAGCGCTGTGGTACAATTGTATAATTATGTATGAGCGCTATACAAATACTCATTGTTATGTTATGTTATATTTAGAACCTAAAACTAAACATATGATTATTTCAATGCCTGCTTAGCATGTTTAGGATCTAAACATCATCATGATCATTCATAGCATGTTTAGCATCTAAACACGTGCAAATGTTTGCGCAACTAGATCTAAATATATAGTTGCACAAATATTTACAATATATTTAGTAGTAGGCTATTTGATATTTGTTCACTACTACTGTATTCATCGGCAATTACACTAACTTGCGGGATTTTAGCCTTTTAGAAGGCCGCAGAAGATTTAAAGGAGTTTGATTGGAAGAGCTGATCCAGAAGCCTTCTAACGGAAGTGACACTGGACTGATCCAAAACATCATTCCTGAAGAAACAACCACACAAGTGGCTTGTGAAACGTCGAATAGATAGTGTGAGTATTGTTTGGACTTGTTATTAGAATGACGGGGTGGAGGGGGGGGTGGGCTTGCCATGCATACAATAAGCTGATCTAGAAATACCGGAAGTGACACTGAATCCAAAACATAATTTCTGAAAGAAACAACCAGACAAGTTGGTTGTGAAACGTCGATAGATAGCCCAATGTGAGTATCATTTGGATTTGTAATATTCAACCTTTTAAAAAAAACCACTTCATATTTTCATTCTTTATCCGCAGATATAGGCCTACTAGTGATGTTTGTATCAGATTATATGAATCAAAACACATTCGTAAACTTACCTGATATTCAATAACGGCCTGGTCTTGTTAACTTTGGTGTCGCAAACTGGGCATTTCTGGTTCTTTTCGAAGTATTTCACGATGCACGTCCGACAATCTGTTGACAGAAGTAGAAAAGGAAATTAATCAAACCGCTGGGCTTTGTAGAGCCACTTTATGCGGCATCTTAGCGTAATCACATCGGCAATTAAAGGGGCACTAAGAGATGTGTTGGAGGCTGCGCCCTCAATTATGATAAAAACTGAGATTAGTATATTTTTATAATTGTATTACATGTATGAACTTACACCTATAAGGATTAAGAATAATCAGCTCTCTTTGTACAAGAAAACGTTGATTCAAAAATGCTCGTACAGCCGGGACGAGCATTTTACGTCCGACAGTATCCCCCTGCAGTACGCGTGATACATAACGCGAACCATATTTGCATAGAGGGCGTTTTTCAATAAATAGCGATGATATTGTTTTAATCTAGTTTTGCTGTGTTTTTGTTAGTAGAAACAACAATAATGGCAATTTTTAATGTTCATCTTGAATTCTGAAGTAAATTTTTAAACATTTAAAATTTTCAACACCACTTAATGTCCCTTTAACTGCCCTGCCCTTGCGATAAGAGCAATTATAGACCACAGTATCGATCATCATGTAAAACCCCACTGATTCAACTTTCATCAAACCCGCTTAATCTGAATCTTGATTAAAGAAATTAGACTTTACCTTTATTTAGATAACCTTGCCATAATATCAACTCGAGATTGTTATAATTAACTTTTATGAACAGGCTCAATGGCGATAGGCAAGTTTTTTGAAAAACCTGGTTTATCGATCGAAAAACCAGGTTTATCAACCGATAAACCTGGTTTATCAAAAAACTTGCCTATGTAGTCTCTTCAAGCCGGTCGTTTGGAAAATCGAGCAGGCTACCCTACCTACTGTTTACCCTTTTTGGTGAGAATCAGTATATATTGAATTTCCTATCGTTAGCAGAAGTACTCTGAGAATGCGGTATTGTTATGTTAATGAAGAGGTCAGCGGGAAGTATGAAGGAAGGTGAACAGGGCGTGACGTTTTACTGACGGTTTTAGATACGGCACTGGACGGACATGCTTTATCGGTATAATCATACAGCGTGTTTTTACTGAAGAAAAAAAGCAGGCATATGACTGCTAACGGATTAAAAGACAACAGATTTTAATCCGTTAGCAGTCATATGCCTGCTTATTTTCTTCAGTAAAAACACGCTGATAGATCCTTGAGAAGAATTTTCTTCTCAAGGATCTATGGTATAATCCGGACCTGTTTAAGAAGAAGAGGTATGTTGTTTAAATAAGAGGAATGTGTTGGAAACATGTTTGAGTAAACTTTAGAAGGTTAGACGTTTGGCATAGGATGTAAGTATGATGCTACACAAGACGGAGTCTGATGGACCTAGTTGGAAGGATGAAGAGGATCCATTTACAGAGATGCAGAAGAGACTTAGGCCTACGAATAGTTAGCGCAGGATTTTGATCCAGGAGAGATACAGAGAAAAGGTGAAGGGAATGAAGGTCGGGAGGAAAGTGGGTAAGTTTGGAATAATAATGTTGTTGTCTATCCACGTCCGCTATGTGCCCGTCGTCTTAGAGCCGTGCGCCCCAAATTGTGTATTTTTGATGAATGTGTTTCTTTCAGGAGGACGAATAGCGGAATAGGAAAATTCTTATTTGCGGTTGAGCTAAGCGAATTAGAAAATAATATAGTTTTAAAACACTAATTTTGTACATATCCCTATATAGCCTGTATTTAGTAGTGTGTACCCTTTATCATGTTTATACTTACAAGAGTGTAAACATTCAATGATCGTGGTAGCGTCAACGAGGTACCCGCTGCACAAGACGCACATCAAATGTGCATTCAGTTCCGAAACCTTCATCCGTGAAGTAGTAGTACTAGCAGTAGTACGAGGCATACCACCCTGTTGCGCCTGTCACAGTTAATAGGAAAAACAAAACAATAGAATTCCAGCATTACTATTTACGCGGCATTTATTATAATAAGTTAGTACAATTTGGGTGTAGCATATAAACATGCTAAGTAGGACAATCTCATATCTACGTTGTTATTAGAAATAACACGGAAATTAAAACGCACATCGAAATTAACGGCGTTGGTCAAAGCCTCGCTTTCGTTACTCACATTGGTGGTTACATCAATAGTAGGCCCTATAAGCGCTTAAAGCTGGATAACTGCCCAATCCAATAAAATCCAACAGAAGCACCGCGGCGGTGAACCCCATTCCCCAATCACGCGAAGGTACATAATAATTATAGACGCCGAACATTTATATTTTTTGGAGCGTGACACCCGTAAGCGTGACGCATGATCACCTGGACTCGGCCCGGGATCGAATCCCGGCGGCGGCACACACACTCCTTATTTGTCTCATGTCGCCCCCGTTAGTTCAATTGCCACAAACCTGGCTACTATTTTTACACAGATCTTAAAAAGTGTAAGTCTTACACGTCTTAAGATTCTCCCGGTTTTATGAGATTACATCAACCAGCAGATGATGAAGCGAATAATGATACATAATTATAACATATTTACGAAAAAATCTCGGAGTACAAATTTGTCACCTAAATGACCTCGATTGACCCCCACACCTGACCCTTATGTGACCCCATACTATGCCCATGTAACCTCTATCTTGGTGTCTGAAATAATTAAGGAATATTTTCGTTTGAACAATATCAAAATTCAGTAAATTATCATTTAATATGGCAACAGAAGTAAGTGTTGCCTGTTTCATGACGTAACAATATTAACCAAACAATATTTTGAAATTATTTTAAAATTCAAGTCAGAAAAATTACTATTTTAGTTCATATGCATGTGATCTGATAATAAAAAATGGTAAGCCTGTGCATCAAAGATATTGAGATGCATTCAAACCATGTGTGTTATTATATCCATCATGAATACATGAACAATCTTTTATTACCAAGTCACATACATAAGAACTGAAGCAGTAATGGATTGTACTTGAATTTCAAAATATATTTAAAAATCGAAATGAATTATACAAATATGTATAAAATCTTTCTTATATCATGTGACAGGCAACACTTCTGCCATATTCAGTTAACAAAATATACATCGTAATGTACTGAATTTAGATGTTGTTGCTTTAGAAATAAGTTAAATGTTCACATAGGAAACGGTCCTCGAAATGTCAAACTTTTGATCAGAATAAATGAATACTTTAGTAATGGGATCTGAAGTTATGATATACCATTGCTATGGTGTGGGTCATGAGGTATTATATTTGGGTTATTAAGGGCAAATATGGGTCATCCAAGGTCCTTTTTGGCACTTAGAATTTGAGAAAAATGTGAAAATGTAAAAATAAAATAAAAAGATTTTCGGGTTGGCCTACCCGGGTATAGCGATGTTCGTTACCGTAAACAACATTTGATACCTGACGGAGTAAAGCGCATAGCACACGTACACAGCAATACATTTATACAGTGAGTGTGTACGGTTAATAAATTCGCACCCGGGTACCCAATCACGCGCAATGTTTGGCCACATGTAAATTATGCATGTTTGAATAACATGTGCTCCCGTGGAACACGTTGGATTTCACCACTTTTGGGGAATGCTGAATGCAAGGAATGATCGATTTGTTGAACGAAATAAAAATTAGGCTACAGCTCAGAATATGTACATTGTAAGCATATCTCATCCACTCTATTCATTTCCATTTTTTTAAATAAATGAAATCGGGACCTGACTATTTTGACTCACCTTATATATGACAATCTCAAAAGACTGTTGAAAAATTCATAATGTCAACGCGTAACACAGTATACACAACATTATGATGGTTTAATATACATAGATCCATCGTTATTTTATATCGGTTTTGCTATAATTATATGCTGCTATTATCATGATTATCACATGCATGCTTGGTAACTATGCCAACAGAAAAATGTTTCTTGGATTGGTGGCTGTTTACAACCATATAGCACTTCTGATGAAACAACACTTTCAGCTGCCGAATAAAATCCAGGATGCTGTAAGTGAAACCGGGGGTGGGGTACAACGATTTGCTGGGTGCCTCCCGATTTCTGTTTAACATGTTTAATATGCTATAGATCAGGGGTTCTCAACCTGGGGGTCGTTTGAGGTTTTCCAGGGGGTCATGAAGGGCTCATAAATATAGGTTTTGGGGGAACTGTGTTACATTTCGCTTTAAAAAAGCTTAGAAACACCCAAAAGAAACGTTCAAATATGCAAAATGTCCTGCTCGCTACGCTCGCATCCAAACTAAACAGTTTCATTTATGATATCGGGCTGGTGTTTTTATTCAATTTTTGTTTTGGGGGTCACGGTACTGACCAGGAATGTCAAAAGGGGTCGCGGGGCAAAAAGGTTGACTGGTTGAGAACCACTGCTATAGATTAATCAGATCCAAATGTTTAGAAATATTCGTTTTTTATCTCTCAGCGCGAAAAAAGCAATCCAAGCGTACGTGTGCGGTTATGGCCATACGCACGCGGTATTGGTCGCATGCACGCGTCACACACGTGCGCCTGTTGCCTTTATGCGCGCCCGCGTCCTTCTGTATTCATTCGTTAACGAGGCTCGCCAATTGGAACTGATCAAACTATATTGTCTATTTGGCCATCACGAGACAGTGACGTAACTGCGTATTCTACTAACTGCAGCACGAGGCGAGGGCGTATATATATATACACACGAGCGTTTGATTAAAGACGGACGTTACATACGCGTGCGTTAATGTTGCGCCTGTTCAATTACGTCACCGTGTCCTGCAGAGGAAGCCATATAGAGTATCCCAAAGCTGCAACCGTTAATATCACACCAATCTGCCCATTGGATGGTAGACCAGAAAATATCCTGGATCCAACAAAGTGAGAGCGTATATCGACTTCGGTCTTATTTCTTAACACTTTCCACGCGGCAGTCGTCTGCAGACGACATTCCAAATTTTCACAAAATTTTTCAAAAATGTCAACATTGAATTTCATTACCATATTTGGAATCACAATGAGAAATGCATTGAAATAAGCCCAAACATGCATAGTATTGGTTCAGTAATCCTTGAAATAGACTTTGAAAGTTGGGATAGGTTTCTGAAAAATTTGTTTTGTAGGGCCTATAGCAAAACTAATAGCTGCGTGGAAAGTTGTAATGTGTCTGTAGTATACGTTAGTGGGATTTTTGAATGCATTGAAGGAATGGACAATGCTTATTAAAATTAGTCACATCTGGTATTTCCTTTCTGTTCTTACAGCCTAAAAGAAGATGTTTTGGGCGGGCCAGTATATGCTTAGCAGAGACTGCTTAGCACCCCGCTATACACAGTGCCAACTGCCAATAGGCATGACATGCATTATAGGGCTTCCCCAAAAACCAAACGGTGCAAAACATGCCAAATTATTTACTGTAAAACAACTTAATTTCGCTAATTTTGCTAGGAGATCCAATTCAAATTAAATTGCCGCCAATTGTATTATTTATTAATGGTTATATAGGTATCAAACTGCCACAAAAAGTTGACTAAAAGTGATAATTCTTTAAATTCAGTTGCCGTGAAATTAAACTGTTTTACAATATACAGGGTGTCTAAAAAAAACCCGTGCACGTGTTTACCCAGCTTATTGACCGTGAACCTATAGAATTTGGTGTAACAATTGTATACATAGTGATAGCCATAACGGTTAGCTTTCATATTCTGTTATTTCATCTGATTTGGATTTGTCAATCTTGAGATATGACCAATTAACTAAAGCTACCTAAAGTCAACGTTGTGCCACTTTACAGTTTGCAATGAATAGAAAGGGTTACTCCGGAGAGAGGGGTTGTTATCACCGGGGTTACTACCCCCTAAAAAAATCCAATCCGAAATGCAGAGTATGCTTATTTGGGTACCATGTTATAGCTAGAGGTTCCCTCTATCCAACCATACTAAAACAAGTACAAACATCCCACGCATGACGTCACAATGACGTCTTCAAACATGGCCGACCTCAAAATCCCGCCGTATTCGCTGGACAGTGAAATATCATAGAAATCTTCGCCAAAAAAGTTCTAAATATCGGAATTTCACCCGAATTTTTGCTTATAAGTGATGGAAATGGTGTTTCTAACACAGGCCTGTGCTAAAATATTTCAGGAACATACAATGAAAATATTTTTTCAAAATGGCGATTTAAAAAAAATGTTGTAAGGTGGCAACCACCACCCCCCCCCCTACAATCGGACTTTGACGGCTTACCCTACCCCCCAGGTAAAGTGGCAGCCTCAATTTGTTTTCGTCAAAATGAGCGCAGGGAATGTAAAATCGATCACCTAGACGCCCTAGGTCACTGTGTTTTGCGTTCTAGCGCAATCGGCGACCACCCTCCCTTAAGAGGACGAGGGTTTTAATGCTTATCATTCTTTCCGTAAAAGTGGCACAACTTCGATTTTAGGTAGCTTTAGTTTAATTGATCATATCTCAGGATTGACAAAACCAAATTAGAAGAAATAAACGGCATATGAAAGCAAGTGTTTGGTCTATCAATATGTATACAATTGTTACACAAAATTCTAGAAGTTCATGGTCAATAAGTTGGGTAAACACGTGCACGGGTTTTTTTGAGACACCCTGTACATGATATAGTGATGTGGACAGTACCATTAGCATGGTTAGGTGGGGTTAATAAAGCAACCTGTTTTTTTTTGTTGTTGTGGGTTTAATGTGGATTGAGAGATAGGGTTTTGATAAGGCACTGTTCTACTGTTTCCAACCGGAACGGATTAACGGAATCAATTACAATACATAAGGGGTGTGATCACTCTACCATGTTTGGACGACAAAAATACCAAGTTCTATGGGCAAAGGTACCTCTCAGGTAGGGAGGTCAGGCGCGCGGTATTTTTTTCACAAAACAAATTCAGGCATTTGCTGGTGAATTTTCAACTATCTTTGAAAAATTCAAAATGTTTAAGTATATTTCAATTTTATGATTTTGAAATCCGAAAAGATTTCAAAATTGAATACTTCAACTTACTTCCCAATATGCTTCTAGCTGTTTTCGAAATTCAAGGGGTCGACAAGGTTTTCTAAACATCACGATGTGTAATGGTATAATATATATATATATATAGGCCTTACACTTTGCTGCATACTTGGCAGAATGAACTTGAAATGCGCTGGAATATATTACTTCATTTAATTAATTGCTTATACTAAGGCCTGTGTGTCGGCGATGCGGCATCATGATTGTCGTTTCATGATATTAACACCCCATTCCCGTCTCCTCATAATATTAAATAATAATAATGAAATTTGATCAAATGAAAATCGGAAGTCGGGTGTTGAAATTTAACCCGTGATACTAGCCTAAATCCTTTTCCAGACTAAACTAAAATGTTTTCACGCCGACATTAATTGCGTAGGCCGAACGCTTATATCATTTATGATGCATTGATTGCATGACCTAGGCTAAATGGGGTACGGTAAACAAGTTGGGCATCATTTTGGGACTACGTAATTTTCCCGCTCTTGAAAATCCCCTTTATAGGTTGCGGGGTTGCGGGAACCGGGGAAACATTAAAATTGCAATTTGCACTGTACATTATTTTCAAGTCCCTGTGTAGTAATACTATAATTACTAGTACCATGGAAGAGTAGGTTACTTCCAATCCATGGTAAAAAAAAATAGTACTAGGAGCCATGGTTCCCTTGATGGAGCCACGGAGGTTGGCATTAGGCACTTAATACTCAGTCATCTCTCTACACGCAACTTCACTTCCGTGTATGTCACGGAGGAGACCGGACTATTATGGCTCCATCCAGGGGGACCACGCCGGGCTCCCTTCACTACCGGTACCATGAGCCTGAGGACTACCGGGTTCAAGTCCTCGCGATCACTTGACACTTTCATGGTTGGAGCAACTAAACATTGGTTCACATTCACGCATCCTCTAGTCTTTAATGTCTTTGGTGTTGATAAAATCGTGACTCAACACTTACACCGTTCAAGACTATTGCGCTTTGATGACGCAGTACACATTGCATGCTTACAGCGAAATCCACCATATATTCAAAATGGACGACCCGACTTTTTTCCACGGGCTCCAGATCAAGTACGAAAAATACTCAAAACCTTCACGGACACATTAGCAACCTATACATCCACAATCACCATTATCTTCCCTAGATGACCATATTAAATTTGTCGCACAAATGGGAAGAAAAATCGGCATTTTGAACAGTTTTATCAACCCATACCATTTCCAAAATGGCGTAAATGCGATTTCGAGGCACAAACACTGTCCAAAAACGTTGTTTATTTCTATAACGAGTGCGCTAAATTTAACAGCTATGACACGAACAAGGAAGTGAATGAGGTTCACATGATATGCCCATCAGTGAATGAATCCATGTGTAAAATGATTATATTGACTCGATCTGTGCATCTGGTATCACGTTTCCCGTTCATTCATTCCATAGTTTAGCGAGGTCGTTCAAAATTGACCCGAGATAAAAAAAAAACTCGTTACAGACAGCTGTGAAAAAACACATTTTACCCGATAACTGAAACAGAGTCCAGCACCAAAACCATCACGATTCGATAGCAAAACACTTACTCTAACAGACAGCGTTTAAAGATAAACGAATGCAGGGCGGAAGATAGGTTTATACATGAAACCTGGACGGGTAATCCTGTTTTCACGCTATGGCAAATACGACTTGTGAGAAGCAGCCATCTTGAATTTTCATAACGGCACTGAGATCGCGAAAACCAAACAGCTTGTGCCAAATTGCGTTGAAATTTCACCACTTTGCTGATGACAAGGCGCCACAATCGTACGAATTTCACAAGTACACACTACAGAGATATGAAATTACCTTAAATTTCGGCACGGGAGGCTCTGATTCGGTCATGGGAAACGAAATACGGAGGTTGTTTCCTATTGAAATACGCAGCAAATTCGCCGTGTAGTGTTCACCTATTTGGTATACCCCTATAGTATTAGAGCCGTGTGCCGTGTAGTAATGCGCCAATAGCAAACACACTGTAGTATGTAGCAGAAGCGTTTGGCAGTTCTTGATGATTGGTTTCAGTGCTGTACGTTTGATAACATGCACGAACCAACGTACCGAGAGCCAATGCTTTTTTTGCTGCACTTACCACACCGATATTATTTGAGTTCGGGGGATGATGAAGTGCTGATACCGGGTCACGTGACATGCATTCCAGTCGCCGCAAAGGCTAATTCGATAGTAATCACGGTGTAGTGAACGTTTTGTCGCGTGCATTTTTAAGCGGATCCGTATCCCTTACAATTTACAATACAAATAATTTGTTATTTGTATAAACATTATATTGATATTATCTGTGTGCGATTGGAAACAGCGGCGCGTTAAATAGATGTTGCAATAATTACTTGTGATGATGTGCGAGGGTTTAAAACAAAAGGCTTAGTCCGGGGCTTTAGTTAAAGTTGTTGAATGTATTTGGAATTTAAAAGCGAAATTGAAAAATGACGTCGGAAACCAAACTAACATTCAATTATAAACATAAATGATTTGGTCGGGGTAGTTAACACTTCCACGCTGCAGGCGTCTGCAGACGACATTTATTTCAAAAAATGTTTCAAAAATGTAAAAATTATTGAATGTCATTACCATTATGTGGAATCACCATGAGAAATGCATTGAAATAGTTAGTACAAACATGCCTAGTATTGGTTAAGTAATCCTTGAGATAGACTTTGAAAAAATTGGGAAGGGTTTCAGAAAAATCTGTTTTGTATATGGTAAAACCAATAGCCGCGTGGAAAGTGTTTTAAAAATCGGATGCAGTTTCGTGTACAGCATTTATAAAACAGACATCCCATTTTTTAGTGTGAGAAAGTTTTTCCCCCGAAATCCCGAATATAGGGGGTTTGATTTTTTTCGGAAAAACGATATTTTTCAATAATATTTTGTTATTCCTATATTATAAGTAATTTTGTGTTTAAATATTTTCATAGACCTATGTCTGCATAAGACAATAAAGGCCACAGGGCTAAAGAGCCGTAACACCAAAAGTTGCGTAACACCAAAAGAACGCACAGCGCTACTGAATGGATTGATACAAGCAAATTGTTACGATTTGAACCGGCATTTATCTATTTTTGAAATCTTCATTGGGGAAAATGTGTAAGAACATGTTGGATATTGCCACTTCGTCATTTATATTTGCAAAATGGATGAGCAGAGTGAGTTGGACTGTCTTTGGTTCCCTAGCAAAGTGTCTTTAGATGATTTTGGTGTAATGTCGGTATTATATTTGTCCAAAAACTGATTTTCCTACGTTGTTAACACATTTTTGGAGCCAAAAAAGTGATTTTCAATTACGACTTATCAAAACAAACACGAAGCACAGTTAGCCTAATTACCATGATTACCGTTCCATTAGACATGAAGTGAACTTGTTATTGACCCACAGTTTTTGATCGAGAAATATCTGAATATGGAGTGGTTGGAGTTGGACTTTGAAGACCTTTTACACTTTTTCAGACCTCCGCGTACTACAAATGAAAAGAGTTAACCTTTTATCTATTCGTAAACAAATTGCACAAATATTGCGGAAGACATCCATCTTCGCGCAGAGTAATAATTGTAAAAATTGCCTGAATTAGATATTTCTTAATTAAGTAATTTTTACATTAAAACTCAACATTTTCGTTCGTTTGATTGGGGTACAGAATAAGGGTGGGGCTAGAGCTAACGGGGGGGGGGGGGGGGAGAGTACGGGTAATGGTCGTGACTGGGGCCCCCATATCCCATTGCCATCAAAGAATAACGTTTTCTTATCTCTTATTCTTAACACGCGGCTATTAGTTTTACCACATACACAACCGATTTTTTCAGAAACCTTTCCCAATTTTCAAAGTCTATCTCAACGATTACTGAACCAATACCCGGCATGTTTGTACTTCTTTTAATGCATTTTTCATGATGATTCCAAATATGGTGATGATATTCAATAATTTTGACATAATTGAATAATTTTGTGAAATTTTGGGCCGTCGTCTTAACATGAAATCTATCAAGCGCTTGGAAAGGAAATGAGTCAGTGAGTTTTGTACCAAATTTCACTAAAAATGCTGATTCAAAAAAGAATGTTGACCAAAAAAAAAATCACTTTTCTGGCTCCAAAAATGTGGTAACAGCGTATAGGAAAATCAGTTTTTGGACAAATAATACCGACATTACACCAAAATCATCTAAAGACACTTTACTAGGGAACCAAAGACAGATCAACCCACTCTGCTCATCCATATTTTTGCAAAAATAAATGACGAAGTGGCAATATCCAACATGTTACACATTTTCCCCACTATGAAAGTTTCAAAAGTAGAGATATGCCGGTTCAAATCGTAACAATTATTGCTTGTATCAATTTATTCAGCAGCGCTGTGCGTTCTTTTGGTGTTCAGGTACTTTTGGTGTTACGGTGGATTATTTTTTTATCATATGAAAATATTTAAACACAATATAAGATAGGAATAACAAAATATTATTAATTTACCAATGACATGAATGATGAACGGAGCGATATATAGGAATAACAAATAATATTATCAATTTCCCAATGACATGAATGATGAATTAACGGAGAGCTATTGCCGTTCAATTTTTTTGGTCCTTATACTAGAATCTTTTGGTGACCAGGATTGTTTTGGTACCAATATCTCAACAGGCAATTTGATTGGTTTTTGGCTGATTTTCAGCCGATACGCACTAGGCCTATACATTATGAGACCGATAATATATAGTTAAAGTGCGTATGTCATCTCGTTCAGATGTTCAAGCGCGCGGCTACACAAAGTTGCCGGCGTATGCGCTGTGCGTAAAACGCAGCGTTCTGCGATTGCGTGTAAAGAACGCGATTTTTCGAAGCAGGAAGTTGGAAAAACTCTCTCGAGATTGGCCGATTTCATACTATACGCAATCGCCGCAATCTATTCATTGCGTCGTGAATGCGTCGATTGAGTAGAATATCAAATATCCTAGTTGGTATGAACGAAGAGGCTGCGAAGGAAAAAGGCCAAATGAAAACTCCCCGGGTATGAAACTCTGTGGGCCGTCAAACGTTTCTTTTTCGATAGCTATACCGGACTTTTTTTTATTCGAAATATTGAGCTGAAAGATGATGATACTCACGAGGATACTCACCAGGAGATACATACAGGGTGAGTCAGAAAGAACGGGCACCTTTTTGGCAAAAGCGCCTCAGAAACTTGAATCCTGCGTATTCTAAACCAAAAATAGTATTACAAAGACCACATGTGTTTGGCTTTCATTCGAAAAAATATTTTTTGAATTCGAATATTGCGTCATAATGTTTCAACAATTTTAGTACAACCGGTATTTTAAAGCCAATCCATGCACGGAATGGCAACAACACATAATATTGTTGGCTGCCTGATCATGCTGATTCAGAGACGCTGATCAATGAAGTGAAAAACCTGTTAGGCTAATGAAATATGATTCCCAGTTTCCCGTTTCATATTTTTAAAAGAGTGGGTAGTGTCTATTTCATTATTCATTATTCATCATTTCACTCAATTTCATTATTGCATCTGAAAGGGGTGTTAACTACTAACTACCTACTGATTTGTATATATTACACCTTAATTAACACTTTAACACTTTGAAAAACAATTAAGGAAGCATTTGTAGATGTGTTATTGAAAATGTCAACAATTCTGTCTGAAACATTGCAACGTCAATTACATCTGAAATTTGAGTAGGTAATGCAAACAATTTCATTATCAACCATATACCATGACACCACTGCCATAAAAATCCCTTAAAATCAACAGGAAGATATGCCTGGTATTTTGAGCCGCTTAACGTTTTGAATTTTATTCAAGTTTGTCAGAAAATGTAATTTTGCACAAAATAATGAAAGTTTTGGTAAAACTGAAAAGTTGGGTCGGTAGGGAAACGGGAAACTGGGAATCATATTTCATTAGCCTTAAGGCACATAAATGTTGGATACAATATCTTAAAATGACTGGAAATAAATAGAACTGTGAAATTATGAGTAATAAAAAGCTGGAAATCAAGAAAGAAAAGTAAAACGAGTCATATCT
This sequence comes from Ophiura sarsii, assembly GCA_035610835.1. NCBI lineage: Eukaryota > Metazoa > Echinodermata > Ophiuroidea > Amphilepidida > Ophiuridae > Ophiura > Ophiura sarsii. Next base: position 71,821,771 of record CM069452.1, read on the forward strand.
GCTGATTCAGGAGGCAAACCTCATTTATAAGGAATGGCTTGATAATTCGACCATTCCGTGTATTGGCTTCAAAATTTGGGGCTTTGCTAAAATTAGTGTAACAAGATAACGACATGGCCGATTTTTAAAATTCTTCTTTGAATGAAAGCCAAGCTGTGGGTCTTAATCTTAGCGCTACTGGTTTTGGATATGCTTGCCTAGATCTTTTGTGACGCTTTAACATGTTTAATGAAAAAAAAGTGCCCGTTCTTTCTGACTCACCCTGTAGCTGACATAGGAAAAGATAGACAAGGGAATAGACATCTCCACGGCCTTAAAAGAGTCGTGATTAAAAACAGTAACAGTTATACTGTTAAAATGCATCGGACCAATTTTCGGCTAAAATGAGTTGTTTTGTTTGTACTTTTATATTGTTGTAATTTTGGTGTTGTTAAATGTTTGTATCAATAAATGTATATATCGAAATAAATCAAGTTTGTTGTTGTTCTTATTTCGCGTCTTTGTATTATATATTCATCATACATAATACTAAGGATTTCTGAAACTTGTAATCTAGAGCTAACTAGAGGTATATCATCATTGTTCAACGCAACTTTCAATAGAGACAACACACAGAAACAAACTATACAGAAATACCTAGAACGAAACAATATGCACTAAATATATATTTATTTATTTATTTATCGGACATAATATACACTTTTGGAACAGTGGCAAAAGTCTTCTCGACTAATGCGGCGTATAAAACATTAACACAATGTTTTAAAATACAAAAAAAGGAAATAATAAAAATATTTACATGGTAACATAGATTCATGCAAGGTCATGAAGGTTAATGCTACGTGCGGTCCATGCACGTTTTAAATATGATTTACAAAACACATCAATGAAGTAAGTGAAAATCATCACTTGCAGTAAGAACATCATTTGAAAGACCTAGCAGTAGCATAAGAGTAAGACACAGTTTTATTGTTAGATTACCCGATATAAAGATTCTCCAAAATGCTTCTAATTATTATGGAGTAATAGTTGATTTTCAAGCTTGCGATATTCATCGACTCTCATATGATTAAGCCGTTACATAGAAACAGAAAATGTCTCGGATCCTAATAATCTTTATCGCATGGACAGTAAATATTTATTTCGGGGTTCCATGAATATTGAGTGGTAGTGTATTTGACCGTGCTTTGAATTTCATTGACGCACTATACAAATCTAATTTGCATTTCATGAACAAAATAACAGAAAAATAAAAGGAAATAATTAAAGGTATACCTAATTTGTTATTGTTTACAAATCACGTGTGAAGTTTCGAAGATTGTTATAGTATATGATAGTAAATATAATTATGTACATCTGACCCCAACTTTCAAAGTCGAGAAGAAAAAAACAAAACAAAGCAAAACGAAAAAAAACCCTCCAAAAACACACACAAGGTGTTACAATGTAATACAGGGTGTCCTAAAAAGAACTGCATACAGCTGCACATGTTTACCCAACTTATTGACCATGAATTTCTACAATTTATTGTAACTTGATTATAGGTGATGAAAGGCAAAACGCCCCCCCCCCCCCAAAAAAAAAACGCCCCCCCCCCCCCAACCTTTTACGAAAAATTCCGGGGCGGAATTATTCTAACCAGGAATTTTTTTGGCTGTGCCCCCCCCCCCTGACAACCAACCTCTGTTACGCCCCTGTCCCCCAATGTTTCACTACGGACTGATGCCCATTGGAAGAACAAGTTAGTATTGGTTGTACGCTTGAATGCATTATTTCTGTAAAAGTGGCACAGCATCGATTTTAGGTAACTTTAGATAATTGGTCATATCTCAGGAGCGACTGGACTAGGGGGGGGGGGGGGGGTGGGGTACCGCGCCATTTTGTCCCGAAGCAATGGTTATGACGTCATATTTTTGTCGATTTTCAGAACTCTTGTATTGGATTTACGTGCAAAAAATATGCCCTTGGCATCATACTTTCCCAGGTGTGCAGTTCATTTTAAATTTCAGATGTTCTAAAATGGATGGTTTTCTAAACAATTCGAGAAAGAAAATCGAACTGCACACCTCAGAATTGCAAAAAAAGCATAAAACAAGTCAACCTTTTTGTGCCTTTGAACAGAGTGGCGGCCGGGATTGTAGAATTTAACACAGTGCATTAACCCATGACCCATGATATAAATAAATTGTTTGCGTTAAATTTTTTCAATTAGCACGGTTAGTGTAGTGGAAAGAAAGTCGCTTGAGGAGCGAGAGGTTGTGGGTTCGAGTCCCATTAGGAGCACTTTTTGTTTTATATGCTGGATTTGCTTAGCATCATCTGTATGCTTGCCCGGCCACGAGGACACCACACTGCTGGCGTTTACCGTATCAGGGTTACGCCATTTTTTTCTCTCGAAAATGTCAAAAAAAATTACCGTTCTTTTAAAAATAAGAATTATAATCAAATTACAAACACATTTTGTGCGAGAGCAACACACACATTTGGCAAAAATGGCACAATAAAAATCCGTTCGTTATAAATAAATGGACATGGTTAAATAATAAAACTATCACAATTACAGTCGTAAATCTCTGTGGCGTGCGTAGGTTGGCCATGTCGTTGGCAATCGGAAATCACGGGTTCGAATATTCGCATTATTTTTCTATTTTTTAAACTTGATGGTATATTAATGTAACATCATTGTTATGTCAATTTGTATCAATTATAAATGCCGCCCATGCGTTTATAGTTTTCTTTTTATTTATTTATCTATCATAAATGTATCCTTGATTTATTTAACTTTGTCTAAACAATTAAAATGCGTAAACAATTATATTATTGCTCGATATAGAGTGATTTAACTTGAGTTCAGTTTGATAATATGATAGCAAAACTTGTTGTAAAACCATTTTACCAGTGTGTCCAACAATTTCACACTTTGGTAATACATTCAGAGATGTCACTTTTAACTTGTTATAGCTAGGCTCAATATAAGCAAGTTTGCGACCGGGTTTGCGACCTCTATAATTTTAGGCTGGTAACACAATCCCACAGTGCATTTCGTTAAAACAGTGTACATTATTTTTCCACGATACGTATCACGTGATAACCACGGTCGATTTCGCAAAATATTGCAAAATGGCGCGGTACCCCAGCCCCCCTACGACTGGACCAAATCAGATGGAATAAACGGCATCTAAATCTGAAAGCCAAGCGTCAGTCGTTCAATAAGTAAACACTGCACAAAAAGAAAATATCCACTTTTTTCACAGGCGCCTTGTGTTTAATTATTAGGACCCTAAATAAATTCAACATTATGGGAAAGAACAGGCATTTCCTCCCGCGCATTGACACCTCATTAATTTGTCACAATAGCACCAATATTGATGAAGCAATGGCCAATTGAATACAAAATGATGCAGTTTCCATTGTTTCACTTAAGGTCAGAAGTCACAAACTGGTCCAAAAAAAAGTTTCACTTCTAATAATGTTGAGAAATGCACCAATTCTGATTAAACGGGACAAAACTTAAGTTTTACATACTTAATGACCCACAAACTATATATTGTTGGAAAGCTTAAGATTCAAGGTTTTTTATTTTTGCAAAAAAGAATCAAATTATACAGGGTGTGTAAAATTTTTACAGGGTGGAACATAAAAAATTTGATCGTTTTTGCTCCTCACAAAATAGTTTGATAGTTTGTACAATTAGGGTTTAGCTGAAAATAGTCACCAAAATCAGAACAACCGCAGAAGGTGCTACCAAATTTGCTAAGAATCATTTGCCCAAAATGTACACAGGAAAAGTACAGGGTGTCTAAAATTATGATGAAATAATGCATAAAATTAAGGTTTGTATATAATATTCTATGACATTTAGTTAGCATGGACCATTTAATTTAAAAGAAAATGGTTATCAAAATGAACTACATGAATATCGTTAAAGTTCCTTTTATTTTGAATACAGGGTGGTCCAAAATAGGTCTAAATAGCAAGTTATTCATTAATCTATGAACAATTCTGTGAAGAAACACTTCTGGTTTTTTTAGTTAAATGTTTTACTACCCAGGGTAGAAAAGGACTGAAGAGTCACACAAATGAAATAGAGAGACTGCGATTTGGCCATTGTTTAATCAATAAAATGAATAAAACTGTGTATTTTTTACATTAAAACACTCCCTGAATTGAACATCATATTCTAGTAGAGAATGTCTAGATAACAATTCGATATTAGTATTCATAGTAGCAGGCACATGTTATTAACACATATGAGAAGTTTGAAAACTTTCCTATGTATACTTTTAAAATGGCATCAATTTCAAAAGTTCTAGTTTTCCGCTATTTTGTGTACAAACCTATGGGCGCCTCATCCACCGGCTCCTCATCCACCGCTCCCACCCTTGACTCACTCGACGTTTAGATTGACAACTTCACTGTTGCTAAACATGTGGCTTTAATTCTTTTTTTATTCAGTAGCTGGATAAATTGTCTTTAATATGATACCAAAAATGTTATGTTTTTTTGACAACTTCTTTTTAAAATAGAGACACGTATCACGATTTTAAGGATTTTTGAAACGATCCCACCTTATTTGATATACCTATTAGTGACCTGTGACCTTAACCCTATACCTATAAAAAGAGCGTAAACAAAGCAGTAAATATAAAGTGTACCTCTTCTTTCTCCTCTCTCCATGAAAAGATAATCATAATCCGAACTAGGGGGGGGGTGGGGTACCGCGCCATTTTGTCACGAAGCAATGGTCATGACGTCATATTTTGGTCGATTTTCTGAACTTTTGTATTGGATTTACGTGCAAAATATATGCCCTTGGCAGCATACTTTCCCGGGTGTGTGGGTGCACTTTAAATTTCAGATGTTCTAAAATGGACGGATATCTAACCAATTTGATAAAAAAAACACGATCCACACACCCCAGAATTGCAAAAAAAAGCATAAAATAAGTCCACTTTTTTATGCCTTTGAACAGAGTGGCGGCCGGGATTGTAGAATTTAACACGTGCATTAACCCATGACCAATGATATAAATAAATTATTTGCGATGAAGTTTTCCAATTAGCACGGTTAGTGTAGTGGAAAGGAATTCGACTTAGGAGCGAAAGGTTGTGGGTTCGAGCCCCATTAGGAGCACTTTTTGTTTTATATGCTGGATTTGCTTAGCATCATCTGTATGCTTGCCCACGTGGACACCACACTGCTGGCGTTTACCGTATCCAGTTACGCCATTTTTTTTCTCGAAAATGTCAAAAAAAATTACCGTTCTTTTAAAAATAAGAATTATAATCAAATTACAAACACATTTTGTGCGAGAGCAACACACACATTTGGCAAAAATGGCACAATAAAAATCCGTTCGTTATAAATAAATGGACATGGTTAAATAATAAAACTATCACAATTACAGTCGTGGATCTCTGTGGCGTGCGTAGGTTGGCCATGTCGTTGCCAATCGGAAATCATGAGTTCGAATGTTCCTTTTATTTTTCTATTTTTTAAACTTGATGGTAGATTAATGTAACATTATTGTTATGTCAATTTTTATCAATTATAAATGCCGCCCATGCGTTTATAGTTTTCTTTTTATTTATTTATCTATCATAAATGTATCCTTGATTTATTTAACTTTGTATCTAAACAATTAAAATGCGTAAACAATTATATTATTGCTCGATAAATAGAGTGATTTAACTTGAGTTCAGTTTGATAATATGATAGCAAAACTTGTTGTAAAACCATTTTACCAGTGTGTCCAACAATTTCTCCTTTGCACACTTTGGTTACATTCAGAGATGTCACTTTTAGCTTGTTATAGCTAGGCTCAATTATAAGCAAGTTTGCGACTGGGTTTGCGACCTCTATGATTTTAGGCTGGTAACACAATCCCACAGTGCATTTCGTTAAAACAGTGTAAATTATTTTTCCACGATACGTATCACGTGATAACCACGATCGATTTTGCAAAATATTGCAAAATGGCGCGGTACCCCAGCCCCCCCTAAATCCGAACATCTTACATCGTCAATTATTTTCAACACCTCACTGCATCTACTGATGTGAGACTCATCCGTTACAATGACATGCATCATCCATGATGTTTGTAAGACAACACTCCTGTCAGGAGGCTGTCTCTCCATTTCCGTGCAACCTTTCTAAATCCAAATCGATGAGCAACTTTAGTTGGTTTTTAGTGATGTTTGGCCCTGGAATTCATATTGTCAGTATTATCTGGACTCAAAATTGTATATAATGCTCGGTATCACCACGCCTTTACCATGTTTACAGACACACTAAAGATGCCCGTTCTGGATATGTTATTCTTGACCAATTCTGCAAATCATACCTTAGACGTGCGTGGCCGCGCTGTTAGATGTATTACTATTATCATGAACTCAAAGTGAGTCTATTGAGACTATTGCATACATGACTATTATTATAATAATGAATAATGTTCTTTCGTCTTGTTAATTATTGTATAATGTATATATATGTATATTATGAACGCACCGTCGGATAGACGAGTGCCTAAAAGTGTATGTTCAAATAAATATGGCAGCGAATCCGTTCGTTACCCAGATAACCTCTACTGTTTACATAAATGCATTGGGTGCATTTGTCACAGTCTGTATTTAAAGAGGTATTTTGCAAAAGGGCCTACATCCACTTTGGCTCTTTTTGAGAAAAAGTCAAAAAACTATTTCTAATTATTCAAGTTGAGCAATTGAAAAACTGAATGGCTTATGAAAGAGGTACACCACATACTAACTTAAATTGGAATAAATGTCAAATGTGCTAGTTTTTAATATTTTTTAAATCATGTTTAATTTTTTTGCAAATTTGGATGTAAGCCCTTTTGAAACAAAACTCCATCTGTTTGTACATTAGAGAAAATACCACACAAAACAAATCATTTATTTTAATCATTTTTCAAAAATGAGTTTGATATAGAAATGTATAGGGCACAATCATATGTTTCAAGGAAACAAAGTCATTTTTTTTCAAAAAGCCTTACATTTCATTGTATACAGCCATTGAAGTTGTTGTTTGTTGCAAAAGGGCTTGTATCAAGAATTAATTATGGATACAAGCCCTTTTGCAACAAAACAACAACTTCAATGGCTGTATGAGATAGTAGGTCTTTTTGAAGAAAAAAATGACTTTGTTTCCTTGAAACATAAATGATTGTGCCCTGTACATTTCTAAATTTCTATATGAAACTCGTTTTTGAAAAAAAATGCACCATAGACCTTTTGCAACAAAGCTCTTCATTTGGTGATTGGTGTACAGCCAGCCCAAAAGGAGCTAATAATACTAGGCATACTACATATAGGGGAGGGGTAGAGGCTCTGCCTGCCCGCGGCTGCAGCCTAGTCTCCCGCTCAATCCCGATGTGATGAATCATCGTATACATGAGATTCACGAACTCCTCCTCACAATGATCATTATGTGCACTGCTCTGTGCATGTATTAAACATGTTAAAATCATTGGCAAAAAGTGTCGCGTGAATCATCATCATTTAGCTTGACAAGCTAGTGGTTTACATTTCTTAGGCTGTCTTGTTATCATATTTTGTATATCGTAGGTGGGGTATGATCATGTATAATAAACGTGGGGGATACACGCTTAATAAGATAGGTCGTTGTATAGTTTCTAGTAATTTTTTTCTTCACATTTTGTGTCATTTCAGTGATCGTTTCACACAAACGGGTAACTGATGAAACCGCGTGATAAAATAATCCCTTTTCAGTTAGTTTACCCTGAATCGGGGTGATTTGTAACTGCATATTTCTAATTGTGTATAATTATTATAATGACCCCTAATGATCCACTACGCATTCTTTTCAGCCCCTATATAGTCTTTTGATCAAATCGTCGGGACAATGTTCCCAGGTGGGGGAGAGGTGTAATGACTCATTTGTTCATGGCCATTTTGACCGAATCGTTGGAGCTAACGAAGGGGGTGGGGGGGGGGGGGGGGGGGGGGGGGGGGGGGGGGGGGGGGTATAGCGGGATGGGAAGGGAAATATTTGAGTTCTCTTCCAGCCCCATATTGGACAATTTTGCTCGAATGTCTCATCACGGTGTGGACAAATTTGACAGGCATGCATTTGTTACTTGAAACAAAATATACAGCGTGTCCCCCTAAAAATGGGTCCACAAACTGGAGAGCTTATTATTATAACTTAAAAGATAGGAATCGTAGGTGCTTCATATTTAGGGAAATAAAGTATAATGTGTCTACCAATTGAAATTGTGAGACCAGTCGGATTGCAACTTGTTGAAATACAAACCTTTGAATAGAGCGTGTTCAGAACCCGTTTCTTCAATTTAACAATAAACCACCATGCGTTGTATAATGACACACTATTTGATGTTCATGGGGGAGGGGGGGGCATGGAAGTTTAGGTCGTGTTTTTTGGCAAAGGTGTTTTTTATTTTAGGTTTTATTGTTTTTCTTTACATTGAGTTGGGTGAGTCGGATTTTGTTGTTACTCGGCAGTGGGGCAACTTTTTTCTTCTTTCCTGGTTGGTTGTGCAAAGGTTTTTTCTTCATGGATAGTGGACACAGTTTTTGATTTTTCATAGTGGACAAAGTTCTTTTTCTTCAGAAAACTTCCATGCCCCTCCCCCTCAGTATTTACTGGTGCGTCCCTAATCTGCATGCGTTGTGTGCAAGTTTCCCAGCAGGTCACAGGTCACTAATAGGTATATCAAATAGGTGGGATCGTTTCAAAAAAACCTTAAAATCGTGATACGTGTCTCTATTTTAAATAGAAGTTGTCAAAAAAACATAACATTTTTGGTATCATATTAAAGACAATTTATCCAGCTACCGAATAAAAAAAGAATTAAAGCCACATGTTTAGCAACAGTGAAGTTATCAATCTAAACGTCGAGTGAGTCAGGGGTGGGACCGGTGGACGAGGAGCCGGTGGACGAGGAGCCCATAGGTTTCTACACAAATAGTGGAAAACTAGAACTTTTGAAATTGATGCCATTTTAAAATTATACATAGGAAAGTTTTCAAACTTCTCATATGTGTTAATAACATGTGCCTGCTACTATGAATAATAATATTGAATTGTTATCTAGACATTCTCTACTAGAATATGATGTTCAATTCAGGGAGTGTTTTAATGTAAAAAACACACAGTTTTATTCATTTATTGATTAAACAATGGCCAAATCGCAGTCTCTCTATTTCATTTGTGTGACTCTTCGGTCCTTTTCTACCCTGGGTAGTAAAACATTTAACTAAAAAAGCCAGAAGTGTTTCTTCACAGAATTGTTCATAGATTCATGAAAATTTTGCTATTTAGACCTATTTTTGACCACCCTGTATTTAAAATAAAAGGAACGATATTCGTGTAGTTCATTTTGATAACCATTTTCCTTTAAATTAAATAGTCCATGCTAACTTAATTTCATAGAATATTATATACAAACCTTCATTTTATGCATTATTTCATCATAATTTTAGACACCCTGTACTTTTCCTGTGAACATTTTGGGCAAGTGATTCTTAGCAAATTTGGTAGCACCTTCTGCGGTTGTTCTGATTTTGGTGACTATCTTCAGCTAAACCCTAATTGTACAAACTATCAAAATATTTTGTGAGGAGCAAAAACGATCAACTTTTTTTATGTTCCACCCTATACAAATTTTACACACCCTGTATAATTTGATTCTTTTTTGCAAAAATGAAAAACCTTGAATCATAAGCTTTCCAACGATATATAGTTTGTGGGTCATTAAGTATGTAAAACTTAAGTTTTGTCCCGTTTAATCAGATTTGGTGCATTCCTCAACATTATTAGAAGTGAAACATTTTTTTGGACCAGTTTGTGACTTCTGACCAGCATGGTAATACTAAGTTCATTTTATTTTAAGTCCATCTGTTACATTCTGGTTTCTTTTTCTATTTGATTTAAATATTCACAACTAAATCATATCATAGCAAACTATGGTACATTCTGTTTTAAACATTATGTAAATAATAAACTCGTTTTATTGCATTCGATTCTGCCCCTAATCGAAGAAATTGTCACAGCTTCTAAAATATTTGACATCCATTATAATACTTTTTCTCTCCTCCAAATAGAAATTTGACATGATGATACAATATCGAGAATTAACAATGAATACAAACACTTTCTTCTGAAGTTTCTTTGGAAGTGATAAGTTGAATATATTACACAACGTAAACAGTTTAATGCAGCGTGTCCACACACAAAAACTGGGTCCAAAATAATACAGCTGATAATTTTGGAGATTATTTCTTAAATCCAAACACCGTAAACACGGATAACCTTACGGTTGCGCGACCCGCACCGAGGCGGGTGACCCGCAAAAGGGCAATTTCAACTGAATATTGATCGACTCAAGGTTTGATTCTCAATCTTTTACCTGTTGCAAGCAAGTGAAAGGACAAATCTTTGCTGAAAGAAATTTGAATGTTTTTTTCAATCTTCTTCAACTTGGCCTTAAGTTTGCGTGGGCCTACTCAAACAGGCCAATTCCCTCATACTTTTTGTAATGTGTGCTTTATCAAATTGTCAATAATGTCAATAGGTCAGAGAGTCTTTCGTTCCAAAAAAAAAGAAGAAGTGAAACAAGAAATGGCTCCAAAATTTACAAGCTGATAATTTGGTATATAGGCCTACAGTGCGTATAGAAAAGAGGTGGATCAGAAACCGTTTGGGTTCAAAAAAGGGCACTCAACCTTTTTTTGGGGTATCGGGTGTGCCGCCAGGCCCCAGAGTCTCAAAAAGGGGGCTTTGGAATCAAACTGAGAGAATTTTTTGACGAAAAATAGCGGTCTTAAGAACTGGTTTGTTTTTCAAATTTGATTAGTAAGAACGCAAATCTTAAAAAAAATGGGTTTTAGAACGCACATTTATCCAAAAAATTGAGGCTTTGGAATGAACATTTTCGCGTTTTTTGAATTTTCAACAAAATGGGGTGTGTTTAGAGCTGCCATAGAGGCTTTAAAAAAAGGGGTGGGGGGGGGGGGGGTATTAAGAGCTAGCAGAAGAGGCGGATGAAAAATGGGGTCTTCAGGGCGGCACATACCCCTTTCCATGATCCAATATCAGTGGCCCCTTTGGTATTTTCCATGCAGTTTTCAGTGGCAAAAATTACAATACGTTTAAATAAAAATTAGTATAACTTGTTTGACTTGTGTGGTGATAAACTTGTAGCCCAGGGGTCAAGCTATAACTGACAATGAAGCTATGACTGACAATGATTTGTAACGTTCACAAGCTTATGATGATTGCTATCTAGTCAAATTGGGCCGCCGCGGGGGAGGGGGGGGGGGGGGGGGGGGGCGGGGGGTCCAGGGGGACCGGTGCCCCCCCTGAAATAACCCCGTCGGTAAAAACGACCAGTCCGTCGGTAGATTTTGCGATTTTGACCATGCGATTTTTTCTGCCGGTTATGCGGACAACTTCATCGCTACCCGCTACCCAACTTCAACTTCATCGCTGCCCGCCTCCCCCCCCCCCCCCCCCCCCCCCCACCCCACTTATCAAGATTTCAGCTGCTGACGGGAAACAAATTGTGCAAGTTTTAGGCCTACGATTTTTGTTGGAGTCTGTAATTTCTTTGCCTTTCGTCGTACAACTATGTCGTGCCCACCCCACACACCCCCCCCCCCCCCCCCCCCCCCCCCCCCCCCCCACCCCAGTTTCAAAAAGCTGGGTGCGCCACTGGCATAGGCCTAGGCTGTTATCACGTCATCGAATGTATCTCAATAAGTTTTCAACGTGTAAGTTCTCCAAATTTAACAGATTTACCTCAGATATAGGCCTATATCCTGTGAATCCTCATTCCAATGAAGTAATGAAGCGGTAGTTTGCTTTATTTCGACAGTATATTAACTCTATCTTTATATCTTTTTATAGACCCGTTTTTTTGGAACACGCTTTTAAGCGAACCCGAATCGATAATATGATGATATTGCCCGGGGGATATTGCAAGTGTTTTATAGCAGTGCTATACTTTCCACACCAGTGCGGACTGTCATGGTTTCCACAAATATCATGCAACAAAATACATGTATTGTATAGTACGAGGACTATATAATAATAGCAAAGTACATGAACAATCACGTCATATGCTCAATATAGGAGACTGAACCCCGACCCCCACCACCACCAGTCCACCACCACCACCCCACCACCACCACCACCCCACCACCACCACGAATCAAATAGTTAAGCCCCACAAGCGGCGCCGATAGACCTATAAATGATTAAACTAATTTTTTGTCAACGTCGTCGCTGACGACGTTGACATTTGAATTCAGATTCAGGTGTTGTGGTGGAGTCTATGAATTGCTTTCATGTATTTTAAATCGATATTTGTAACCAGATGTCTTTTAAATGTATATGAGATCTCTATACGAAAATATGAACATATATCATGTTGTTATTGTGGAGAAATAATTAAAATAATATTAAAACATTGCACCATTGTTACTTCGAAATGACCAGATTTGGCAAACTCTACTAATACTATGCAGAAGGGACCACATGGACCACCCAGTTTAAACAGCCTTACATTACATAGCCAAAGGCATGTGCATTGCTACTATTACAGTGTAAATACTCACACTTAGCGTGTATCCATAATACATAGCGACGGTTAATATTATAATGTTTACAACCATCACTGAAGTGGTGACACAGCCTATACTGTTACTGTACTACATAGGCCTATAATAGACCTTGTGCATAATGCCTTGCATAGACAGAAACCCCGCTGTCCAATGTTTACTTTTGTGCTTTCCAAGAGTTGAGAGGAATATATTATGATACAAGCATGTGCAATAGTATTTTGTATTGCTCCTCGCTGATCCCATTTTTTAAAAACTAAAACTAGTGTCAAGCTCTACAATATGAAGCTATTAGAGTTTTGAAAACGGGGAATCATTCAGTATATCTCAAGCTACTTGAGGGTGAAGTTTATTTACAAGTTAATGTTATCAACACTATTATATATTAAATTTCATCTTCCGGCTCATTTCATGTTAATATTAATGTTCGTCAATTCAATATTATGTTAGATATTCAGTTATTTCCAAGGACACTCTTATTCAGATCATATAATTTAATCAACCCATACTTATGTTATATAATATAACCTGAAAAAATTCTTAGTTTTTTAATTTTTGACCAAAAAGTGATTGATTTTTTACCACAACAATGATGTTGGTGCAATTTCGCAATTTTTTTTAAACAAAAACTGATTTTAAAATGATATATTACACGGGCTAATTAAAGTGTTTTTGTTGAAAAACATCATACACTGTCCTAGGCTTCTTTTCATATTTCCTTTGACCTCTGTTAAATTCATTCTCCGACGTTGACCAATTTTTTGTCAACGTCCTGGACGTTGACATTTGAATTCAGATTCAGGCCTTGTGGTAGAGTCTATGAATTGCTTTCATGTATCTTGAATCAGTATTTGTACCCAGATGTCTTTAAAATGTATATTAGATCTGGATATGAAAATAATATGAACACATATGTTGTTACAATTGTGGAGAAATGGTTTAAATAATATAAAACAAATGATAGAGTTTTGCAAAATCTGCGACATTCGTCGTGTTTACTACAATGTATATTCTGTTTGGTATATAAATAATTGTCTACTCTCCATTTCGGTATGTAGTAGTGGCCGAGTGGTTAAGGTGCTGGACTCACGTTCTTTTTGGAAACATTTACGGGAGTTCGAGCCCGGTCTGGAGCGTGTACTTTTCTTGTTTTTCTATAAAATTTGTCATCAATTATATTATTCATTTAGTTTCACATGAATGGCGGTTAAAAGTGTACAAATCATTTTTTTCTTCTGCGAATTAATTAAATGATAATTAAAATAAAACCCTGGACAGGACATGTTATAACGTGGTGGAAAGTCGCGATTACTATGGGATGGTTGGATATTTCTTGGAAGCTCCTATATTTTCCGAAGAGAGAAAAGTGGGCCCAGCATTAAAACAAAGAGTTTTTGTTAAAATACATCATACACTGTCTAAATCTTCTTTTTCATATTTCCTTTGTCGTCTGTTAATTTCATTTTAGGACGTTGACCAGTTTTTTTTGTAAATACCTTGTTTAAACTAAATTTTGTAATCGAAACATTATATTCATTAGCTATAGGCCTACATGTATATAACCATTATATTAAACTAGAAGTCTTGACTGTTGACATACAGGCCTATTACCGTTGTATATTTTATAGTCGTCAATATAATAAAAGGCCTATTTAATAGGACGAGTTCAAACCCCGGTTCAACATGACCATGATGACTGCGGTTAAATCCTGGCCAAAAAACGCAGCTTGGGTTCCGGGCTTAGGTTTTTCCATGTTTATAACTTTTGGTCCATCGTCTATTTTGCATTAAATTGGCTAAATGCATTTCATGAACGTTTGATTTAATAATACCATGTAAATGTTCACACAAGTCCCGACAAAAGTACTCAGGTTTTAGTACGCGCGCGAATGTAGTTCGTGACTTATGGTATACACCGTGTAATATCTGTTTATCTGTGACTGTTTTTACGCTGTGTCAGTTTTAGACAACAGAACTGGCCATCACGTGACCCTCATAACGCCATTCACACACCATCATTTATCCTGTGCATATACAACGAAATCCACACATCAATAAACCAACAGCCAGCGCTATATAATGCAGTTCACGCATAACGAGCTACATGCATTGAAGACCATACTTGGCAGACGGGCGGTTCACACACAAGGTACTGCGTGCGTATGATCGTGTACGTAGCACACATCGCGTGGTGTTCCCGACATTGAACAAAACTGAACTAGAACTGGCTCTGTGTTTTGCAGTTTTCCACGTTATTCAGTTTTTACGAGTGTCGAAAGCAGGTAAAACCGATTCTTTATATATTGAACTAGCGAATTTCGTAAGATTGTGATGTTAGTGCGTCGTAAAATGTGAAATTTATTGTGTTTTTCATCGTACATTCGTGACACTTTGAGTGGATTGTTGATGGTTTCAAAATGGCTGCATGTGAACAGCAACCCCGTGCGGCCTCAACACGGAATTCGTTTATTCCATCACACTCAGAGGGCCTAGAGCTGCTATGGTTAGCGGAAACCAAGGTCTCATATCACTAGTGTGTGGCTGTTATATTTATTAGTATATACGAGCAATGAATTAGCTTGTATTTTTGTGTTTTCGGGAGGCCGAGGTTCTGGCTTAATCTAAAACCGGGTTGATTGAAAACACTTCGCATTGTATATCGCGTGCATTGTATGGCGTGGATTGGCCTATTTTGAGAAAGCCGCTCTAACTGATAATAGCACAATAGCACCTATAATAGCAAGGGCTGCAATAGCGTGCCTCTCCCATAGACTAAGTATGTAAGAACGCAATAATCGCACTGCTATTCTTTAAATGTTGCAATTGTGCTATTACCACTCGTCTTTTCTAACTTAGAGTAATTTCAAGTCGGAAGAAATGGATATAACGGCAATGGCGCTATATTGCGCATCAAGGGCAAATATACTTCTTATGTGCTATTCTCGCTATTGTGCGCTGTTCCTTCCAACAATGTTAGTAGTCCGCTGTTCGCGCTATTGTGCGAATGATTATTATATTTCATTCATCTTATGTGCTATTCGCGCTATTGTGCGATGTACCTTTCAACAATTTTACTAGTGCGCTGTTCGCGCTATTGTGCGAATGATTATTAGATTTCATTCATCTTATGTGCTATTCGCGCTATTGTGCGCTGTTCCTTCCAACAATTTTAGTAGTGCGCTGTTCGCGCTATTGTGCGAATGATTATTATATTTCATCCATCTGATGTGCTATTCGCGCTATTGTGCGTGCTCCTTTCAACAATGTTAGTAGTGCGCTATTCGCGCTATTGTGCGATGTACCTTTCAACAATTTTAGTAATGCGCTGTTCGCGCTATTGTGCGAATGGTTATTGTATTTCATTCATCTTATGTGCTATTCGCGCTATTGTGCGCTGTTCCTTCCAACAATTTTAGTAGTGCGCTATTCGCGCTATTGTGCGAATGATTATTAAACATCATCTTTGAGACTTGACAAGGATGTGCTATTCGCGCTATTGTGCGATGTTCCTTTGAACAATGTTAGTAGTGCGCTATTCGCGCTATTGTGCGAATGATTATTAAACTTCATTCATCTTTAGAAGTCCGCTATTCGCGCTATTGTGCGATGTTCCTTCCAACAATGTTAGTAGTGCGCTGTTCGCGCTATTGTGCGAATGGTTATTATATTTCATTCATCTTATGTGCTATTCGCGTTATTGTGCGCTATTCCTTCCAACAATTTTAGTAGTGCGCTATTCGCGCTATTGTGCGAATGATTATTATATTTCATCCATCTGATGTGCTATTCGCGCTATTGTGCGTGCTCCTTTCAACAATGTTAGTAGTGCGCTATTCGCGCTATTGTGCGATGTACCTTTCAACAATGTTAGTAATGCGCTATTCGCGCTATTGTGCCAATGGTTATTGTATTTCATTCATCTTATGTTCTATTCGCGCTATTGTGCGATGTTCCTTATTTATGGGGTGCGCTATTCGCGCTATTGTGCGAATGAATATTAAACATCATTCATCTTTGAGACTTGACAAGGATGTGCTATTCGCGCTATTGTGCGATGTTTCATTCAACAATTTTAGTAGTGCGCTATTCGCGCTATTTTGCGAATGATTATTATAGTTCATTCATCTTTCGTATATTATGCGATGTTCCTTTTAACAATGTTAGTAGTGCGTTATTCGCGCTATTGTGCGAATGATTATTACACTTCATTCATCTTCCGAATGATTATTAAACTTCATTCATCTTTGAGACCTGACACGGATGTGCTATTCGCGATTCATCTTTGAGACCTGACACGGATGTGCTATTCGCGCTATTGTGCGATGTTCCTCTCAACAATGTATTTTCGAAATTCCGTTAATTAAAGTGACCATAACATCAGAACCGAATGTCCAATTTGACTTGAACTAATGTTTGAATCCGGCCATCCTACCCCCCCCCCCTCTTATTGTTAATTGTCCAAGAGATAGACTTTGACAGTTGGGAAAGGTTTCTGAAAAATGTGTTTCGTATTATGGTAAAACAAATAGCCGCGTGGCAAATGTTAAAGAACGACCTTGTCACGTAATATTGCAATTCAGTCCCACAATGCAATATTAAGGGTCAAACAAATCTATGGCGATTGATTTAACGATTTACGAACTGCTGTTGCATGCCTTAACAATTTGAATGGGCGGTGTCATTTTACATGGGGCTTTTAATAAAGAACGAACTATTATTTGTTGCATGCCTCAACAAATTGAATGGGCGGTGTCATTTTGCAGGGGGCTTTTAACACTTTTCATGAGGCAGGCGTCTGCAGACGACATTCGAAAATGTTATAAAATGTCTCAAAAATGTCAACATTATTGAATTCAATTACCATATTTGAAATCACCATGAGAAATGCATTACAATAAGTACTAAACATGCCTAATATTGGTTCAGTACCAAGAGATAGACTTTGACAGTTGGGAAAGGTTTCTGAAAAATGTGTTTCGTATTATGGTAAAACAAATAGCCGCGTGGTAAATGTTAAAGAACGACCTTGTCACGTAATATTGCAATTCAGTCCCACAATGCAATATTAAGGGTCAAACAAATCTATGGCGATTGATTTAACGATTTACGAACTGCTGTTGCATGCCTTAACAATTTGAATGGGCGGTGTCATTTTACATGGGGCTTTTAATAAAGAACGAACTATTATTTGTTGCATGCCTCAACAAATTGAATGGGCGGTGTCATTTTGCAGGGGGCTTTTAACACTTTTCATGAGGCAGGCGTCTGCAGACGACATTCGAAAATGTTATAAAATGTCTCAAAAATGTCAACATTATTGAATTCAATTACCATATTTGAAATCACCATGAGAAATGCATTACAATAAGTACTAAACATGCCTAATATTGGTTCAGTACCAAGAGATAGACTTTGACAGTTGGGAAGAGGTTTCTGAAAAATGTGTTTTGTATTATGGTAAAACAAATAGCCGCGTGGCAAATGTTAAAGAACGACCTATCATTTGTTGCATGCCTCAACTATTTGAATGGGCGGTGTCATTTTACAGGGGCCTTTTAAAGAACGACCTATCATTTGTTGCATTGTGGGATTGGATATTAACAGTTTGGATGTGTGTGTGTGTTTTTGACGGGCCTTTTAAAGAACGACCTATCATGCATTTTAGAGGGCTCAATAGTTTGGATGGGGCTTTTAAAGAACGACCCATAATCTATTATGCCAAACCTGTCACTTGATACTGAATTGAAATCACCGTGAGAAATGCACTACAATAAGTACTAAACATGCCTAATATTGGTTCAGTAATCCAAGAGATAGACTTTGACAGTTGAGAAAGGTTTCTGAAAAATGTGTTTTGTATTATGGTAAAACAAATAGCCGCGTGGCAAATGTTAAAGAACGACCTATCATTTGTTGCATGCCTCAACTATTTGAATGGGCGGTGTCATTTTACAGGGGCCTTTTAAAGAACGACCTATCATTTTGTTGCATTGTGGGATTGGATATTAACAGTTTGGATGTTGTTGTTTTTTGACGGGCCTTTTAAAGAACGACCTATCATGCATTTTAGAGGGCTCAATAGTTTGGATGGGGCTTTTAAAGAACGACCCATAATCTATTATGCCAAACCTGTCACTTGATACTGAAATTCAGTCCCACAATGCAATATTAAATAATTTGACCGCTCTTTTATCATAATTTTGTTGGACGCTTATTTTTGACACAACATATTTAAACCATTATCAATGTCTCCATCTTAACTCTCATTGAATCGAAATTGGAATTGGGCATCTTTGGGCCACGGGCATCTTCGACCGCTCTTTTATCATAAATTTGTTGGACGCTTAATGTTGACACAACAACACATTTAAACCATATGATTATAAAATCACAAAACTTGCAAATGCACCGGCGTGTCATTTACTGATGAAGATGGCATTCATTGTGACTTCGATTAGTGTATCTTCCGGAACCCTGCGGGGCTCTATATAACTTGCTCCGCTCTGGGCGGTTACGCACAACAGGGTCCACTGCACCTAGGACCGCTTTTAAAGAACGCCCCACCATTGGGCATCTTTGGGCCACGGGCATCATCGACCGCTCTTTTATCATAATTAGCAGCCCACACCCCACACCCCCCGATTCCTTTCCCTGGCCTCCCCTCCCAGTTCGTTATGAGAAACCCTTTCCCCGACACACGTCCCACCCTTTACCCCGTTCTCCTGGTCCTCAGCCTTATCCTAGTCCAAAGCCAAAGTTATTCTTAGTCCTAACCATAACTCTAAGTCTAACCTAACCTTACCCTAACGCTAGGGACTAGTCCTAAGCTTAACCCTGAGCTTTTCGTTCAAACCATCGGTGTATAGCCCGTTTTCCAATCATATCTTAGGCATGGACGCCGTTGCTAGGCGTATACTAAATTATCTTCTGAAGATAGTAACCCGTTAATTGCTATCTTAAGAAGATAGCAACTTGTAAATGCTATTTTAAGAAGATAGCAGTGGTGTGCTACCTTGTCACTTAAAATGCTCATCCGGTTCGGACAAAATCAGTTTTTTCCTGAGTGTTCATTTTTTGAAAAAAGGTGCAGTGACATTCGTACAGGAATAAAATCGCAAAACTTGTAAATGCACCGGCGTGTCATCTACTGATGAAGATGGCATTCATTGTGACTTCGATTAGTGTATCTTCCGGAACCCTGCGGGGCTCTATATAAACATGCTCCGCTCTGGGCGGTTACGCACAACAGGGTCCACTGCACCTAGGACCGCTTTTAAAGAACGCTCCACCATTGGGCATCTTTGGGCCACGGGCATATTTGGGCCACGGGCATCTTCGACCGCTCTTTTATCATAATTTTGTTGGGCGCTTATTTTTGACACAACATACTTAAACCATTATCAATGTCTCCATCTTAACTCTCATTGAATCGAAATTGGAATTGGGCATCTTTGGGCCACGGGCATCTTCGACCGCTCTTTCATCATATCAATGTCTCCATCTTAACTCTCATTGAATCGAAATTGGAATTGGGCATCTTTGGGCCACGGGCATCTTCGACCGCTCTTTTATCATAATTTTGTTGGGCGCTTATTTTCGACACAACATATTTAAACCATTATCAATGTCTCCATCTTAACTCTCATTGAATCGAAATTGGAATTGGGCATCTTTGGGCCACGGACATCTTCGACCGCTCTTTTATCATAATTTTGTTGGACGCTTATTTTTGACACAACAACACATTTAAACCATTATAAAATCACAAAACTTGCAAATGCACCGGCGTGTCATTTACTGATGAAGATAGCATTCATTGTGACTTCGATTAGTGTATCTTCCGGAACCCTGCGGGGCTCTATATAACTTGCTCCGCTCTGGACGGTTACGCACAACAGGGTCCACTGCACCTAGGACCGCTTTTAAAGAACGCCCCACCATTTGGCATCTTTGTGCCACGGGCATATTTGGGCCACGGGCATCTTCGACCGCTCTTTTATCATAATTTTGTTGGGCGCTTATTTTTGACACAACATATTTAAACCATTATCAATGTCTCCATCTTAACTCTCATTGAATCGAAATTGGAATTGGGCATCTTTGGGCCACGGGCATCTTCGACCGCTCTTTTATCATAATTTTGTTGGACGCTTATTTTTGACACAACAACACATTTAAACCATTATAAAATCACAAAACTTGCAAATGCACCGGCGTGTCATTTACTGGTAAAGATAGCATTCATTGTGACTTCGATAAGTGTATCTTCCGGAACCCTGCGGGGCTCTATATAACTTGCTCCGCTCTGGGCGATTACGCACAACAGGGTCCACTGCACCTAGGACCGCTTTTAAAGAACGCCCCACCACCATTGGGCATCTTTGGGCCACGGGCATCTTCGACCGCTCTTTTATCATAATTTTGTTGACATTTTCTATTCTACATGAAAGGTCATCCTTAAAAAAGTCGTGTTCCAAAGTTTGAGTTGCATAGCTCGAATGGTTCTTATTTTAGACGCACAAGATGCTGTGAACAGTACCCATTGAGTAGTACACAAACTATATCGGTGGTTACCACCATGCATTTTAGAGGGCTCATAGTTTGATTAATAAGCGTCCAACAAAATTATGATAAAAGAGCGGTCGAAGATGTCCGTTGGACGCTTTTTTTTGACACAACAACACATTTAAACCATTATAAAATCACAAAACTTGCAAATGCACCGGCGTGTCATTTACTGATGAAGATAGCATTCATTGTGACTTCGATTAGTGTATCTTCCGGAACCCTGCGGGGCTCTATATAACTTGCTCCGCTCTGGACGGTTACGCACAACAGGGTCCACTGCACCTAGGACCGCTTTTAAAGAACGCCCCACCATTGGGCATCTTTGGGCCACGGGCATATTTGGGCCACGGGCATCTTCGACCGCTCTTTTATCATAATTTTGTTGGGCGCTTATTTTTGACACAACATAAAAATCAACATATAAAATCACAAAACTTGCAAATGCACCGGCGTGTCATTTACTGGTAAAGATAGCATTCATTGTGACTTCGATAAGTGTATCTTCCGGAACCCTGCGGGGCTCTATATAACTTGCTCCGCTCTGGGCGATTACGCACAACAGGGTCCACTGCACCTAGGACCGCTTTTAAAGAACGCCCCACCACCATTGGGCATCTTTGGGCCACGGGCATCTTCGACCGCTCTTTTATCATAATTTTGTTGAAATTTTCTATTCTACATGAAAGGTCATCCTTAAAAAAGTCGTGTTCCAAAGTTTGAGTTGCATAGCTCGAATGGTTCTTATTTTAGACGCACAAGATGCTGTGAACAGTACCCATTGAGTAGTACACAAACTATATCGGTGGTTACCACCATGCATTTTAGAGGGCTCATAGTTTGATTGGGGCGTTTAAAGAACGACCCATAATCTATTATGCCAAACCTGTCACTTGATACTATCAAACGGTGTGTTAGTAACATCTTGAAATTCACCAAGTAAATGTCTGACATGTCCACCACCGTCTGATTAACTCCAAAAAGCGTGAACGGATGGGGAAGTCGGACATTTTCAAGATTTGATGAATAGTATGTCCACAGAAAATACTTATCAGGTTCGGACAAAATTAGTTTATTTCTGAACATTGTTGAAAGGAACATCGCACAATAGCGCGAATAGCACATCCTTGGCATGTCTCATAGATGAATGAAGTATAATGATCATTCGCACAATAGCGCGAATAGCACACTACTAACATTGTTGAAAAGAACATCGCACAATAGCGCGAATAGCGCATCCTTGGCATGTCTCATAGATGAATGAAGTATAATAATCACTCGCATAATAGCGCGATTAGCGCACTACTAACTTAGTGTTGAAAGGAACATCGCACAATAGCGCGAATAACGCAAAATAGCGCGAGTATAACACACTATAATGCTCACTACTATTGTTGAACGGAACATCGCACAATAGCGTGAATAGCACATCCTTGGCATGTCTCATAGATGAATGAAGTATCATTCGCACAATAGCGCGAATAGCGCACTACTAACATTGTTGAAAGGAACATCGCACAATAGCGCGAATAGCACATGTGAAGGTGCTATTGTGCGATCATAATGCGATTGCTTTAATGCTCGCACTATCGCACACACCTGTGTTCTACTTTGCTATTGTCGCTATCGCCTTACTGCTCGTACTATCACATACGCTCGTGCTCTTCTGTGCTACTGACGCTATTGATTGTCGCTATCGCGTAAAATAGCGCAATCATATGATCATAATGCGATTGCTTTAATGCTCGCACTATCGCACACGCCTGTGCTCTACTTTGCTATTGTCGCTATCGCCTTACTGCTCGCACTATCACATACGCCCGTGCTCTTCTGTGCTACTAACGCTATCGATTGGCGCTATCGCGTAAAATAGCGCGATTATTATGCTCCTAATACGATTGACTTACTGCTCGCACTATCGCGCACACCAGTGCTCTTTTGTGCTATTGTCGCTATTATCAGTTTGAGCGGCTAAAATAGCGCGATTATTATGCTCCTAATACGATTGACTTACTGCTCGCACTATCGCGCACACCAGTGCTCTTTTGTGCTATTGTCGCTATTATCAGTTTGAGCGGCTTTATGCCTATTTTGTGTGAGAGAAGTGCATTCACTCACTGACCCGGGTCTTTGATGGTGTCGTAAGGTTCTCACATTTCATTTCTAGTACGTACAAATAGGTTTTCAAAACCTTCGAACATGCATGTTCTTCAAAAAAAGTTCTATGGTGGTTTTACCCTGAGACGATTTTTACCGTACGTAATACAGTGACAGTCGGTTCGTCCATCGCGTAGCCTCTACCTTGACTTGGGCCTAAAACTATACTATAGCACCGTCTATGACTATAGGGAACGCTATATGTTCTAGGGACTTTGAGGCCCTGCCCTTGGGACACCTAAAAACCTAAAAACTGTACTTAGAAAGTCTTGGATACATCTGATTTACTTGGTCGATTAAGTTATAATGACCCCTGAGGTCTCTAATTCTGGTGGTGTAGCCTGAGAAGTGGCGTAATATAGGTAGGGGGTGGGGCTTGGTATACTAGTCTGAGGGGTGGGGTGGGGGGGGGGGGGGGGGGCAATATAAGAGTCGTGTCGGTTGGAAATTGCCACTGTCGGTTGAGATTAAAGGTATATTATGTGATCTTTCCATGGAACGCCCTCAACATCGAAAAAAAAATTGAAAGCAGATTCAAGTTTGCAGATTTACATTTCTGATCATAAATTGTACATACATTCCAAGGTACAGGGCGCTCTCTGGAAAAGATCACATAATATGCCTTTAAAGGTATATTATGTGATCTTTCCATGGAACGCCCTCAACATCGAAAAAAAAATTGAAAGCAGATTTTCTTGCAGATTTACATTTCTGATCATAAATCGTACATACATTCCAAGTTACAGGGCGATACGATTCTTAATTACTTCAAAATCATGGTTTTAGAGTGAAAATAAACTGTCGGATATCCGACAACTTATTTTATTCTAGTCTAAATTCACTCTAAAACCTTGATTTTGAGGTAATTAGGAATCGTATCGCCCTGTAACTTGGAATGTATGTACGATTTATGATCAGAAATGTAAATCTGCAAGAAAATCTACTTTCTAACAAAAATCATGAATAGAGGGCGCTCTCTGGAAAAGATCACATAATATGCCTTTAATGGCACCGTTTGTTGTGATTGGGACTGTTTTTGAATGCCCGTTCAGGCTTCGCGCGGTTTGGGAAAACATGTCCTCCTGCCCTCAAGTTTCTGACTCGGCGGCCATTTTTATAAATTGGCTCTCTGGTAAAGTCCTTCCGGTTCAATTTCATTGCCCCCCCCCCCCCCACCCCCACCCACCCCCAATATGACAAACCTGGTTTCCCTCATCGATGGATTTTGGATAGCAGACCGACGCTTAAACATTTGTATCAATACAACTACTACTAGTCCTGCAAAAATTTAAGAAATATTCGTCTCTGCATAAGCCTTGGTATGGCCCTATTTTAAAACGTATACGATCTTCTTAAAAGCCGGCAACCACTTTGGCAGTTCAATCATCACAGACGAACGGATCATACACCTGTTCACTTGGTGAAAGACCGTACATGCGAGAACATGGAGATATTGTAACCTTTGTCAAATTCCCAAGAGAACTGGATGTGGCTAGAATCCCAGAGTGGTATATTAGTTCGCCGTTCAGTTGGATTTACGGAAGAATTAATTCTTCTGAAATCCTGAACATTCTTAAATTCTGAAAATTCTTCTTAAATCCTGATCATTCTTAAATTCTTCTTAAATCCTGAACTCTTCGTAAGTTAATTATTAAGAAGATTGTTATCCTAAAACAAACAAGTCCGTGGCGATCTTAGCACTTGGGGCGAACTCCCACTCTGGGTCTCTAGCCACAATATGCTCTTGGGAATTTGACAAGGTAGTCCTTGTTAAAGGGGCATTGAGAGATGTATCGATATACTAAATGAGCAAATAACGTAAAGATAATCATCAACATAGCCCACATCCAAAATGTCATACAATTCCGACATCGCCTTCATGCCAAAGTAAGCA
Source organism: Ophiura sarsii (assembly GCA_035610835.1). Classification (NCBI taxonomy): domain Eukaryota; kingdom Metazoa; phylum Echinodermata; class Ophiuroidea; order Amphilepidida; family Ophiuridae; genus Ophiura; species Ophiura sarsii. The sequence continues at coordinate 71,847,007 of CM069452.1, forward strand.
AATAACGGCAAGTTCCGGGTTGAGATTTGCCGCGAAAGTCCGTCCGTGAGTAAAACGATGCATAACTTCCGAATTCAGCACCTGAGTTTCGATATGATCATATCGAAAAAAATCATGAATTTTTATATGATAAGCGGCAAATGTTGGTAATTTGTTTCAGATGGTAGTTATAATATGCCTAAGTATTACTTTGATGCAAAAAACCTGATTTCCAGGATAATTGAGGGCGCACTCCCATACGTATCTCTCAATGCCCCTTTAAGTCTGCGTCATCAATCGAACAAGTTCATCTGTGGTGAACTACCAAAGTGGTATAGGCCAGCTTTAAGTTCAAAATCTTAAATGCTTTCGAATGTGACTAAATGATCAGAACAACAACCGAGGATTTCAAATCAAATTCACGAAAACAGTTGTTAAGCAGTCATTATTCTCATTCATAATTACTGAAAAAGATGTATATTTATTCAAATCGTTGATTTGTACCGATATAATTGCGCTAATGATTTGTCCACCCCTTCTTATGCTTAATGATTGAAACAGTCCAATTAAGTCCCCTCATTAACATTTTATCATTAAACCTATCAGAAATAGCTTTAATCGTGTTTCCTCATAAAACTTGTTGAATATTCAGTTTAGGGGCGTCAGGCTTTAAATTGATTGGTCGGTCAATGAGCAAAACAATCGAACACTTTGGCGCAGTACTTCGGGCAATTATTAGTAACCTGCGCTCGGCGTGCGCGTTATCATCTAACGATTAATTTGATTGGAACGCACTTGGTACGCAGCTATCGCGATTATTCATGAAGTAATGAATGGTCATCAAAGGTAATGTTTAGGACTTGGAATAAATGTTTAAACATTGACTGTTCGGTTTATTTTTATTTCATGCCCCCTCCATCCCAAATCTAGCTCACGCCACGCCACTATAGCTGAAGGAAACATAGATGGTTTACTCGTGGTCAAGGAGTGTATTTTGCAGATTAGATAGGAAAAGTTATTGAAATATCATAAAATGTTGCGTTGAAACAAACATTAACACATAAACCCCTTCATGTTGTAAATTAATTGTACAACATTTTAATTTTAAACATTTAAAACGAAGTTCTGCGGTTCCTTTTGGCTTGGCTGCACCTCGTTTCTTACTGTATTTTAATCATGTAAATTTCTTGTTCTTATTGATTTGTTCCAGCATCTAGATAACAATGCATCGCGCCACGCGATTAAACATCACGGATTTGAACCCGCACCTAATTTGTCAACTGTGTAGCGGATATCTTGTGGATGCCTCAACTCTGATGGAGTGCTGCCATTCGTGTAAGCCAATTGTTTTATTCCCCTTTTTTGTGTCGCCTTTTCTTCAATTATAGGGGTTGTGTGTGCACCTATTTTCTTGAATAGCCCATTATCTTAACCCTAACCCCCCTGAATGCTAAATCATGCTAAATCCTAAGTCCCTCTCCTCCAAACGCATGCGCCGTTGGTTTTCGATGACGTAGTCAACCAAGCCTATATAGTGAGCGCAGATACTGCGCGAATGTGTAGCCGTGGGTACGTGGGACGTGGGGCTTGAGAACGGAGGGTCCCCGGATCGAATCCCGGCAGGTTCCCGGAGATTTAGTTGGTGTTTTTCCTCGAAAATTGTGATACCTACTTACAAAATGATTTAACCCTAACTTGATCGCCTTAACAGCATTCCCTGCTTATTTTACCCTCTTCAGTTTGTCGTACATGTATTTTGAATTACGTGATGGAGAGAAACAAGCAATGCCCGGTGTGCGACATTCCGATCCACAAGACGAAACCATTGAACAATATAAGGTAAGACGGTCTCAGTGAAGGTGAAAAATAATTAGCATTTATGAACGCGGCGCACCATTCATTTCATCATGGATGATTGATTATCCGCAGTTGATTATTAAAAGCATATTACTTTGTCACGGAACGCACTCTATCTGTGATTTTTTCCTAGAAATGCATTTTTGGTCACCTTACATAACCATGAAACTTAAAGGTATATTATGTGATCTTTCCAGGGAACGCCCTCAACATCGAGAAAAAATATTGAAAGCAGATTTTCTTGCAGATTTACATTTCTGATCATAAATCGTACATACATTCCAAGTTACAGGGCGATACGATTCTTAATTACTTCAAAATCATGGTTTTAGAGTGAAAATAAACTTTCGGGATAATACGACAGTTTATATTTTCAATCTAAATTCACTCTAAATCCATGATTTTGAGGTAATTAGGAATCGTATTGCTCTGTAACTTGGAATGTATGTACGATGTATGATCAGAAATGCAAATCTGCCAGGAAATATACTTTCTAAAAAAAATTATGAATAGAGGGCGCTCTCTGGAAAAGATCACATAATATGCCTTTAAAAATATAAAATAAGTGACATAGCAATACGTACTTCCAAATCGGATTTGAAAATAAGTTATCCTGTTTATAATTATTTCTTGATACGACCGCAACTATACACAAGTAAACATACCCCTGCGGAATGCTTTATGATGAAAATCGGGACAAATATGTGAACAAATCCTTAAATTGGAAGCAGATTTCCATTATGATTTAGTCAAGTTCTGTGATGGGGTTTTACGGAAAATAGAGTCAAAGTAGATTTATGAGTCCAGAAAATATTTTCTGATAGTCTGACAGAAAATTGGGTATCAGTATTAGGTGACGGCATTTAATACATTGCTGTCAGTACGTGTAGTAAACAGCATTTGAATACATTGCTATCAGTAGTAAACAGCATTTGAATACATTGCTATCAGTAGTAGACAGCATTTGAATACATTGCTATCAGTAGTAGACAGCATTTGAATACATTGCTATCAGTAGTAAACAGCATTTGAACACATTGCTATCAGTAGTAAACAGCATTTGAATACATTGCTATCAGTAGTAAACAGCATTTGAATACATTGCTATCAGTAGTAGACAGCATTTGAATACATTGCTATCAGTAGTAGACAGCATTTGAACACATTGCTATCAGTAGTAAACAGCATTTGAATACATTGCTATCAGTAGTAGACAGCATTTGAATACATTGCTATCAGTAGTAGACAGCATTTGAATACATTGCTATCAGTAGTAAACAGCATTTGAACACATTGCTATCAGTAGTAAACAGCATTTGAATACATTGCTATCAGTAGTAAACAGCATTTGAATACATTGCTATCAGTAGTAGACAGCATTTGAATACATTGCTATCAGTAGTAGACAGCATTTGAATACATTGCTATCAGTAGTAGACAGCATTTGAATACATTGCTATCAGTAGTAGACAGCATTTGAATACATTGCTATCAGTAGTAGACAGCATTTGAATACATTGCTATCAGTAGTAGACAGCATTTGAATAAATTGCTATCAGTAGTAGACAGCATTTGCATACATTTTTATCAGTAGTAGACAGCATTTGTATACATTGCTATCAGTAGTAGACAGCATTTGCATACATTTTTATCAGTAGTAGACAGCATTTGTATACATTGCTATCAGTAGTAGACAGCATTTGCATAAATTGCTTATCGGTAGTAGACAGCATTTGAATACATTGCTATCAGTAGTAAACAACATTTGAATACATTGCTATCAGTTGTAGACACCATTTGAATACACTGCTATCAGTAGTAGACATCATTTGAACACACTGCTATCAGTAGTAGATAGCATTTGCATGCATTGCTATCAGTAGTAGACAGCATTTGAATACATTGCTATCAGTAGTAGACAGCATTTGAATACATTGCTATCAGTAGTAGACAGCATTTGAACACATCGCTATCAGAGTAGACAGCATTTGAATACATTGCTATCAGTAGTAGACAGCATTTGAATAAATTGCTATCAGTAGAAGACAGCATTTGAATACATTGCTATCAGTAGTAGACAGCATTTGAATACATTGCTATCAGTAGTAGACAGCATTTGAACACATTGCTATCAGTAGTAGACAACATTTGAATACATTGCTATCAGTAGTAGACACCATTTGAATACATTGCTATCAGTAGTAGACAGCATTTGAACACATTGCTATCAGTAGTAGACAACATTTGAACGCATTGCTATCAGTAGTAGACAGCATTTGCATAAATTGCTATCAGTAGTAGACAGCATTTGAACACATTGCTATCAGTAGTAGACAGCATTTGAATACATTGCTATTAGTAGTAGACAGCATTTGAACACATTGCTATCAGTAGTAGACAGCATTTGAACGCATTGCTATCAGTAGTAGACAGCATTTGCATAAATTGCTATCAGTAGTAGACAGTATTTGAATACATTGCCATCAGTAGTAGACAGCATTTGCATCAATTGCTATCAGCAGAAGACAGCATTTGCAAAAATTGCTATCAGTAGTAGACAGCATTTGAATAAATTGCTATCAGTGGTAGAAAGCATTTGAATACAGTAGTAGACGGGCATGTTCATGAATTGCTATCAGTAGTAGACAGCATTTGCATAAATTGCTATCAGAGTAGACAGCATTTGCATAAATTGCTATCAGTAGTAGACAGCATTTGACCACATTGCTATCAGAGTAGACAGCATTTGCATATATTGCTATCAGTAGTAGACAACATTTGAATACATTGCTATCGGTAGTAGACAGTATTTGAATACATTGCTATCAGTAGTAGACGGCATTTGAATAAGTTGCTATCAGTAGTAGACAGCATCTGAATACATTGCTATATCAGTAGTAGACAGCATTTGAATACATTGCTATCAGTAGTAGACAGCATTTGAATACATTGCTATCAGTAGTAGACAGCATTTGAACACATCGCTATCAGAGTAGACAGCATTTGAATACATTGCTATCAGTAGTAGACAGCATTTGAATAAATTGCTATCAGTAGAAGACAGCATTTTCATCAATTGCTATCAGTAGTAGACAACATTTGCATAAATTGCTATCAGTAGTAGACAGCATTTGAATAAGTTGCTATCAGTAGTAGACAGCATTTGAATACATTGCTATCAGTAGTAGACAGCATTTGAATACATTGCTATCAGTAGTAGACAGCATTTGAACACATTGCTATCAGTAGTAGACAACATTTGAATACATTGCTATCAGTAGTAGACACCATTTGAATACATTGCTATCAGTAGTAGACAGCATTTGAACACATTGCTATCAGTAGTAGACAACATTTGAACGCATTGCTATCAGTAGTAGACAGCATTTGCATAAATTGCTATCAGTAGTAGACAGCATTTGAACACATTGCTATCAGTAGTAGACAGCATTTGAATACATTGCTATTAGTAGTAGACAGCATTTGAACACATTGCTATCAGTAGTAGACAGCATTTGAACGCATTGCTACCAGTAGTAGACAGCATTTGCATAAATTGCTATCAGTAGTAGACAGTATTTGAATACATTGCCATCAGTAGTAGACAGCATTTGCATCAATTGCTATCAGCAGAAGACAGCATTTGCAAAAATTGCTATCAGTAGTAGACAGCATTTGAATAAATTGCTATCAGTGGTAGAAAGCATTTGAATACAGTAGTAGACGGGCATGTTCATGAATTGCTATCAGTAGTAGACAGCATTTGCATAAATTGCTATCAGAGTAGACAGCATTTGCATAAATTGCTATCAGTAGTAGACAGCATTTGAACACATTGCTATCAGAGTAGACAGCATTTGCATATATTGCTATCAGTAGTAGACAACATTTGAATACATTGCTATCGGTAGTAGACAGTATTTGAATACATTGCTATCAGTAGTAGACGGCATTTGAATAAGTTGCTATCAGTAGTAGACAGCATCTGAATACATTGCTATATCAGTAGTAGACAGCATTTGAATACATTGCTATCAGTAGTAGACAGCATTTGAATACATTGCTATCAGTAGTAGGCAGCATTTGAATACATTGCTATCGGTAGTAGACAGTATTTGAATACATTGCTATCAGTAGTAGACGGCATTTGAATAAGTTGCTATCAGTAGTAGACAGCATTTGAATACATTGCTATCCGTAGTAGACAGCATTTGAATACATTGCTATCAGTAGTAGACAGCATTTGAATACATTGCCATCAGTAGTAGACAGCATTTGCATGCATTGTCATCAGTAGTAGACAACATTTGAATACATTGCTATCAGTAGTAGACATCATTTGAACAAATTGCTTTCAGTAGTAGACAGCATTTGAATACATTACTATCAGTATTAGACAGCATTTGAACACATTGCTATCAGTAGTAGACAGCATTTGAATACATTGCTCTCAGTAGTAGACAGCATTTGAATACATTGCTATCAGTAGTAGACGACAGCATTTGCATACATTGCTATCAGTAGTAGACGAGTGTGATCCAATTCCGTCCCTCATGTGAGGGACGGAAATCAATAGATAAAATGCTTTCCCTAGTGAAAATGACAAATGGAAACTAAATTGAACATATATGATTGTGTACTTGCAAATGATGTTTATACACATATTAAATGTATTATAAAGTGAAATTAGCATTACGAAGTAGGGGTCGTTTTTGATGCGTGAGGGATGGACATCAATAGAAATGGGTAACACAACCATTCTGTACACTTGACAATATTTTATTGAAACCATGCAACTTTTGTTAACTTTTCTCACAAATTATGAATTCGAGAATAAAACCATTTATGAATATCAAACAATTGCAAGTCCAATGCATAGCAGAGGGACGTTGTTAAAAATGTGTGAGGGACGGACACTTTTTTATGTGAGGGACGGACAAAATGAGACTAATTTTTAAAATCAACAATATTGATCAAATTCAATTTGAAATATAATATTTGACAGTAAACTAATAGCATTTGAGAGAAAAAACAAGAAAATTATTTTTAGTTGGGGTGTAGGCCCCTTTCATGACCTTAATTCATAACGTGAGGGACGGACATTATAATTGCCCTTTAGCAGCACATTATCATTTATATGTGTTTTACATTGCTTAAAGTGATTTTAATCAATTGAGATATAATCTGTGACATCTAAGTGCATTTGTAAACAAGATTACAGGAAAATAAATAATAAATTTGACAACAGCTGTGATGCAAGGGAAAAACAACAACAATAACGTGAGGGACGGACGGAGAGTAAAGTGAGGGACGGACATCACATTTAAAGTTAAATTACTAGGACGGGAGGACCAATAAGGTTTCAGGGACTTGTAATATTTATTTTTGGAGAGCTGACAGGGTCTGTCCAGTGTCGATAGATAGGGTACTTCGTTATTTAAACAAAAAAGTTTAGTAGCTAGGAGACAAAAAAGTTGTATTTTTTCCGTGAGGGACGGACAAAATCACTGGAATTCGCATTTTACGACCTCTAACCGCTACATAAGTTGATGTTTATTGAAAGTGTCATCACATATCAATGAAATGGTTTGTATACTTACAATATGTAAAATAAGAAAGGATGTATTCATTATTTTCATATTCAAACCTCAATTTTCTTTTATGTTCCATTTGTCCGTCCCTCACGCTATAAAAAAGCACATTAAATTTTGACGTCACGGTACGCCTAGCAATTTATTTTTATTTTTAAATTTGGTATAATAAAATATGGACCGTCCTCTACTATTTAAAGGACTTTTTTTGATTAATTTGAGCGATTCTAAAATTTTCATCAAATGTTTACCCGTTTTGGATAACACTCAGACAGCATTTGAATACATTGATATCAGTAGTAGACAGCATTTGAATACATTGCTATCAGTAGTAGACAGCATTTGAATACATTGCTATCAGTAGTAGACAACATTTGAATACATTGCTATCAGTAGTAGACAACATTTGAACACATTGCTATATCAGTAGTAGACAGCATTTGAATACTTTGCTATCAGTAGTAGACAGCATTTGAATACATTGCTATCAGTAGTAGACAGCATTTGAATACATTGCTATCAGTAGTAGACATCATTTGAATACATTGCTATCAGTAGTAGACAGCATTTGAACAAATTGCTTTCAGTAGTAGACAGCATTTGAATACATTACTATCAGTATTAGACAGCATTTGAACACATTGCTATCAGTAGTAGACAACATTTGAATACATTGCTATCAGTAGTAGACAGCATTTGAATACATTGCTATCAGTAGTAGACAACATTTGAATACATTGCTATCAGTAGTAGACAGCATTTGAATAAATTGCTATCAGTAGTAGACAGCATTTGAATACATTGCTATCAGTAGTAGACAGCATTTGCATAAATTGCTATCAGTAGTAGACGGCATTTGAACACATTGCTATCAGTAGTAAACAGCATTTGAACACATTGCTATCAGTAGTAAACAGCATTTGAATACATTGCTATCAGTAGTAGACAGCATTTGAATACATTGCTATCAGTAGTAAACAGCATTTGAATACATTGCTATCAGTAGAAGACAGCATTTTCATCAATTGCTATCAGTAGTAGACAACATTTGCATAAATTGCTATCAGTAGTAAACAGCATTTGAATAAGTTGCTATCAGTAGTAGACAACATTTGAATACATTGCTATCAGTAGTAGACAGCATTTGAATAAATTGCTATCAGTAGTAGACAGCATTTGAATACATTGCTATCAGTAGTAGACAGCATTTGCATAAATTGCTATCAGTAGTAGACGGCATTTGAACACATTGCTATCAGTAGTAAACAGCATTTGAACACATTGCTATCAGTAGTAAACAGCATTTGAATACATTGCTATCAGTAGTAGACAGCATTTGAATACATTGCTATCAGTAGTAAACAGCATTTGAATACATTGCTATCAGTAGTAGACAGCATTTGAATACATTGCTATCAGTAGTAGACAGCATTTGAATACATTGCTATCAGTAGTAGACAGCATTTGAATACATTGCTATCAGTAGTAGACAACATGTGAATACATTGCTATCAGCATTTGAATACATTGCTATCAGTAGTAGACAGCATTTGCATAAATTGTTATCAGTAGTAGAGAGCATTTAAATACATTGCTATCAGTAGTAAACAGCATTTGAATACATTGCTATCAGTAGTAGACAGCATTTGAACGCATTGCTATCAGTAGTAGACAGCATTTGCATAAATTGCTATCAGTAGTAGACAGTATTTGAATACATTGCCATCAGTAGTAGACAGCATTTGCATCAATTGCTATCAGCAGAAGACAGCATTTGCAAAAATTGCTATCAGTAGTAGACAGCATTTGAATAAATTGCTATCGGTGGTAGAAAGCATTTGAATACAGTAGTAGACGGGCATGTTCATGAATTGCTATCAGTAGTAGACAGCATTTGCATAAATTGCTATCAGAGTAGACAGCATTTGCATAAATTGCTATCAGTAGTAGACAGCATTTGAACACATTGCTATCAGAGTAGACAGCATTTGCATATATTGCTATCAGTAGTAGACAACATTTGAATACATTGCTATCGGTAGTAGACAGTATTTGAATACATTGCTATCAGTAGTAGACGGCATTTGAATAAGTTGCTATCAGTAGTAGACAGCATCTGAATACATTGCTATATCAGTAGTAGACAGCATTTGAATACATTGCTATCAGTAGTAGACAGCATTTGAATACATTGCTATCAGTAGTAGGCAGCATTTGAATACATTGCTATCGGTAGTAGACAGTATTTGAATACATTGCTATCAGTAGTAGACGGCATTTGAATAAGTTGCTATCAGTAGTAGACAGCATTTGAATACATTGCTATCCGTAGTAGACAGCATTTGAATACATTGCTATCAGTAGTAGACAGCATTTGTACACATTGCTATCAGTAGTAGACAGCATTTGAACACATTGCTATCAGTAGTAGACAGCATTTGAATACATTGCTATCAGTAGTAGACAGCATTTGAATACATTGCTATCAGTAGTAGACAACATTTGAATACATTGCTATCAGTAGTAGACATCATTTGAACAAATTGCTTTCAGTAGTAGACAGCATTTGAATACATTACTATCAGTATTAGACAGCATTTGAACACATTGCTATCAGTAGTAGACAGCATTTGAATACATTGCTATCAGTAGTAGACAGCATTTGAATACATTGCTATCAGTAGTAGACGACAGCATTTGCATACATTGCTATCAGTAGTAGACGAGTGTGATCCAATTCCGTCCCTCATGTGAGGGACGGAAATCAATAGATAAAATGCTTTCCCTAGTGAAAATGACAAATGGAAACTAAATTGAACATATATGATTGTGTACTTGCAAATGATGTTTATACACATATTAAATGTATTATAAAGTGAAATTAGCATTACGAAGTAGGGGTCGTTTTTGATGCGTGAGGGATGGACATCAATAGAAATGGGTAACACAACCATTCTGTACACTTGACAATATTTTATTGAAACCATGCAACTTTTGTTAACTTTTCTCACAAATTATGAATTCGAGAATAAAACCATTTATGAATATCAAACAATTGCAAGTCCAATGCATAGCAGAGGGACGTTGTTAAAAATGTGTGAGGGACGGACACTTTTTTATGTGAGGGACGGACAAAATGAGACTAATTTTTAAAATCAACAATATTGATCAAATTCAATTTGAAATATAATATTTGACAGTAAACTAATAGCATTTGAGAGAAAAAACAAGAAAATTATTTTTAGTTGGGGTGTAGGCCCCTTTCATGACCTTAATTCATAACGTGAGGGACGGACATTATAATTGCCCTTTAGCAGCACATTATCATTTATATGTGTTTTACATTGCTTAAAGTGATTTTAATCAATTGAGATATAATCTGTGACATCTAAGTGCATTTGTAAACAAGATTACAGGAAAATAAATAATAAATTTGACAACAGCTGTGATGCAAGGGAAAAACAACAACAATAACGTGAGGGACGGACGGAGAGTAAAGTGAGGGACGGACATCACATTTAAAGTTAAATTACTAGGACGGGAGGACCAATAAGGTTTCAGGGACTTGTAATATTTATTTTTGGAGAGCTGACAGGGTCTGTCCAGTGTCGATAGATAGGGTACTTCGTTATTTAAACAAAAAAGTTTAGTAGCTAGGAGACAAAAAAGTTGTATTTTTTCCGTGAGGGACGGACAAAATCACTGGAATTCGCATTTTACGACCTCTAACCGCTACATAAGTTGATGTTTATTGAAAGTGTCATCACATATCAATGAAATGGTTTGTATACTTACAATATGTAAAATAAGAAAGGATGTATTCATTATTTTCATATTCAAACCTCAATTTTCTTTTATGTTCCATTTGTCCGTCCCTCACGCTATAAAAAAGCACATTAAATTTTGACGTCACGGTACGCCTAGCAATTTATTTTTATTTTTAAATTTGGTATAATAAAATATGGACCGTCCTCTACTATTTAAAGGACTTTTTTTGATTAATTTGAGCGATTCTAAAATTTTCATCAAATGTTTACCCGTTTTGGATAACACTCAGACAGCATTTGAATACATTGATATCAGTAGTAGACAGCATTTGAATACATTGCTATCAGTAGTAGACAGCATTTGAATACATTGCTATCAGTAGTAGACAACATTTGAATACATTGCTATCAGTAGTAGACAACATTTGAACACATTGCTATATCAGTAGTAGACAGCATTTGAATACTTTGCTATCAGTAGTAGACAGCATTTGAATACATTGCTATCAGTAGTAGACAGCATTTGAATACATTGCTATCAGTAGTAGACATCATTTGAATACATTGCTATCAGTAGTAGACAGCATTTGAACAAATTGCTTTCAGTAGTAGACAGCATTTGAATACATTACTATCAGTATTAGACAGCATTTGAACACATTGCTATCAGTAGTAGACAACATTTGAATACATTGCTATCAGTAGTAGACAGCATTTGAATACATTGCTATCAGTAGTAGACAACATTTGAATACATTGCTATCAGTAGTAGACAGCATTTGAATAAATTGCTATCAGTAGTAGACAGCATTTGAATACATTGCTATCAGTAGTAGACAGCATTTGCATAAATTGCTATCAGTAGTAGACGGCATTTGAACACATTGCTATCAGTAGTAAACAGCATTTGAACACATTGCTATCAGTAGTAAACAGCATTTGAATACATTGCTATCAGTAGTAGACAGCATTTGAATACATTGCTATCAGTAGTAAACAGCATTTGAATACATTGCTATCAGTAGTAGACAGCATTTGAATACATTGCTATCAGTAGTAGACAGCATTTGAATACATTGCTATCAGTAGTAGACAGCATTTGAATACATTGCTATCAGTAGTAGACAACATGTGAATACATTGCTATCAGCATTTGAATACATTGCTATCAGTAGTAGACAGCATTTGCATAAATTGTTATCAGTAGTAGAGAGCATTTAAATACATTGCTATCAGTAGTAAACAGCATTTGAATACATTGCTATCAGTAGTAGACAGCATTTGAACGCATTGCTATCAGTAGTAGACAGCATTTGCATAAATTGCTATCAGTAGTAGACAGTATTTGAATACATTGCCATCAGTAGTAGACAGCATTTGCATCAATTGCTATCAGCAGAAGACAGCATTTGCAAAAATTGCTATCAGTAGTAGACAGCATTTGAATAAATTGCTATCGGTGGTAGAAAGCATTTGAATACAGTAGTAGACGGGCATGTTCATGAATTGCTATCAGTAGTAGACAGCATTTGCATAAATTGCTATCAGAGTAGACAGCATTTGCATAAATTGCTATCAGTAGTAGACAGCATTTGAACACATTGCTATCAGAGTAGACAGCATTTGCATATATTGCTATCAGTAGTAGACAACATTTGAATACATTGCTATCGGTAGTAGACAGTATTTGAATACATTGCTATCAGTAGTAGACGGCATTTGAATAAGTTGCTATCAGTAGTAGACAGCATCTGAATACATTGCTATATCAGTAGTAGACAGCATTTGAATACATTGCTATCAGTAGTAGACAGCATTTGAATACATTGCTATCAGTAGTAGGCAGCATTTGAATACATTGCTATCGGTAGTAGACAGTATTTGAATACATTGCTATCAGTAGTAGACGGCATTTGAATAAGTTGCTATCAGTAGTAGACAGCATTTGAATACATTGCTATCCGTAGTAGACAGCATTTGAATACATTGCTATCAGTAGTAGACAGCATTTGTACACATTGCTATCAGTAGTAGACAGCATTTGAATACATTGCTATCAGTAGTAGACAGCATTTGAATACATTGCTATCAGTAGTAGACAGCATTTGAATACATTGCTATCAGTAGTAGACAACATTTGAATACATTGCTATCAGTAGTAGACATCATTTGAACAAATTGCTTTCAGTAGTAGACAGCATTTGAATACATTACTATCAGTATTAGACAGCATTTGAACACATTGCTATCAGTAGTAGACAGCATTTGAATACATTGCTATCAGTAGTAGACAGCATTTGAATACATTGCTATCAGTAGTAGACGACAGCATTTGCATACATTGCTATCAGTAGTAGACGAGTGTGATCCAATTCCGTCCCTCATGTGAGGGACGGAAATCAATAGATAAAATGCTTTCCCTAGTGAAAATGACAAATGGAAACTAAATTGAACATATATGATTGTGTACTTGCAAATGATGTTTATACACATATTAAATGTATTATAAAGTGAAATTAGCATTACGAAGTAGGGGTCGTTTTTGATGCGTTGAGGGATGGACATCAATAGAAATGGGTAACACAACCATTCTGTACACTTGACAATATTTTATTGAAACCATGCAACTTTTGTTAACTTTTCTCACAAATTATGAATTCGAGAATAAAACCATTTATGAATATCAAACAATTGCAAGTCCAATGCATAGCAGAGGGACGTTGTTAAAAATGTGTGAGGGACGGACACTTTTTTATGTGAGGGACGGACAAAATGAGACTAATTTTTAAAATCAACAATATTGATCAAATTCAATTTGAAATATAATATTTGACAGTAAACTAATAGCATTTGAGAGAAAAAACAAGAAAATTATTTTTAGTTGGGGTGTAGGCCCCTTTTATGACCTTATTTCATAACGTGAGGGACGGACATTATAATTGCCCTTTAGCAGCACATTATCATTTATATGTGTTTTACATTGCTTAAAGTGATTTTAATCAATTGAGATATAATCTGTGACATCTAAGTGCATTTGTAAACAAGATTACAGGAAAATAAATAATAAATTTGACAACAGCTGTGATGCAAGGGAAAAACAACAACAATAACGTGAGGGACGGACGGAGAGTAAAGTGAGGGACGGACATCACATTTAAAGTTAAATTACTAGGACGGGAGGACCAATAAGGTTTCAGGGACTTGTAATATTTATTTTTGGAGAGCTGACAGGGTCTGTCCAGTGTCGATAGATAGGGTACTTCGTTATTTAAACAAAAAAGTTTAGTAGCTAGGAGACAAAAAAGTTGTATTTTTTCCGTGAGGGACGGACAAAATCACTGGAATTCGCATTTTACGACCTCTAACCGCTACATAAGTTGATGTTTATTGAAAGTGTCATCACATATCAATGAAATGGTTTGTATACTTACAATATGTAAAATAAGAAAGGATGTATTCATTATTTTCATATTCAAACCTCAATTTTCTTTTATGTTCCATTTGTCCGTCCCTCACGCTATAAAAAAGCACATTAAATTTTGACGTCACGGTACGCCTAGCAATTTATTTTTATTTTTAAATTTGGTATAATAAAATATGGACCGTCCTCTACTATTTAAAGGACTTTTTTTGATTAATTTGAGCGATTCTAAAATTTTCATCAAATGTTTACCCGTTTTGGATAACACTCAGACAGCATTTGAATACATTGATATCAGTAGTAGACAGCATTTGAATACATTGCTATCAGTAGTAGACAGCATTTGAATACATTGCTATCAGTAGTAGACAACATTTGAATACATTGCTATCAGTAGTAGACAACATTTGAATACATTGCTATATCAGTAGTAGACAGCATTTGAATACATTGCTATATCAGTAGTAGACAACATTTGAATACATTGCTATCAGTAGTAGACAACATTTGAACACATTGCTATATCAGTAGTAGACAACATTTGCATATATTGCTATCAGTAGTAGACAGCATTTGAATACATTGCTATCAGTAGTAGACAGCATTTGCATAAATTGCTTTCAGTAGTAGACAGCATTTGAATACATTGCTATCAGTAGTAGACAGCATTTGAATACATTGCTATCAGTAGTAGACATCATTTGAATACATTGCTATCAGTAGTAGACAGCATTTGAACAAATTGCTTTCAGTAGTAGACAGCATTTGAATACATTACTATCAGTATTAGACAGCATTTGAACACATTGCTATCAGTAGTAGACAACATTTGAATACATTGCTATCAGTAGTAGACAGCATTTGAATACATTGCTATCAGTAGAAGACAGCATTTGAATACATTGCTATCAGTAGAAGACAGCATTTTCATCAATTGCTATCAGTAGTAGACAACATTTGCATAAATTGCTATCAGTAGTAAACAGCATTTGAATAAGTTGCTATCAGTAGTAGACAACATTTTAAGACATTGCTATCAGTAGTAGACAGCATTTGAATAAATTGCTATCAGTAGTAGACAGCATTTGAATACATTGCTATCAGTAGTAGACAGCATTTGCATAAATTGCTATCAGTAGTAGACGGCATTTGAACACATTGCTATCAGTAGTAAACAGCATTTGAACACATTGCTATCAGTAGTAAACAGCATTTGAATACATTGCTATCAGTAGTAGACAGCATTTGAATACATTGCTATCAGTAGTAAACAGCATTTGAATACATTGCTATCAGTAGTAGACAGCATTTGAATACATTGCTATCAGTAGTAGACAGCATTTGAATACATTGCTATCAGTAGTAGACAGCATTTGAATACATTGCTATCAGTAGTAGACAACATGTGAATACATTGCTATCAGCATTTGAATACATTGCTATCAGTAGTAGACAGCATTTGCATAAATTGTTATCAGTAGTAGAGAGCATTTAAATACATTGCTATCAGTAGTAAACAGCATTTGAATACATTGCTATCAGTAGTAGACAGCATTTGAATACATTGCTATCAGTAGTAGACAACATTTGAATGCATTGCTATCAGTAGTAGACAGCAATTGAATACATTGCTATTAGTAGTAGACGGCATTTGAACACATTGCTATCAGTAGTAGACAGCATTTGAATACATTGCTATCAGTAGTAGACAGCATTTGAATACATTGCTATCAGTAGTAGACAGCATTTGAATACATTGCTATCAGCATTTGAATACATTGCTATCAGTAGTAGACAGCATTTGCATAAATTGTTATCAGTAGTAGACAGCATTTGAATACATTGCTATCAGTAGTAGACAGCATTTGTACACATTGCTATCAGTAGTAGACAGGAATTGAATACATTGCTATCAGTAGTAGACAGCATTTGAATACACCTTGCACATAAAGTCCCTGACCAGGTGCTTTGAGGTTCGCTAATTCAAAATATATAATCGGTACAAAAAATCTGAGATAACCATTAAATGAGCACATTTCTTTTCCGCAGTTTGATACCTCATTCAACAAAATCGAATGGATACTTTAAAAGTTATGGCGATTTCAATGACCGCGCATTCAACAGAAAAGATGCACTTGGTATAGGAATCATTGATTTGTGTGTGATTACTGTCATAACTGTGTGCTATCTGAACGAGACGGATTAATGGGTCTGGAGTGATAACCGCAATGTGCGGGACAAAAGGGTGTATCTGGCTGTGAAGAATACAAGTCTTAGCTGATTAGCTGTGAGTTTTTTCAGTGCGTAATCACACACAAATCAATGATTTCCTATACCTAGTGCAACTTTTCTGTTGCATGCGCGGTCATTGAAATCGCTATAACTTTAAAAGTATCCATTCGATATTGTTGAATGAGGTATCAAACTGCGGAGAAGAAATTTGCTCATTCAATGCATATCTCAGATTTTTGGTACCGATTATCTATTTTGAATTAGCTAACCTCAAAGCACCTGGTCAGGGACTTTATGTGCTAGGTGTACATTGCTATCAGTAGTAGACAGCATTTGAATACATTGCTATATCAGTAGTAGACAGCATTTGTACACATTGCTATCAGTAGTAGACAGCAATCTATCAGTAGTAGACAACATTTGAATACATTGCTATCAGTAGTAGACAACATTTGAATACATTGCTATCAGTAGTAGACAGCATTTGAATACATTGCTATCAATAGTAGACAACATTTGAATACATTGCTATCAGTAGTAGACAGCATTTGAATAAATTGCTATCAGTAGTAGACAGCATTTGAATACATTGCTATCAGTAGTAAACAGCATTTGAATACATTGCTATCAGTAGTAGACAGCATTTGAATACATTGCTATCAGTAGTAGACAGCATTTGAATAAATTGCTATCAGTAGTAGACAGCATTTGAATACATTGCTATCAGTAGTAAACAGCATTTGAATACATTGCTATCAGTAGTAGACAGCATTTGAATACATTGCTATCAGTAGTAGACAGCATTTGAATACATTGCTATCAGTAGTAGACAGCATTTGAACACATTGCTATCAGTAGTAGACAGCATTTGAACACATTGCTATCAGTAGTAAACAGCATTTGAATACATTGCTATCAGTAGTAAACAGCATTTGAATACATTGCTATCAGTAGTAGACAGCATTTGAATACATTGCTATCAGTAGTAGACAGCATTTGAACACATTGCTATCAGTAGTAAACAGCATTTGAATACATTGCTATCAGTAGTAGACAGCATTTGAATACATTGCTATCAGTAGTAAACAGCATTTGAATACATTGCTATCAGTAGTAAACAGCATTTGAATACATTGCTATCAGTAGTAGACAGCATTTGAACACATTGCTATCAGTAGTAGACAGCATTTGAACACATTGCTATCAGTAGTAAACAGCATTTGAATACATTGCTATCAGTAGTAAACAGCATTTGAATACATTGCTATCAGTAGTAGACAGCATTTGAATACATTGCTATCAGTAGTAGACAGCATTTGAACACATTGCTATCAGTAGTAAACAGCATTTGAATACATTGCTATCAGTAGTAGACAGCATTTGAATACATTGCTATCAGTAGTAGACAGCATTTGAACACATTGCTATCAGTAGTAGACAGCATTTGAACACATTGCTATCAGTAGTAGACAGCATTTGAATACATTGCTATCAGTAGTAAACAGCATTTGAATACATTGCTATCAGTAGTAGACAGCATTTGAACACATTGCTATCAGTAGTAAACAGCATTTGAATACATTGCTATCAGTAGTAGACAGCATTTGAATACATTGCTATCAGTAGTAGACAGCATTTGAACACATTGCTATCAGTAGTAGACAGCATTTGAATACATTGCTATCAGTAGTAAACAGCATTTGAATACATTGCTATCAGTAGTAGACAACATTTAAACACATTTTATCCGCCAAAGACGGCATGTAATCGTATTGCTATCCATATATAGCAGATAGATGGACAGTTAAATGATTACACCTTTTTCATATGCATCAATGACGGAATAAAGCGCAATATATAATAATAACAAGGAACTTTATTCCACCGTATAAGTGACGCATGGATCGCTCTTCAAGTACACTTTATTTCCAACATTTTAATCTTCTTTTTTTTTCTTCTTTTTTTTCCTTCTTTTTTAAAGTTTCTCCATTCTTTTTATTTTCATCTATATTCTACACATAGTTATATAACATAATAACAATATATTAAACATATAAGTATGACTCTACCAGCGAACAGCATGTACCAACAATTACCATTAGCATGAAGATAGATGGCATTTTAATCATGTTAATGAATGATAATCATATTTTCATTTCTTGTTATCACTTTTTCTTCAGACCAGACAAGACCAAACAAAATCTCGTGTACAAGTTGGTTCCAAATCTCTTCAAAGGTAAATTTAGATTTCCACGCCGCTATTATAAGTTTTCCCATGTTCAAAACAGATTGTTCAGAAACCTTTCACTGAATTACTGACCGATACATAGGCATGTTTGTACTTATTGTAATTTATTTCTCATGGTGATTAGATTCAGTAATTTTGACATTTTTGAAACATTTTGTGAAATTTAGGAACTGAACTGTCGTCTGCAGACGACTGCCGCGGGGAAAGTGTTAATAAAAAGAAAATGCGTTTATTGAAGAACAACATTGTAGAATATGATTAGGCCTATTAAAGGTAGATGACCCGATCACATTTTCATAACACAGATTTTTCTCAAACATATGGAGATTTTCATATCATATGAAAGATCATATTTTTTTGATTAACATACTGAAATTTGACGTCCAAATCAGTATGATTACGAAGAAATCGGTGAAATAACATCGAATTACCGCGAAAAGTGGTTACCACCAATATAGTTTGTGTACAACTCAATGGGCACATTTCACGGCATCTTGTGCGTCTAAAATAAGAACCATTAGAGTTATGCAACTCAAACTTTGGAATACGACTTTTTTGAGGATGACCTTTCATGTCGAATAGAAAACTTCAAGTTGAAAATCGGAACATCTACCTTTAATAGTATCTTCATGTGTGTTGATTTTTCATATTTAAGTTTGCAACACAAGACACTATCGGCTATAGGGCGACGGAAAAAACACCTGTTTTTTTAGATAAATTGTTCTCAAATCATGTAAAATCAGCCGTTTTTTGGCCGAAAATCTGTCGAAAAAAATCGTTCACACATTTTAAAAGAATTCCCGATTTTTGCAGATTTTGGTGACATTTTTTTTTTTTTTTAAATGCCCGACTGACGACCGATCCTACTTGACAGGTCCGTCCGCCCATAACAGTGGAGGTGGGGTTCCGTCGCCTAGACGGCTTTTAGTAACATAAGTTTTGTTCTCATTTTCTAACGGTGTTAAAGTTTGCTTTGGGTATATCGTTTGTGATAATATTGATAATAATCATAGCAACCAAATTATGGTTGTCTTAATACTTGATATGAGATTTGGTAGGAAATAGAAGAAAAAAAATCGTTTCAAGAAATAACTCAATCGGCCAATTACGTTTCAAGAAATTACTAAATTGGCCAATCTAAAACGTACTTCATATCGACAACACTAACCCAAACTAATGAATAAGACTTGACCATTAACATGGTTAATAACCATTATTATTATTTTGACTTTAAATCACCCAGACGAAATGAAAAGAAGGCGAGATTTCTACTCCGAGCATTCAGAAGCAGGTCAGTTTTACTTCCTCCTGAATTGTTTTTAATATTAATCACCACAATTGCCATTTTTCGCATCACTTTTGTTGTTACGCCTTTGTCAATAGCATAAGGCGGCGAAAAAAGCCTGTTGTAGGCAAACAAACCTCTCAGTAGGGTCGGAGCAACGAACCTACTGTAGGGTCGGATAAATGAACCTCTCAGTAGGGTCGAAGCAACTAGGTTCGGAGCGTGAACATTTTGGCGAATTTTCGACAATTTTTTTGTTGAACAAACAAATGACTCCAGCCAATTGTTCTCCTTCAATTTGGTATCTGATGCGATAAACATTTCTGACAGCTTGCGTTGCGTCCTGGTAGTGGTACACTATTGTAGTATTTGATTATTTGATAATTAAGGTACATATGGTATTAACGATAGATAACACCGAAACCATCAAAAAATATTGCTCGCGCTGGATTTGGTTTTCCAAATCGTAGCAATTTCCAAAGAAATATTATTGATAAAGCTAGTCGTCGAGTCGGATATGTTATTTTGATAAATTTGGACTACCGGAGAGCTAAATATGTTTTCAGAACTTGATCCTATAGGTTTCAGAAATATACCCGTTTAAATAAGCAAAGCTCTATTCTTATAAGAGAAAAACACTAAACAGTGTGAAGTGGTTGTGGGAACCCAGTATCGTCTGCTGCCCCACGTGACTCGTCACGTGACTGATAAATACTGCCGCGAGATTTATATACATGCCACGTGTTTTTGTTTCCACAGGCGCCAGTATGACAGGACCGAACGCAAACGAATTACGAGGCGCAGTGGGCGATCTGCCGATACTTACCAATGACGAACATATCAGTCTGTCGTTGGAGTACCATTTACCCATCCAGGAGGAGAAGATACTGAAGGACCAACCAAGCACGAGCAAGGACAATGAACCAAAGAAGAAGAGGCTCAAAGGCGCTACAATACCGGCCGAGGTATTTTATTTGAATATTGAGATATTACATTTGAAGATTGTTGCCATTGATATTGTCATTGATATTTGATTTTGATATGAATATTGATATATTGATATTGAAATTGATATTAGTATTTATATTGATATCGATGTTGATATTAATATTGATATTAATATTGATATCCATACATATACTTAGTATCGATGTTGATATCGACATTAATAATAATTTTGATTATAACTCGACAACATACGATTTTGATTGTTTACATCCAGTATGAGCCACTAATTGTTTTTATTTATAAACTTCAATGTGACATTTTCATTAAAAAAATAAATAAAAAATCAAAATTGGTCAACAACAAAAAATGTCGTAACTATTTCATAAAGAAAATTGTTTTGAACAATTTTTTGAAAAGACAATTTTTAAAATTCGAAAAAATAATGGGTCGGTCGGGCCGGTAGATCTTTCTTTTTTTAGTCACTGAAGGCTTAACCTCTCAAAATGATTATTACCTCCCAAGGTTATTGATAGAAGATACTTACGATGTCCAGCCGCAGTTTGTATCGTTCACATCAAGAAGTTTATCAGATACAAGTTTGGTCTTCCCACCACATATCGGGTATGTATTGTTAAAAACAGGACAGAAAATATTTTCTCTCTAGGAACTTTTTTTTTATTTTCTGTAAGATTATTGCTAAAGCAGCTTGCCAAATGCCTATTTATTGGGCTGATCTAGCAAAAGAGATGGCTTCAAGGAGGCTTCGATAGGCAAACTCTTTGATGGGAGTCCATGGAGTTGATCCCACGGGTTAGCTGGCGAGATTTAGCTAGGAAGTCAAAATTGCCCGAAATTAGCTTAATTTGGTCTCGCCACAATTTCAGACCCAATTTAAAGCTTACTAATTGGGTAATTGTGGCATTTTTATTCTATTAATTTACGAAGATTTTGTTGCATTGTGATTTCTAATCTGGGAACCGCGTTCCCGCGGATTTGGTATAGCCTTGATCATAAAATATACACCTTTTGGAGTTGCCCAAATGTCATCCCATTCCAAAGAAATTTTTACGGTCTTCCTACAATGCATTGCGCGAATGCCAGCCAACAAGTTCATTTCCATAAAAACAAACCCATTACTGTTGTTCTGTTCTATTGTAGATTGAGGTAATGCACAGAGCGGACGAGGAGGAAGCCTTATATGACCACTATTCGTTGATGGATGTCGCCTACATTTTTAACTGGAGAAGGGTATGTTTGTTTTAAACCCGGGGGGTCTGCAATCATGTTGTAAAATGTGACCAGGGACTTATTACATAAAAGGGAAGATTAATCGTAAGTGAACTTAGAAAGATTATATTTATTGTCATGATAGTAGTATCGTGTTAAAATCATAATTTAAAATCAAACAAAGTGTACCGACCATATTTATCACCTCCGGCAACTACCGATTTTCAACCACTATACCTAGAACGTCCTGCATGGTGAAACAATCAAATGTTAACACATTATAGATACCAAAATTGGGTTTGCCAATAATCGGGGTGAATGAGACGAAGTTGTTTTATATCGGGTCGACATAACTTGCGTATAGTATGGTTCGTATAGATGGGGTGACATGTGAGTGACGTCACGCTGGGCATTTGTTCGGCAGTTGCCATTGTTCGTTAAACCGGCGGTGTGGGTGCGCGCATCGCCGCATCCCGTGCTTTTAAGTCTCGCGCCAAAGCATTATAACGCGTAATAAGGCATAGTGGACAGTGTTGTGGTCATATGCTGTTCGTGCAGAGAAAACCATTACCTAAAACACCACAATACAATACTTTTCTCACCATCTCTCGTTTGTACAGAGAAAACCATTACCGTTAACGTACAGAGTGTACGAGCCAAACAAGAGACATAAGTCGGAAGAAACCAAAGTTGCATCAACGGTGTCGGAGTCAAAATCACAAGAGGCTGTTGTTGATACCACCAAACCATCATCAGTTACGTCGTCCGAACAATGTGTATCCATGACGACGACGACGCCGAAAACAACGACGGTAAATGGACAGTCGCAGAAACCCTTAGTAGCTCAACAAATGGCGCCCTCCACGCTTACGGAAGTTGTTACGAGATGACATAACTCCAAATGTCTTATTTGGTGACCCATAAAGCGGAATAAATGTTATATTATTTTGTAGGTTTAATGCAATGGGTTACCAGACGAGATAATGCTGAATGTTTCATGTATTACTGTGAATGGTGTCATAAAGCTCAAGACATACTCCATAATCGCGTGACGCGATTTGTCGCTTACGCTCCTTATAAAGAGTGCTATTTACCAAATAAGGGGCGTCGGCGCCAAATCGCTCCGAGCGATTGGGTAGTATGTCATAGACTTTATGGAGGAAAACTACGTGCCAAATATCGACGTCCACGTTTATGTATTATGTAGCAGTTTTGTTGCCAGAGTTTTGTTGATGTTCCGAACTCGCAAAAGTTCGACTAAATATTGTACATAGCGCCGCATGCAATATGGTGTTCATCGAGCGAGTGTGTTTTGACTGTTCTACGTGTCACGTGGTGTTGATGTGTGTATTTGTTATCGCAGTAGTAACGCGGAAACCAGACTAAATGAAATGCTTCCGGTGTAAACCACCATTTAAAATTATCAGGTCAATGTATGCTGATGAATGGACTCCACACAACTCATCCATATAGGGGTGAGTTTGCGCGGGTGTCAAGGGTAAAGGAAACCAGCATAATGTTTATATGAAACCTGAGGCACAGTTACATGATACACACCGATTCCTGGAGAACTATATAAGAGCGTTTCGAATGCAAATGGTGGTTATTGGTGGTGATGATTGTCACCACCAACCATTAACGGGTTATTGGAGGTGATGGAATGGAAACACGCTTTATACCAGTAGTTAACTTCACTGCCACTTATTGTATCCTTGGCATATTGCCAATATACACATAGCACATAAAGTCCCTGACCAGGTACTTAGAGGTTGGCCAATTCAAAATATATAATCGGTACCAAAAATCTGAGATATACATTAAATGAGCAAATTTCTTCTCCGCAGTTTGATACCTCATTCAACAAAATCGAATGGATACTTTTAAAGTTATGGCGATTTCAATGACCGCGCATAACAACAGCAAAGTTGCACTAGGTATTCATTGAATTGTGTGTGATTACTGTCATAACTGTCATAACTGCTCATGTAATGTATATCTCAGATTTTTGGTACCGATTATATATTTTGAATTAGCCAACCTCAAAGCACCTGGTCAGGGACTTTATGTGCTAGGTGTAGTACTTCGACTTGTGGCTTTAATCAAACGGATATCATGCAATCTCTTGACGGACGAATTCCGTGAGGCATAGTGACATAGTACCATCTTCTGCCTATACGGCGACGTTAATTATACACTGCCAATAATTATGTATCTTTGGTTTATGACCAAGTCAGTCGGATCTCGCATATCAGACGTATTCTCGGACAAGGCATATATTATCCATTTAATCCGGTTCTAGGAGCATGACCAATTGACTTATGGGAGGGGGGGGGGGGGGGGGGGGGGGTAAAATGGATCGTCGAGCTATTGTTGTATGTATGTGGCAA
Source organism: Ophiura sarsii (assembly GCA_035610835.1). Classification (NCBI taxonomy): domain Eukaryota; kingdom Metazoa; phylum Echinodermata; class Ophiuroidea; order Amphilepidida; family Ophiuridae; genus Ophiura; species Ophiura sarsii. The sequence goes on from CM069452.1 coordinate 71,871,949, forward strand.
AGAAGATTTCTTGAGCAACACCAGCATGCTTCACTTTCATCACATGGCCATTGGTTTCGGTCATCAGTGTGTATTGGTTCCCATTGACATTACATTGCAATGAAATACTTGTAATGTTGTTAAACGATAATTAATCCTCTCTCGTTTTTCTTAAAGACCCTTTATTGTTTGAATGACACATTTTAGTCGAAATTCAACTTTTCATATCTGTGGCCAAGATGCCTATCTATCTATATCATGAAGGTGGAAGTCAGACGATCTCCATCTGTTTAAAACATGTTAAAGTAATCAAAATTACTTTAACACATGTTTTGCACGCGGTTCGTTTGGGGAAAAATTCCTGTTGTGGCACCCGTAGTGGCGCTACGCATGCTGGCCTACACAAGAAATCTTCTTTGTAAATGTGGTATTTGTATCAGTAATGTATTGTCGAAATTAATTACCTTGAGAAACACGTGGTGCATTTCTATCATGTCTATGGCTTCCAACGAAACAACATTCCAGCTTTTTGAAAATCATCATGATCATAGCGTTGGATTTGTAAACGCTTTTTTTACGCCAAATACTGCCTATGACCGACGACACGGTGTGATCTTTTCTAACTTATTTTCAAATCGGTTTTGAATATTTTCTCGTGTTTTTTACTCAAAACTAGTGTCACACAATACTAATAAATAACGACCAATTGTGCATTTTATGAATTCCGAAGGTCAACAAGTTAAAATACCTCACAAAAAATTAACGAAAACGGCGAGAGTTGTCAAATATTTAATTCATGTTTATTTAACATGTTTCTTCTAAAAAATGAACTCTTTCTATGTTAGAATATGTCCATATAAATATTACTATTTGAATAGTCATTTTGAAATTATTATGCCGGTCTAGTTACTTTTTTTGAGGTATTTTACTGATTTGTAATCTTGGCTGAACTCGTCCAAACTCCAAAATGTATAATAGTTTATATAAAATCTCGTAAGGTACAGGTAATGAATGCAGATAAAATATAATGGATATATTTTACTCATTTATAGTAGTAATTAATTATTAATTATTATTTTAAAATTGATTTTTAGTTATGATTTCTCACAAATATCCTATCCACTATTTTATCGGCATCAAATGTTCAATTCAAGCAGGCTGGAAAGACAGGTCAAACACATTGGATATCCTACTAGTTTATGCTTTACGGAATAAAGCGCATTTGACCGTAATAGCTTTATTCCGTAGCTGCTCCAGGAGCATTTTAGGTGGCCAGGATCTCACATATGCGTATTTGGCACGACGCAAGAAAGGTCAAACACATATTGGATATCCTACTAGCTTATGCTTTACGGAATAAAGCGCATTTGACCGTAATAGCTTTATTCCGTAGCTGCTCCAGGAGCATTATAGGTGGCCAGAATTTCCCATATGCGTATTTGGCACGACGCATAGAGCTAAAAGTGAGCCCTTTTCAGGGTGAACGAAGTGGACTACAGGGTTTGAGGCCACGCGCGCAATTATTGATATTACTCAATATTCACTTTTATTTCTTGGTTAATAGTAACTATGGATCTTACACTTAGAGCAAATGTTCTGGAAATTCAGATTTTGCATTTATATTTCATTAGGACCGTGGGTGCTTGAGATAGGCCTATGGTTACAAAAAATTCCCAAGTTTTCAATATCTCAATCGATTATGGGTAATTATGATTGATAATTTGAATGCAATTGTTAATTTCTCGTAAAATGTTTTATAAGATGTATTGCAGGGCATATATCCGGGGGGGGGGGTACTCGCGTATGTAAGGCATACGGGGACGTGCCGCTCCAGTGGGTCGTTTTTTCATGAGACATCCTTAGCCATGGGTAGGCTTTTCAACTGAAAAATCCTTAGACATGGGTCTATTTTCGCGAACATTTGCAAAAATTAGGTCTCTTTTCCCGATAATTTGCGAAAATTTGGTCTAAAATGAAGCAAAACCCCTAAAAATGGGTACCGATTTGTCCAAAATCACCCTTAGAAATGGGTAGGGGTTTTGAATCTCCAGCGGCACACCTCGACCAAACCAAATCTGAGTACCCCCCCCCCCCCCCCCCCCCGGGGCATATTAAACATGTTAAAGAGTAATATCAACAATTGCGCCACAGACGGATGCACGTAACGTGACCCTAAAACTCTCTATGGTGAAGATTCCACCACTTTTGCTATACCTCGAGGTGGGGGGGGGGGGGAGTACTGACATTTGGAAAGGGGTATTGATAGGTATATGTGCCGTCCTTTAGACCTTTTCATCCTCTTCTGCTCACCCTTAATACCCCTTGAGCTTGCATTATACAGTTAAGACCCCCAATTGTATTGATTTTTTTTTTTTTTTAATGGAAAAAGTGCGTTCTAAAAGTAAACTCCATTTTTTCGAAGAATTCGCGTTCTTACTAAACAAATTGGAGACGTCAAAAACCCGCTCCGAAATCCCCGTTTTTAGACCCTGTGTGGGGGTGGGGGGGGGGGGCACTAAACTTATTTTTGGGTAGGGATGTACCCTTTTGTGTTGACGTCGTGATATTATAAAAGTAAGTCTTCCTTGCAGTGACTATACAGCATAATTCTAACAGGGATCGAGGCATCGCAGAATTGACTGCGCGATTGTCGGCGTCATAGATATATGGAGTCTTACAAAACGGTCGCGAGGCGGGTGGTTTTTTTTAGTGCATCACGTGTGCGATCATTGGAATACACTGTGACGTCACTGCACGTACATAGACGATTGACGTAACGGATTTTTGTGAAACTTTTCATTATAAACAATCTATATTTTTTG
>CM069452.1:71874849-71987955 GCA_035610835.1 Ophiura sarsii
GAATTTAGAATGAAGATAAACTGTCCTGCTAGCAGAAGACAGTTTATTTTCACTCTTTAAACCATGATTTTGAAGTAATTAGGAATCGTTTAGCTCTGTAACTAGCTCCGAATATATTTATAAAACTGATCAGAAATTCAAAGGCGTTCCATGTAAAAGATCGCCTAATAATATGCCTTTAATGATATCTCCTGTATGGTTAGATTGTGCCGTGATTTTAAAACGGCGTTAAAAATACTTCACTTGGCATGCGCAAAAATAGGTACACCCGGTGATTCTGATTGGATGGCAGGAAATGCACGTGATTATCGTCCGTCAACAGCATGAACAAGGGTAACAACTTCATAGTTCCGCCGCTGTATGCGCTGTAATTCACCCTTACGTGTTTTACTTTAGACTGCAACTCTTATTCCCTCTATACATTTCCTGTCCCGCCGTGATTCAATATTAGTATTGCGTAAAAACAGGGGGTGTAGTCTAAGCGCACACTCACCAGTTTATCCGATCGGTTTTGTAGACAGCAGTGTTATATTAGACAGTGTTTGCTGGTTAGCATCTCGGGTTAGGAATACAGTGTCAGTAACACGCTCCGGATCGAGGTACTAGGACACGTGGGATATATTGTACATAAAAAAATACAAAGTTTGTATTTAACTTTACCGCGCTACACCGTCGTCTACATCTCGTACGGTTATCCACGTCTCCCTTCATTCATGACATTTTGAATTTTCTGCAATGCGACTATAAACTGTGAATTTTACAACACTGACGCTCAAGTTCGCCAACCAAATATTACTGGCAGCATTTTATGGAAACTCTTGGAATATTAAAACTGCATATGCATATTCTGAAGAAATAACTATACTTTGAGGTTCTATGAGTTTCAGCCTGCTTGTCTTGTGTTCATCATTGCATGGATATACTGTGTTCCTTGGATTGACGACGGCTTAATTCACGGATTATATAGATATATTTCTGCAGCATTGGCGATCTGAAAAGGCTGCCTAATATGTAAGTATTTTTTCAACAATCATAAAGATATATTAATGTATTGGGTATATTCTCTACAGCATTTGAGGCCCCGGTCCCGGACATATGTTGTAAAAACGCAACCTGTAATATTAGTATTTCACTCTTTCCACTCGGTTTTACCATATATACAAAATTAATTTTTCAGAAACTGTTCTCAACTTTCAAAGTCTTATTAATCAAGAATTAGGGAACCAATAATAGGCATGCTTGACCTTATTTCAATGCATTCTTCATGGTGATTCCAAAATATGGTGATCAAATTCAATAATTGGGACCTTTTTAAAAACATTTTGTGAACTTTTGGAACTGTCGTGTGCCGTCTGCAAGCGACTGCCGCGTGGAATTGAAATGGGGAATCCCCACATTGCAAATTACCGCATGATGAATCCACATTTGAAACATTACCATTGTAACAAGTGAAGTAACAGTTTCAATATGGTTGTAGAGAATCATTTGACATGCAACCCATATGATGTTAAGACCAACTCGTAAAAAGTTGTTAATGAAAGGAGTGATACGTTTTGGGATAAGTTCTTAAGAAAAAAACATATCATAGCTCATAATAGACAAAAAGAGCATATATGTGCCCTATTACAATGACGTAAAGGTAAAATTAAGATTAATCTTAAGTGTGTATTTAAGAAGAGTTGTATTAGATTCTTCTTTAAGTTGAGTTACCATAGAACTTACAGAAGAATTCCTTAGTAAAGTTAAGATATAGCCATCTTTACTAGTCCTACACAGTATCATTCGATACTGGTACAAAGTCAATTTATATGTTTACCAGAAACCCATAATTTTCCAATAGCCTATTATATCACAGATTTTGCTATAATTTCGGCGAAAAACAGCAAAATTAAGAATTTTAGACACCCATACATTTACAAAAAAATGGCTTTGAAAAGGGTCATCGATTTATCGGAGGGTGAACAATTAGAACCCTAGGCACATCTCCGTAACCTCATATCCACTAAATTAATCTGGTTTACAAGTATAACATAGTACCCGGGGAGTACCTGGGTACGTGTTATTTTAGGTGAACTGTATTTTATGAAACGAACTGTCATACTTTTAAGGTCATTATATTCTAAATAGAACATCAATGTTGTGATTTCTTACTCTAGTTTTTTAAGTTGAATTCGTCTAATTTGTCGATCATTATAATTGTTAAATTCTTGGCATTTTATTAGTCATATCAATATTGTTTTTCAACATGTTCAAGGGCAAACATTTTAAATCTGCACTATAGATATAATCGCATGGTAAAACATGTTAACAATAACAAGAGATTAAAAATAAACTTTCTGTTTACATCAGTAGGCTTGTTCAGACAGTCGGAGGAAGAGGTCGGAGGAAGCCCGGAGTAGGCTCTAGTCGGATGAGTGTCGGATTACAGGTCGGAGTAGTGCCTGTCTGAACGCTACTCGGAGGAAGCTCCTCCGACCGATATACTCCTGAAAAAAGGCAGGAGTAACGCACCGCAGGGGTCCGAGGATCTCTGAACAGTCGGAGTAGCGTGCCCGTGTGGGAACGGTTCCCACGACTAGGTCGGAGGAGCGATGACCTTCGATGATTATTGCGCCATTCGCGGACCAAACCTATTGCTAGTCGCCAGAAATGTCATTAATAAAGCTTAAAAATACATACATTGTACGATACGATGGTAGTGAAGATTGGTCAATCAAAAATTCCACAACCTGTTTAGAAACGCCATCCTAAAATTCATAATTTCTGAGTTGAAGGCCTATTTCTTATTTATTGTTGTTGTATAGTAGCGCAGTTTTTACACACAAACAAAATGCGTCATCCGATTTCGTCACTGACAATGTTTTATTGTTAGTTGTTATTTTTAAGTTTATAAAAGGGAGGTCAATCTGGGTGACGTAATGGTTTATTCTGACCCCGAGTCATGTACAGTACACATCGTAAGATACACTGTATATTACGAACATGTGCGTTTAGTACTCATGAATAATGCATAATGAGGTTGTATATGGTAATGAATATATTCAGCGCATGTGCTTTGCAAAATCGCCTCCGTAAATCTCATAAAATTGAATCCATGATCATATCATGTATCTCGCGCGGAAATTGGCGTGTTAGGTCAACCAAGTAGTCTCAAATTTCCTGGGTCAACATATGCGGGCGCTCTTATTTCCGGAAGATACTCTGAGCTACTCCGAGCCCCCCGCGAAGATCGAAGGAACTCGAACTGTTTAGTCGGAGTATGGTCGGAGTAAAAAGCATGTCTGGACGCGGGTAGGCGTAACCTTACGACCCGAATATGAATTTTTCCTGCGGCAGTAGGAGGAAAATGTCCATGTCTGAACACAGCTAGTGTTTATATTAAATATCATGCCCTACCAGCAATTCATGTTATTGGATTGTCATTATTATCATGGTGCTTTATAACCATGATAACACTTTACACGCGGCTAATGCTATTAGGCCCCCTATAGTTCTTTTTTCAGAAAACTTTCCCACCTTTCAAAGACTATCTCAAGAATTACTGAACCGATGCTATAGGCATTTTTTAAATATTTTAATGCATTTCTTATAGCGATTCAAAATATGGTGATGAAATTCAATAATTTTGACATTTTTAAAACATTTTGTGAAATTTTAGAACTGGCGTCTGCAAACGACTGCCACGTGAAAAGTGTTAATGATATGGGGATTTAAGGGATTATGTGTCACCTTGATGTCAGTCTCACCGATAACAAAATGTTACTGTTTATAATTTCTTGGAATACTTTTAGTAGTCATGGTCATGGTGGTTCACGCTGACTAAAGTCGGATCCGTGGAATAGCTATTGTCAGATTGTAGTTCACGGTGTCTTTGGATGAGAACATAAATTATTAACTAATTATTTCGCATAACACTTACACCCTTAGAAAACCATACGCGTCTATAAAGGGCTCTTGCCCAAACACAAGTAGATCAGAGGAAAGCTCGAGGATAGAGCGGGAAAAGCGCGATCCTTTTTTTCTATATTGTTAAGAGGAGTGACAAAGGATCGGTGATTGTTAAAACACCTCCCTGAATGGGTATTTCACTAGTACATGATATAATCATCTTGATAACCAATTACCAATTTGCTTATCAATATTTCAATTATTCAAACAATGTCTCTGATTGGCACAAGATTTGATTTATTTTAAATTTCAACCAATCGGGATGTAGTTCTCATAGGTTAAGAAATCTTGTCCTTCGTCGTCTGCTCTGATTATGATCGCGTACAGGTCACGTAATTTTTGATAATTATATAACCTACAGAAGTGAGTAAGAAATAAGTGATATAAAAGATCTAAATAAATACATTTTTCATCATGCATCGGAAACCAGAGAATGATACGCCGAGGAGTGTACTCTGTTCCGAACCTCCGGGGTCTTGTGGCTAGCCACCGTACAACCTCAAGTTTCCGTTAGTATATTTTTATCATTTTCAAGGAGACGATTGTCATGTTGTCTGATCATATCGGTGCATCTTTATATTCCAATCAAGTTTGATCGGTCAGATCATGAAGCCAGTACATACGTAGGTCAAATCTATCTTGGATGGTACGTCAATCAAGAGGCCAAATGCTTTTCAGAAACCATTGTGTCGAAAACCCTGCTTATGTAAACATGGAAATTTTCGGGCAACATTCATTTTCGCGCTTTTCGCGCTCCACGCAGCTACCGCGAAAATAAAACACGCGGATCTATTTAATTTGTGTATAAGTCTATGTAATGAACTTTCAAATCGCGAATTTAAAAACAAGCGAAATGGCTGAAAATGTAATCGAGCGGAAATGTCCACTTTAGTTTAATACAGTATAGTTCAAAACCCCGTCCTAGAGCTAAATAAGCACATTATATTGCAAAATACTGACTTCTTAATTAAATTCCCCAAAAGAAGGCTCGAAACAGCTAAGCTGTCAACCACTTCCTTCTGAGCAATTAACCATCAAGAAAGTTGCTGTTCGCAAGGACCCGTTTCCACGCAATAGTATTCATGTTGTAAATAAATTTACCGTTGTTAACAATTTCCATGCGCAAGGCGTCTGCAGACGACATTCCAAAATTTCACAAAATGTTTCAAAAATGTCAAAATTATAGAATTTCATTACCCTATTTGGAATCACCACGAAATGCATTGAAATAAGTACAAACATGCCTAGTATTAGTTCAGCAATTCTTGAGATAGGCCTTGAAAGTTGGCAAAGGTTTCTGAAAAGTCTGTTTTGTATCTGGTAAAACTGAGTGATAGCCGCGTGAAAAGTGTTAAAAAGCCATAAGAAAAGAAACGCCGGGAACAGATGGGTTGTCCCCAACCATCGCAACCGACCGTTCCAGGACAAGTGTGCCGGCTTAAGCTGTTTTAACACTTTCCACGCGGCTATTGGTTTTACCATATACATGATATTATATAAAACAAATTTGTCAGAAACCCTTCCAAACTTTCAAGGTCTATCTCAAGGATTACTGAACCAACACTACGCATGTTTGTACTTATTTCAATGCATTTCTCATGGTGATTCCAAATATGGTAATGAAATTCAATAATGTTGACATTTTTGAAACATTTTGTGAACATTTGGAATGTCGTCTGCAGCCGCCTGCCGCATGGAAAGCGATAAGCATGACATGGGATTGACCGTTTCTAAAAAAAAAGTGCCGGCTCCAAGTATTAACTAACCCGATCTGCTGACATCGACCCTTGTTAAGCATTTGACAACAACTGGATTACAGCTGTTGAAGAGCCTCCAGTTCCATGGAAAATGGGCATACTTTGTTCTTGTTAAAGCCCCAAAGGATCCCCATCATGGAGACAATAGGTCCACTTCAACTCCCTATACTCCCACTATGAAAGACATGACCTTAGTGTCCCACACATCGAGTGTAAATTTCAAATGGAGTCACCCGTAAACTGTAACAATTGTGTCTTACAGAACTATGTAAGACACGTCTTGGCAATAGACATGTTTTCAACAACGATAGATAACATAGAAAAGAAAAGAAAAAGTGTCTTGCCTGAAGACACTTTGTAAAACATGACTCAATTAAGTCGGTTGTAGAACTAAAAGTGATATGTCTTCAATAAGACACAAGTCATGTATTTATACAAGATATCTCGCACGAAGACATGTACGTCTCCAGGCAAGACACTAATACAATTTGCAAGACGTGTCTATTGAAGCCAATTTTGTGACACTTGTGTATCTGGTGTCTGCTGGTTAGACATGACTTGCATAGAGACATGACTTGTCTCTTCATGTCTTCTGGCTTCATGTCTTACAATGTGTCTTCAGGCAAGACACTTATTTTTGTTTTCTTTGTTATCTATTGTTGAAGACATGTCTATTGCCAAGACGTGTCTTACATAGTTCTGTAAGACACCATTTTTACAGTGTTACAGTGTTACAGATAATGTATAGCCGCAATTGGAATTCACTCTCTCCTACTCTCTCTAATAGTACTATCTCTGATGTCTGTGGAGGATTAACACTCTCCATGCGGCAGACGTCTGCAGACGACATTCTAAAATGTCACAAAGTGTTTAAAAAATGTCAACATTGTTGAATTTCATTACCATATTTGGAATCACCATGAGAAATGCATTGAAAATTGAAATAAGTGCAAACATGATGCTTAAGGGATCACGTCAAAACTCGACCGCCAGGCAACCGCCGGTTACGGCCGGTTCCGCCCGGTTCTCTCAAAACGTGTCGTCTGTTATAATATACACACATAATGAGGTCAAATAGTTACACTCTGGTGAACACGACCGGTTGATAGTGGCTCGTCACACGCGTGAGCAATAAAATCTTGAAGTATGGGCTCAGTTGACAACCAGTACAATACAGCTATTGATTTTCGCTGGGGTTGGCTTTTTCAATCTGTTTATAGCTCAATTAACTTTTTAAAATCAATACCGAAAGTCTATGAATGTTTTTTTTTTATAGGACGATTATAGAGAGAGCTATTATGACCGCAAAGTAACAGATTGATAGTGTAAATTGGTCTGGTTACAGCATTAAGTCAACAGGCGGTTGTTCAGTGTTGCATGCGCGAATATTCATATACCAGTAAAACATTTGACCTGAAAGAACCGAGCGGAACCGCCCGTAACCGGCGGTCAACGGGCGGTCGAGTTTTGACGTCTTCCCTAAGTATTTGTTTAATACTCCTTGAGATAAACCTTAAAGTTGGTAAGGTTTCTATATGGAAAATCTGTGGTAAAACCAATATCCGCGTGAAATGTGTTAAGGTATATTCCATAGGGGGTGTTGAAGTTAACTGGAATAGCCCATTGATCATAATTAATAGTGTTGCGGTGACTTCAAGTTCTGGGCTATAAGCATACTTTTATTGTTTGACTGCGTTTAACACTTTCCACGCGACTATTGCAGTTTTATCGCATACAAAACAGATTTTTCAGAAACCTTTCCCAATTTTCAAAGTCTATCTCAAGGATTACTGAACCATGCAATACTAGGCATGTTTGTACTTATTTCAATGCATTTATCATGGTGATTCAAAACATGGTAATGAAATTCAATAATGTTGACCATTTAAAAAAAAAACATTTTGTGCAATTTTGTGATGTCGTCTGCAGACGCCGGCCTTACGGGAAAGTGTTATAAATAGAATAAAACAGAATGTACTGTATCCAACCCAAACTTTTCCATTACCATTAACTGTGCCGGCTCAAGATGTTGCATAAGCTTCCGGTTCAATAGCGAGTGAAGAGTAATATTTGTATAACTTTATACTTATTGATTACTGAATAAAGATGATTTAATAATGTAACCCAGGTGTGTACTGTTTGTTTGTTTTTTGTATATTATTGTAACTTTGTTGTTATTTGTAAATATGTGTTTTGAGCGGAATAAAAATATAAAAGAGAAGAAAAATAACAGTACAAAACTAGTACGTAAGACTCCTGCGTATAAGTGACTTGTCCGTCAGACTTATACGATAGACGCGCTAAAGAAATATTTCGCATCAAAACGCGAAACGTTCACGCAGCGAATACTCAACGTACACATAGTGTATTGATCACTACGTTGTCACCCCCTCAACATTCTGAACATGCTCAAAAAATGTCATAAACACCAGCGTGACTAAGCGAATCCCTAGCGAACCTATAACGAATACAACGTATGCCAAATATGTCACGTACGAATGACAACTTCCATGCACGAACGTACACCTACATTTCCAAAACGTTGGGCACACTTATAATTATATAGCTCTACAGTCCTCAAAATAAGTAACTGACCAGGTAATTAATATGCTCTCAATTCCAAAAATATAGCTCTGACGTAAAAATATTAAATTATAAAGTTGTAAGGAAATCTCTTTTCCTCAATTTGAGATATTAATTCAGTTATGAGTTCAAAACCATAGCCAAGTCAGTTTTTCATTTTAACATTTTGTTCGTCGACACGCAGCCTCGAACTAGCAACAGGCAGATTATTGATTAACTAGTTAGCGATAACTCACGGGTTGATAGTTAGATGAGGATTGGGGATGCATCAATTGATCAAAGCAGCCCATACACATACCTGTCACACGGTCCTGCGTGTTCAAAACCTAAGTGTTAAAATGAGAAACTGACTTGGCTTTGGTTTTGGACTCATAACTGATTTAATATTCATTCAATCTTCACGTGTAATATCTCAAATTTAAGCAAAGCGATTTCCCGACAACTTTATAATTTAATATTTGTACGTAGGAGCTACAGTTTTGGAATTATGAGTATATTTATTAGCTGGTCAGTTACTTATTTTGAGGACTGTATACGCAGCGCATGGCCTTTACCATGTTTAGATGGTGAGCGTACCTCAACACAAGATTACTTGTTTTTACAAGTATTGTGTGAACATGCAGGGGATCTATATAATAATACGCTACTCTCTGTCTGTCTGTCTGTCTGTCTGTCTGTCTGTCTGTTGGTCTGTTTGTTTGTCTGTCTATCTGTCTGTGCGCGCTTTTTCGTCGCCTTCCCGGGGTCGGGCGGCGTTCAAACTCGGTGGGTGGGTGCAGCTCGGTCCCGCAAGAGCAAGTTCGCATTCGCTAGAGCGTACGAGGTCAAAGGTCATCTAGGGTCAACTTTTTGAAGTTGGTCGGATCGTGTTTAAACTCGGTGATCGCAATGCTCGATGCGAGGCGAGCGTGGCAAAAATGAAACGGGTTTGCGTTTGTCGGGTCTTCCGGGGTCAAAGGTCGTCTAGGGGTCGAATTTTCAAAGTTTGTCCGATCGGGCTTAAACTCGGTGGCGGAAGCCCGGATACGAGTCGAGCGTGGAAAAAATAAAACGCCTTTGCTTTTCTTGGGTCGTCCGGGGTCAAAGGTCATCTAGGGGTCGAATTTTTAAAGTCGCCTTCCCGGGGTCGGGTGGCGTTCAAAGTCAAAGGTCGTCGAAGAGTCAAATTTTCGAAGTTTGTCCGATTGGGCTTTATGCATGCATTCAACAAACCACCAAACCCGAGAACCGCCAAACCCGGGTGACCGCCTAACCCGGGTGACCGCCTAGTAAATAATAATACTGTAGGCTACTAGATAGTGAGTGTACTTTTTGTTTGAATAGTTGACTTGTCAAATCCTATCAATGGCATTAATTGACAATAACTGACAAGCACTAATCTTCGTCTTACACACATTACTGAACTTCATACCATTTAGTCATGTGATCGTCACATACTAGCGGTTCCTAGCTCTATGATGCTATTATCAATGAACAGATGTCAGGATCAGTTCAAACACGATGGATAGTAAATCATTCAGACACTTGACTAGGGACTAAGCAAAACCCCTGCACACGTGGGGCGTAACCGAAGCAGCCGAAGAACACCGTCCTTCGAATCCAATGATTGATTTGGAACATTTCATGTCTGCAGGGCGGGGGGGGGGGGGGGGGGGGGGGGGGGCACCGGTATCACCATTTTAGAGGGGGGGGGGGACAATTTTGCGCGCGCAAACATTTTGGGAGGAAAATGAGCTGGAAAAATCGCCTAAAATTAGCTTCATTTGTTCTAAAGGTTTCACAATACTAAATCCCGTCTAGTCCTGCACCCTTTGAGGCAATATTCCAAACCGGCCCGTTGCTATTCTGAAACGGGAGACCTGGTCTTAATTACAATTTAAAATTAGGGTATTTATCTATATTACAATTCACGTAAAGCCATCGTAATAGTCAACCCAGTACCAGTCAGTCGTTTAGTTAGCGCTAATCATGAATCAGCCTTTCTACGTTGATAGAAGAATGCGGGAAAGGTTGAATGTAAATGTAAACTCTTCCACAGCTCAATCAATTATAAAGACGGAGCGCAGCCGCATTCTGAACTTGAAATGTAGCAACGCTGAGTAAGATATTACTATGCGTTGAAGTTGCTAAGCGTATGCAAAGAGGCATGATTGGGCGTCATTTTGCGTGATTTGAGACGGGTGGACAGTGTCAATTATATTAGGTCTGTGGGCGCTTTTGGGCTCCTTCAATCACCATTTATAGCAACACTGCTCACTTGAAACGAATGTAAAATTTGAACCGAAGAGGTGAAGTCAAGAGAGACAAGAGAGAGCGAGTCTTATTAATATCCTCTTTTACACAGTTTTATACATTTATACGCTTGAAGGCTTGATTGTACCTATTATTAACATATATAGCACATAACCGAGCCGTAATAATAGTCAATGTTGGCGCTCCAATTGTTATATTTTATCGTTTTAATACTGCCACAAACGTACATATGTAGTAGTACTAGGACCGACTACTACACCGACTACTACATACTGTTGCATGTTATACTGTACAGTACACAGCGCCCTACTGGCATTGCTAACAGTGCCCCTGAAACCTAGGGACATGAGACATACGGCCTACAGTGCGCCAGGCATACGCTCAATTCGGGTATACATGTGCATGTACATTAAAGGGGGAGCTTTCGATTTTAAAATTATAACTTTATAAATCAATCAAATACGCTCAATTCGGGTATACATGTGCATGTAAATTAAAGGGGGAGCTTTCGATTTTAAAATTATAACTTTATAAATCAATCAAATTAAATTATGAACAACTTCAGGCATACTGCTTTACGCTATTCAATTCGGGTAGGCCTATACATGTCGATTTTAAAATTATAACTTCATAAATCAATCAAATTAAACTATGAATTGCTGCAGGCATACGCTATTTAATTCGGGTATACATGTCGACAAACGGACCATATTAAAGGGCCTTGATTGTTATACTGAGAAATATGGAATGAAACCTATATAGGCTTATGACACATATCCTAGGTCTTAGTTTTTTGTTTTAAAATTATAACTTTATAAATCAATGAAATTAAATGATGAATTATCCCCCCGCCCCTCACCCCTCCCCTTCCCCAACATACAATACAACACTGGGCATTCATCCCGGATTTAAGGGGAGTGAGGAGAACACTGGGCCTTCATCCTGGATATATTAAACGTGGGTTAACAAGGTTAAGGGGAGTGAGGAGAAATGCATGGTGTCATGTCAGTGCTTGATCCCATCGGACCCATCCACAAACAGTGGCGTAACCAGGTATTTCATGGGGGGGGGGGGGCAAAAAATGAAAGTGAACCGACAGTGCAGTGGCGTAGCTAGGATTTTTTCAGGGGGGGGGGGCAAGATTTCTGAGCTTTTCGTAAAAGGTTGCCCCACATTTTGTTTGCAGGGGGTGAGGTCTCACAATTTCGCACGGTCCCAACATTTCGCACGGTCAAAGAAATCACACAGTCCAAAAAAAACCACAGTCAGCAACTAATAGCCAATCCTCCGGGTTTTCATCAGTTTTCTTTATAACATTTTCCTTTGTTTATTTAGCCCACTGCTGCATAAATTTGTAGACTACTTTTTACATGTACAAATGTGCCGACTATTTTACTATTTGGGTTACATCCCCCGGGTCCCAACACACATGTTTTTACCAAAACCGCTCGCAAAAAACAGGTATTCAAAAACCGTAGTGCCAATCTCGACCGACAGTTTCGAGTCTCAACCGATACGACTCTAATATTATGGGTAACATTGTATTTTGTCATAATTTCGTTAACTGGCTTCTGACTGGGGGGGGGGGGGGGGGGGGGGGGGCTACGCCACTGAATATATGAAAGACGTTGTAAAGTATTAAATATAGTCTAAAATTGGGGTAAAGAGATATTAATAAATTATAATTTTGTAATGAATACTAATTTGCAATATGAATATTCACTAGCAATATAAATAAATAATTAATTAATTAGCAATATGAATTATCCAGATTGAACTGAAATGGTCCTGCTTGAACCGAGATGTGAATATTCATATTACTAATTACTAATCATTACAACAACAAAAAACAAAAAAATTATTCATCTCTTACAAATTACAAGACTATATTCAATAAATCTAATTTATACTGTACAAATGCTTATTCTCCTCTGAAATATGATATTAGAATTAACTACAATTTAATATTAGAGAAATGATTTCCAAGAAGACGACGCGGATCCCGACACTGTTTTTTGTTTGTTGCTGGTGTGTTCTTACGATACCAGCAAGCTTGGAATAAGTACAATGAGCAGCAAGTGACCAGGAGTCTTGCAACAATGATTTCTTACTATTTCTTTACTTTTTTAAATCAATACTGTTGTTTTACCGAAATATATTTCGGTGTGTTTTCCTCGGTCTCAGTGTGTTTACCTGGTCCACGGTGCGGCGACGACGCGGATCCCGACGGGGTTTTGTGTGTTGTCGGTGTGTTCTTAGATACGACACAATCAATCTTGGAATAAGTGAGCAGGAGTCTTGCAACAATGATTTTTTACTCATTTTGTTTTACTATTTTTGATAAATACTGGTGTTCTACAAATATGTTTCGTTGTGTTTTCCTCGGTTTCAGTGTGTTTTCCTGGTCCATGTTCAGGTATAGTAAAAGATATTTTCAACATGGCGCCCTCTGCCGTCATTTTTAACCCCCTAATGCATATCATTTTAAAGTTCTATTTCTGCCAATAAAACGGGAATACCAGCTAAGTTGAGCTTAGTACTAGCAGCAATTATCCCATACTCGATTTCAAACGATTGGTGTATATTTTGCCGTTTCTGCATGATCGATGTAGTACGTGCTTTGTTATCAATATCCAGTTCATTTTCATTGTGGTTTGTTCGGCACACAAACTATCATTTAAAAATACATTTTGACAACATTACATCTGACTGTTATTATACCTGTACACTACTTCAGCTAATTAGTGTACGGGTCCCAATCCTGCACCAAGTCTATGGTGTAATACCGTAATGAATTGTCCTTTATTCTATTGTATAGTTACATAACGTCCTTTATCACTTGCTTACGGTTATCGTGGTGTTTCGAATCACCCCACGCCCCCTATTTGGGCCTAGGCTTACAAGTATGCATGTCCCATATGGCAAACCTGAGAAAAAACAAATCGCCTGTTGCCATTGATGTACAGTCATCAAAAAAAGTAACTATACAGGTAATAAATGGGCTTCTAACTCTAAAATATATATCCTACTTAAAAATATTAAACTATAAAGTTGTTGAAAAATTTGTCTACTTTAATATGAAATATTGCACGCTAGGATCGGGTGGTTATTAGGGAAGTGGCACTCAAAAATGTAAGGAGAAGTCCGATTTTCAATTTCACATTTTTATTTTCTACACGCGGACCAATCTACGGGTACCTTATTGATTACCGGTAGAGCAATTTGGGGATGCATGCGCAGGTTGGACCGTCGGCCGCATTGTTCCGATGGATCAATATGTCACACACACGCTACCTGTCATCTCTCCCCCGTGTTGAAATGTTAAATGTGAATTTGAAATTGTGACTTTACCTTACATTTTGGATTGTCGCTTCTTAATATTCAACCGATCCTAGCGTGCAATATCTCATATTAAAGAAGATAAATTTCTCAACAACTTTATGATTTAATATTTCTAGGTATGATATATATTTTCAGAGTTAAAAGTACATTTATTACCTGTATAGTTACTTTTTTTGATGACTGTACATAGTATTATAGTCTACAATTGACATGATAAATTATACCCCATATTATATATATTAAGTTATAAAATAAAAGATGTAAATCAGTGGCATAACATCTAGGAGTGGGAAAGTCTTCCCCGTGCGCGCTTGACCGTCGTACTGAGTCAACGAAGTTAAAACAACACAACTAAGGGACATCAATTATTAATGTCCCATCTTCACCAAAATAATAATAATAAAGGTCTAAATTTTATTGTCATCGCAGCCAACCGGCTGAATTGTAACAACATTACAAATCAAATACATTAATGCAGTACTCCTCAAAAACAAACAAAAACTAACCGCCCAGGTTCACTCATCGAACCCAAAATATTAACCGCCCATGTCTACTCATCTAGCGGGTCCCGCGCGAAGCGCGGGTGCCCGCTAGTTACAACAAATTACGCAATGATGATTTTTTAATATTTGAACCGAGACATTTGTGTTCAGGTCATTTCCGGTTGCTGACGCAATCATCTAAATCAACACTTGCGTGTGACCAGCAGCCGGGACGCAAGTTCGATTTGACCCCAAATTATTAGGTACGAGGGCGTCCTAATGTAAACACGAAAAATTCAAATTTAGTCGATCACCTATTTATAATAACTAACACTTATTCAGGACGAAATATATACAAAAGGAGACCGCTGATCGTTTACCCACTAACCTACAATGAAGCATACATCTATTTTACTTCATACTGTTTTTTCGAATCAATATATTCAGACACCAACGACCCGAAATGTGAGATTTCATGCTACTGCATCGGCGTAAAAACTGACATGAACTGGAAGAAATGGTAGCCAATTTTAGATGAAAACGTCCGTAAATCCCTTATTTTACAACGTCGTAAAAAATCCATCTATACAGTGGCACACTATAATGAGTTGTTTGATATCCTTCGTGTTTGAAACAGTAATAGTGTTTAAGACGATTTTTGCCGCATCATTTGAAGCCCGATGTGAAGCTCAGTTGTAGTGACCAAAATTTGGCACTTGACAATAAGTGTTTGAATCTCCCGATTATAGCTAGTTTCCTTGATAGCGTAGATGGTAAAGCGCTCGCTTGAAGAACGGGAGGTCCGGGGTTCGATCCTGCACAATGTCACGGATTTTTTTTTCTCATCAAAATCAATTTTGTTGGGTTTTTAATTTATTTATGATTGTTTTATGATGATTTATGATGACCATGTTTCTTACCCGATATTCCGTCTGGGTGCGATTGTGCTCAGGTTATCCCTTCACCCACTCAAATATTAGTTTCACTAGACACATTACGCACAATGATGAAAATTAGGTGTAAGTGCAGCAAAACATTGTCATGCAAACCATCTTCTAAACGTCACATCATGGGCCGTCCGTGACTCCGTGACTCCGTGTGTATATGAAAAAAATACGTCGCGTCTTTTTATACCAGGAAATACAATACAACTTCAAAGTCTCTCTGATCCCGAGCACTATGCCGAGGTTTGTTTGTTGCTTTGGGATTATTTATACTAGAATGGTGGGGATCTGTTAACTTATGAAAAAGAAATGAACCAAACATTCATAAATAAATCACACACTCAAAAAATGATTTTGACGAGAAAAAAATAAATCATATGAAAATGTGCAGAGCAGAAGGATCGATTTCGAACCCCGGAACTCTCGTTCTCCAAGCGAAACCTTTACCATCTGAGCTATCAAGGGAAACTAGTTATATCCGTGAGATTTAAAGACTTCATCAATTCTGTTTCTAGAGCCACATGATGCAAAAACATCATTTATTCTGTTAGATAAAAAGGATATCACAGTTATTTAGCTCATAAGTTGAAAAATATTTCCCTCGAAAGATGTCCCTCCTATGCACAAAGCCTGCAATCCGCACAAACATCAAAATATAATGCGATCGCATAGGAATGGACAATGGACAAAATACCAATGATTCCAAATTTTACTCTCTCTTACAATCTGTTTTTATCTACTTAAATGGTCACGTCGTAAAATCGATTTAGGAAATAATAATGACTAAAACCCTCATTTATCTGAATATGTGACAATTTTGTAATTTCGCTGTTTAAGACAGCTGTTTGTCAGATCAATGTAACGCTACTTTTGTACATTTCACTTTCGATATCGAAAAAATTGCAAACTTCCCATGTGAAATACTCTGCTTGTAAATGTCTGAGACTGGTTTTAATAAGTTAGTAAGACAGATTGTATTATTAGGAATATTTCAAGACATTAATCTCCAAAAAAGACTTACATTTGACCTCAAGATCACTCTTGAAATGATAGTTCAGATTCCGCGGGAGTTTAACTCGATTTTAGTACCGAAAGTGCGCGGTTCACAATTGCGAAGTTCGTTTCGGTAATAATTGACCTTTTAACGGTTATTCGGCTAAGAGGCGTTCCGACTACAGGAACACCCAACTTGGACGTTTTGAAAATGACCTAGCGGGAAAAAATGCCGGTTACACCCGCACCCCCCCCCCCCCCCCCCCCCCCCCCCAATGTATGAGTTGTTGAGTTAGTAGTAATGGCTTTCATCTTTAGGATGCCAAATTTCAAGATTTTTATAACGTCAAAAAATATCCATTTTTAAATTGTGCATTTCACTTGTAAACCTATGGGAGATGTATGGTGGTGTGTGACCTGAATTAGACATTTCTATTTACCATGTTTACGGTGAGCATTTTATCATGTAATGTATACCATTGGGATGATTACATAGGCCATCCCTATATGGTCAAATATTGGGTGGGGGGGGGGGGGGGTAATTCTCCCATCCCCCTCGGGATTAACGCCTATGTTCAGGCGCAAAGCTTACTCGGGACATCACACCTGGCCCATGTTAACCAAAAAAAGCATGACATTTATCAAGCGCTGTAAGCCTGTAAAGCTCTGTAACTTGGAACGTATGTACGATTTACGATCAGAAATGTAAATCTGCAAGAAAATCTACTTTCTAAAAGAAAATCATGAATAGAGGGCGCTCCCTGGAAAAGATCACATAATATGCCTTTAAGGTCAATGAAAATTATATCATATGAGGCTTTGAAATCGAAATACAGTCTATCATTGTACATTTAGTTTAAAAGTGACTCATGACAAGTCAGAGAGTATTAGACACAAACTAAAATGTAACTAACTACGCTAACCTTTTCCGGCAGAACACGGGCAGAACACGCGGGGAAACCAAATACTATTATCTGATTCCTGTTACAGTATTGGGAGAGGTCTCGGCCAGATACGTTTTTAATCTGACAACTCGAAATGTTTTTCTTACTTAAAAAATAAAAAATGACTGTTTTTCGACTGTGCTTGCACGAAGCATTCATTTGGTATTAGGACAATTTGGAAAATGCATTGAGGAAAATTATGTGGTGAGTTCCTAACACATTAGGCCAAACAAAAAAAGAAAGTCGGTCTCAGAATAAAATAAGATAAGTGCTCTGCGATTTGGGTTTTTTTTAGAAAAAAAGGCTATGAGGTATGCGTTTTTTGTTGTTTTTTGCTATTTTATTTTTTTGCTAATCCAAGCTTACAGAGAACTTTTTTTAACCTTTTTTAAAATTTAAAAAAAAAATCAAGTTCCTGATGGTAGCCAGGGAAGAGCTTGGATGACGTGTATCAAGAAGAGACAATCCAACTGTCAATAGACAAACACTTATTGCAGCACTACAGGAAGAATGGAACAATGTTCCCCAGGCTACCATCAGGAATTTGATTGGAAGCATGAGAAGGAGATGCACAGCTTGCCTGCAAGCTGGAGGTGGGACATACCCGTTCATTGTTTGTTAGGATATGAGTTTGTTTTGACTCTCTGAAATGTTTTTAACTTTATGTTGCTGAAATTGTTTGCTGTGACCTGTGATGCAAGACGTTGTCTTAGTCAGTGCACATTTCTCTTGTGTCATTGAAGCAAACAATTGGTATTGACTGCCATTTGAAGCAATACATTGCAGTAATATTGTATCTAAATTTGGTACATTTTCATGCACAGAATTGTATGTGGTGATCTGTTAAAATTTTATAAGTTTCTTTATTGGCTCAGTGTATTTAGACAATGGGTATTATGCTGCACGATAAATAATCCGATGCTACTCGATACGGACGGGCCCGATAATGTTTTTAATCATGCTCGATAAAAAACTCATCGAGGCCCGATCCATATCTAATACCCGCAATCTGTTTCGTATAGTATGGTAAAAAAAAACTAATAGCCGGCCACGTGGTAAGTGTTAATCAAGAAATCCGAAATGGCATGACATCAGTGAAAATCAGTGAAAACATTTACTTTCGTATTTCAATTGGTAATACTCAATGGCGTAAATTTGTTGTTGGAATAAGGGGGTGATTGACTAGTGGCGGCACCAGCATCTACATTTTAGGGGGTAAAACGGTAGGTAAGACAAATATTGAGGTTGACAAATGCGCGGAAATTTTGGCTTTTATTGTAAAAAATGCATGAAATTAGCTTAATTTGTTCTGAATTAGACATTTCTTTCACTACGGTTCGCACAAGCGAAGCAATTCCCTCACACCATACTCAAAAAATTTCGCACGGTCAAAAAAAATCGCTCACAAAATTTCGCACGGTCAAAAAAAATCGCACAGTACATGTACTACACGTACTATTTTGCCTTATTTGACTATTTGGGCTAAATATACACACAAATAACCACCCGTAATCTCGGTCTTTTATCATTATTTTCCTATTTTTTTTTTTTCTCCTTTTCATTTTTTTTTTTAGAGGGGCTGGGGGGCGGGGGCTCAAATGGGCTTTTTCCGTCAGGGGGGGGGGGTTATTTACCCCCCCTGCCCCCCCCCCCCCTGAGCTACGCCACTGAATCTACCATTTTTACAAAAGATACCATAATCATTTATGTCAGAATCGTCCAATTTTTAAAATTCAAAATTCATAAGAAAGTTTAATATATATTTGGCATATTAATGTTTAGATTGATTTAATTGTGTTTATCGATGCCATTTGTAACATAAATTGGTATTACAATTTTGTGTTAAATGTTGTATATTCTAGCCTATAACTGTATTAAGTGTTGTTGTTCGGCTATCATTATTGAAGGTTTTTAAAATTATTTTGGTTGTTGATTTTGGTTGTTTCCAAACATTTTCCCAAAATTTAGGATGGATTGATTTTTAAAAGTAATTCCTGGAAATAAATCGAGATCAAGCGCAAAGATTGCGTATAGAGTGTTAATTATTAATCGTTATTATTTGATAAGTAATAACCTTATGATTTCAATTTATCCACAAAGTAGGCTTCTATCAAAATGATCGGTTGTAAATAGCAAACACCCCAACAAACAAACAAATATACAAACACCCCTGACTTACAAATAAGTAAATAATAATAAATAAATGAATAAATAAATACAATTTCAGAGGTATACACCTTCCGGAATATATCGCTACTCTGAGTTTCCCATTCAGTCATTTTAAATAGATAAATAAATAAATATTAAATAACGAATTGACAAATCAAACATGGCGGAGAGATACTGAATGAAAGCAGTAAACGTACTTTGTATCAACATTAAACATAGGGCCCTATAATTATTATGATATGATTCTAATTTCCTTATATGACCTTATTTCCCATTTATACTGTCAAGTTATCTAGGGTGCACGAAACGTGTGAATGAAAGCATCCGATATCGCTATGCCCTAGTTAGGCCTACACTACATTGCACTTAATTTGGATTTTAGTTCAAAAAATGAAGAAATACTTCAATTTGTTGAATCCCTTGCGGCCAATCAATTTGTTGTTATGAATATTATCTTCCTGTTATTGACTTTGATTGACATTTTCCATACGGCAGTCGTCTGTAAGACGACAATATCAGAATTTCACAAAATGTTTCAGAAATGTTCAAATTATGGAATTTCATCGCTATGTTTTGAATCGCCATGACAAATGGATTAAAATAAGTACAAACATGCCTAGTATTGGTTCAGTAATTCTTGAAAGTTGAGACAGGTTTCTGAAAAATCTGTTTTGTATGTGGTAAAGTGAGTATAAAAGTGAAATTAACAAACATTGCCATGATTTCGGTCCTCTGGGTTTTCTTCGGAAATTGCACAGCCTCTAATAAAATGTTTTTATAGAGTAATATATGGCATGGCGGTATTTGATGGGATTTATTTCTTCAAAAACATCCTACTTTTATACTTTATGAATTAAAACATTGTAATATTACGCTTTTGTTGATCCCTAAGTAAAATCAAAGACTATAGGCGCGGCCTAAAGCCTTATCGCCAATCAGAAAAAAATCCATTGATTATCCTTTTCTGATGCATTGTGGGATCCAGAACGGGGCAGATTTTGCCCTTTTGCGATCCCACAATGCAACAGAAAAGGATAATCAATGGCTTTTTTTCGATTCGCGATAAACCTTATTAAACCTTATTATATCGTTTGACTGCATGTTAACTTTGCCGACTAACTATACAGTAAAGAGTTCGTCGGCCAAGTGCTAATTGTAATCCGATTATGTGTACATGTAGTGAACTATATCACGCCTATTGAGTCCTGAACCCAAACGAAACGATCGCTACATAAAGTGTATGGTGTGAATGATCATTCTGAAGGTTTCGTGATCCAGTTACAACTTCGATGACATCTACTCGTATTATTAGCCTATAGGACATCATACGAAATACAGATATATGATGAGAATAATAGGCCTATAGTATTACCAAAAATCCTTGATAATATATATAACATTTTTGTAATGGTATATGTATAATAGGCCTACTATGTGCATGTATGGAGAATAATAAATATATAAGATTAAACAAATCTATAGAAGTATCTTAATGTAGATATTTAGTTGTTTTTTCAAACGTCACATTGCGATTAAGAGTCATGCCTATAATCATAGTGATTGCGCTTCTATTTTCAAATTCATGGCACAAGTGCAAATTGGATGTGATGGGTATGAAAGTGCACTTATTTTGATTGTTTCAAACTTTTTACGCGGCTATATAGTTGACCATATATATACAAAACAGATTTTTCAGAAACCTTCAGCAACTTTCAAAATATATCGCAAGAATTACTGAACCAATACAAGGCATGTTTGTACTTATTCTTCTTGTAGTGATTCCAAAATGGTGGTGATACTCAATAATTTCTACATTTTTGAAACATTTTTGTAAACTTTTGGAACTGCCGCGTGGAAAGTGTCAGTTGATCATTTTGAACACTTGTATTGATTCATCATCACTTATGGAACATGAAATCGTAGCCAAGTAAGCGAACTATATTAACCATCGAACAACAGTTTAAACTTAACATTTCCCAACTTTTAAGGTCTAGCTCAAGGATTACAGAACCAATATTAAGCATGTTTGTACTTATTTATTTCATGAAGTTTTGGAATGTCGTCTGCAGACGTCTGCCGCGTGGATTAAGCTGTTAACGCTCTGTATATAAAGAGAGAAACATCGAATAATAAAAGTGAACATGAAGTTAGTTTTTGAAAATGGGGGGAACCGCGCGAAAGAAATTGGCATTCAATAACCGACATTCCAGTACTAGTCATATGCAACCGAGAGTGTCAATCAAAACAGACGGTGTCATTCTCAACTGACAGTGCCATTTCAACCGACTGTTCAAAGACCCCCCCCCCCCCCCCCCCCCTGGCTACCACCACTGACTATTCGTCAACAAATACCTACTTGTACTCTCTATCATTTTTCTTAGATTATATACATTCAGTGACAAATAGTATGAATTTCACTTTGGCCGATTTCCAGATTGTTCATTCTTATTTATTATGTATTGTGTATAATGTCTCGTCAGTGATATGATGTTTCATGCGGATCCTCAATAAGCTTTTTTCTTCTGATCACTGTCATTGACTGTCATGAAATGTCAATGTCATCATTCATCAATGTATTGTTTGTGGTTTAAAATACTCTCACAGTTTGCATACTAGGCATGTTTGTACTTATTTCAATACATTTCTCGTGTGGCTTCCAAATATGGTGATAAAATTCAATAATTTTGACATTTTTTAAACATTTTGTGATATTTTGGAGTGTCCGTCTGCAGACGAGACTGCCATGTGGAAAGTGTTAACACTTTCCATGCGGCAGGCGGCTGCAGACGACATTCCAAAATTTCACCAAATGTTTAAAAAATGTCAAAATTATTGAATTTCATTACCATATTTGGAACCACCATGAGAAATGCATTGACATAAGTACAAACATGCCTAGTATTGGTCCAGTAATCCTTGAGATAGACCCTGAAAGTTGGGAAAGGTTTCTGAAAATTCTGTTTTGTATATGGTAAAACTTACAGCTGCGTGGAAAGTGTTAACGCAGCATACTCTTGTCTATTTGGAATTTCATCCAAAGTATTATGATTGAAGCCAAGTGATGTTTTCCAGACATGACTTTGTTGTACACACTGACCAGAGTTTGATCCCTAAATGGGTCAAATGATGTCTTTTTTCCCCGACCATACTCCACAATAATTGGAAGTCATATCACTTCCGGATGAGACGCCGGTATCCAGGGCGCCGCCGCCGGTCGGTATTTTGGCTGTAGTGATTGACATTTTCTATATACAATAGATTCCATATCATTGAATGAATGGATCCCGGGGGTTCTCACATCGAGATGGTATACGTATATGTGCCTGCTATTTGGGTGCTTTTTTTGCAAAAATTGGTATAGCGATGGGGTGTTTCGTCACAGACCAAAGCGCCCAATTGGCATAAATTGGGTGTATTTTGAAGCATTTTTTTTGTATAAAACACCCAATTTGTGCAAAATTGGGTACTTTTCTAACAAAATTGGTATATTGAAGTCCGGCAGGCACATCCATGTACGATTTTGGCGAAAGTACCCCCCGCCCCCCCCCCCCCCCCCCCCCCGGAATGGATATTATGATTAATCCCTTCTATCGCCTTATATTAGGTGTGTGATTGTTCTTATGATTTCCTGTAGTGGAGAATTATTATACAGACGCGTGTCATATTATTGCATAATTAAAAAGTAATTAGGTCATTTAAATGTCAGCAGCATAATCGGGTGTAATTTAAACATTAAACGGAATTTCATTAGTCTCTATGATTGTGACGATTTCCCAACGACAGCGTAATAATAAATAGGCTACAGCGCCATGAGCGTCGCTTGCGACGGATACCGGCGCTATATAAATATCCATTATTATTTATTATTATTATGATATGATATGATAAAATTATGATTCCTTTGTTTAAAAAAGGCTGAAATGTAAAAGTTGCAGTGGGATGTCATAGTTATTTAGTGTGTTCCAGCGTGGAAATCCTTAACACTTTCCACGCGGCAGGCGTCTGCAGACGACATTCCAAAATTTCACAAAATGTTTCAAAAATGTCAAAATTATTGAATTTCATTATCATATTTGGAATCACCATGAGAAATGCATTGAGATAA
Organism: Ophiura sarsii; assembly: GCA_035610835.1. Lineage (NCBI taxonomy): Eukaryota > Metazoa > Echinodermata > Ophiuroidea > Amphilepidida > Ophiuridae > Ophiura > Ophiura sarsii. The sequence continues at coordinate 71,898,370 of CM069452.1, forward strand.
GTACAAACATGGCTATAGTATTGGTTCAGTAATTGGGAAATATTTCGGAAAAATCTGTTTTGTAAAACTATAAGAATAAACCGCTTGAAAGCGCTATTATACACAATAACAATATACGTGTCAGTTGTAACTTCATTCCCAATGACCCTTGTTACAACCCACACACCCCTTGCTGCTTCCAACAGCACACATTGTACAATATAAAGCCATCTCGTTCCATAAAAGAACTGTTTTGATGACACTTTTTTCATCATGTCTTCTTGTATTAGGCAATCTTATCATCAAATAAACTAATACTAATTTTATTTTATCAATGAGTTGTGAAATGATAAGAAAGAAATGTGACCCCTTTTTAAAATTCTGTCAAATTTCTTCCTTAATGTTTCAGGATTATTAATACTAGCGGGATACCCTCGCTACGCTCGGGTCCCGCTACAATTGCTGTAAAACTTGAGTTCATGATTTGTAAATAACGAATCTCAATTATGAACTCAAGCGATATGCAGTTTTAACAAAGAAAGAAAGAGATAGGTAGCGGTGGAAGGAGGGGGGTAGGGAGAGTGCCATTCTTGATACACGATGTCACCTACTACGTCACAGTCACGGCAGCATGCAAGCAAACAAAAGCCTGTCTGCCGGTATGCGCGCCCAATAGAAGGGGTGGCCAATATAAACCATGCACCAAACCAAAATCAGTCATCTACACTCATCACACGAAGTAACTGACCAGGTAATAAATGTACTGATAACTCTAAATGTATAACTCCTACATAAACATATTAAATTATAAACATGTTGAGAAATTTCTCTTCTTGAATTTGAGATATTACACGCTAAGAATGGCTGATTATTAAGGAAGTTACAATCCTAAATGTACTGTCAAGTCTGATTTTCATTTTCACATTTTCATTTTCAACACGGGGACTCAGACCGGCAAGTTATTGATTACTGGTAGTGGTAGTGCCAATTCACCGGTCGATGGCCTGGTTGTTGGATAGTCGGCCGGTGGCATTGTTACGGTTAATCAATACGGCACACACGCCTTACCTGGTACTCTCCCCGTGTTGAAAAGAAAATGTTAAAATGAAAATCAGACGTTTAACATATGTTAAATGTTAAATACCTAACGTTTGGGATCGTAACTTCCTCATTAATCAACCAATCTTAGCGTGTAATATCTCAAATTCAAGAAGAGAAATTTTCAACAACTTTATAATTAAATATGTTTATGTAGGAGTTATACTTTTAGAGTTATCAGCATGTTTATTACCTGGTCAGTTACTTCTTGTGATGACTGTATAACGATAGCAGTCAGTAGCTGTCAGTACAACAGTCAGAATGAATGTTCCCATGCATGGAATGGAACGGGCACTTAACATTGTTGATCAACATGACTAATGAGGTGACATGGTCTATTGGTATGCCATATTACTTAATTAACCATGGTACCGTACCTCTCAAACCACTTACTGCCCCATGGCTTACAATGTATTTGTATTATAATCACGGCATTTTTCTACTTTTGAATTCATATTATGTATAGGCTATTTGTATTATCATATCCATGAATACCCGCTCGACGATCAGACTAATGGCACCCTGTCTGGGCTGCTTACATCTATTAATAGATGATAAACAATAATTTATTAAAAAAAATTAAATAAAGATTACTCCTCGAAATTGAGCAATCTCGTGTCTGTTCTAGTCATGCTCGTTGCCAATGTAGATTGTTGATCAAAACTGAAACTGCACATTGATTAACGCATGGTATCTATAAAACTTGAGAAATGAGACCAAATATATTTGAAACATACACAATAAACGTCTAAAATGTATCGGAGACTGGTTTTAATCCGAAAACCGACATCAAGTCTAATGACGCTCACCCACCCGGCGACAATGCCATCTTTAATAGATACATTTGATTTCTCTATAACATACAAAAATTATTGGGTATTCATGTCATATGGTGTTGTTTATAAGCATGTCTACTGTTGAAGCAATCACAAGGATCATATTAAAAATTAGCTATAGTTGTTTGCCTTTGGCTATTAAAGGCATATTATGTGATCTTTTCCAGAGAGCGCCCTCTATTCATGATTTTCTTTTTAGAAAGTAGATTTTCTTGCAGATTTACATTTCCGATCATAAATCATACATACATTCCAAGTTACAGAGCGATACGATTCCTAATTACCTCAAAATCATGGTACTAGAGTGAATTTAGAGTGAAAAATATAAACTGTCGGGATTCCGACAGTTTATTTTCACTCTAAAACCATGATTTTGAAGTAATTAAGAATCGTATCGCCCTGTAACTTGGAATGTATGCATGATTTATGATCAGAAATGTAAATCTGCAAGAAAATCTGCTTTCAATTTTTTTTTCGATGTTGAGGGCGCTCCCTGGAAAGATCACATAATATACCTTTAATCCAACCGAATCCAACAGATTCCTTACATTGGAAGCAGATTTCCATTATGATTTAGTGAAGTTCTGGGATGGGTTATTTTACGGAAAATTTAGTCAAAGTAGATTTATGAGTCCATGAAAGTCTATCCTGAAACATAATTGTAGAGAGATAAACATATTCCACGCAGCAGGCAGCTGCAGACGACATTCCAAATGTTTAGAAAATATCATAATTATAGAATTTCAATACCACATATGGAATCACCATGTGAAATGCATTGGAATTAGTACAAACATGCCTAGTATTGGGTCAGTAATCCTTGAGATAAAGGGAAAGGTTTCTGAAAATCTGTTTTTATAATAGTAAGTGAAGGATGATGCAATGGTGTACAGACGTCAAGGGAAGCGACTTCAAGGGAATATGACTGTAGTTTTTGAAATTGTATGGCGCTCTTCAGAATCATGGGCCAAGAGACAAAATTGTTTGATCCGCCCTCGTAAACAAACAAGTGCCCAACAAAAAACAAACAAACAAACAAACAAACAAATAAATACCCCAACAGACAATCAAACAAAAAACACCCCAACAAACAAACAAACAAATGATGATTTACAAATTCGCTTTTTTTTTTCCTCTTCAGAATGGCTCAACCAACCAGCATCCGGAGTAAACTGCTTCAAATGTCACCCATCGCTAATAAGTTATTCGTCGCAATCGTTTTACTACAATTTGTATGTTATACACAGACACAGCAACTAGGACTACTAGCCACAAATTGCTGGTTTTCGGCGCGTAAGTATAACACCTAACACAAAACCTTCACAAACCAGGTTTGTTACTGGTAATTAACGGTAACTTTCCCAGTAGAAACAGCCAGCCGTTTAATCTTATCGTTAAATTCAGTGACCCGTGACACGCTGGATTCTACGCATTGTGAGGCAGACTTTTTCAGGTGGGGCGGAATTGTTTGGTATCAAAAAGTCAAATGTCGTGGCCTATCAACTAGGATCGATAAACTTAGCGAGTAGAAACAAGGGGGATTAAAATCTTACCGTTAAATCATACAGTTAACTTTGCAGTGCCCCAGTAGAAACACGTTGTTATGGTATTTAATTACATAGCAATCTGTTTTCTTACAATGTATCCGAAATTTCTGTTCATGTAATCCTCGATTTTTATCAGATTAGCCCTGACAAATTCGAACTCTTTACTTTGTTGTTATAGTACCCTAATCAATTATTTAATCAATCAATAGTAATCAACCAGTAGTATTATGCGGGCAATTAATTAATTACGCCCCTCACGCAAACCCATTGTTGTGTCCAAATAGGTGACATGGTCTTTTGGGTAAAATGAATGAAAATGAGTCTTCTTTTCCCGCGGGAAATCTTCTTTCCATTGTTGCACGGTCTTTTCACGAGACAACAATGGGCAAGCGTGCAGAAGAGCAGACAATTGCATGTATAGATGAGGTGACCGTTGTTTACATTTAGGACGCCCTCGGTTGATTTGAGACAAAACACACCGGGCAAGAGTTCCTATAGTTTACATAGGCCAGATCAGGTTTTCTAACTAGATTGTGGTGTCACAGCAAATTGTTATCAAAACTGTCTTTGAACTTGCTTAGGAATGCTATAAGCTATCGCATTTCACACAAAAAATTAAAAATAAATGAGTTTTACAATTCATTAGAAAGAAATTTCATGTTGTCTTCATTAACTTTACTGTATATTCTGCCTGGAGGGAATCAACAGAGGGTGTCCCATTTGTAAATACATGACGTCACCGGTCACACCATCTATACAATTAAAATAGTGTGTACGTTATGACAGGCGTCGCAGCAGCAATTTATGGCAACTAGGCAGCAGTCTGGACATTTCCAAAGTCCGTATGAGGTCTGGACATGTCCATCATCAACATGTCCACTATATGACTAAATTTAAAACAACACAATATAATTTAGATCGGGATGGAAGACATAGCAGTAACTTCCAAAGACTTAATCTTGTAACATGCTCTGTGTTTAATAGTCTATGGTCTGTCGCGATAGCAATCTCGAGTAAATAATCTAGGCCTGTACAATTATAAATACTCCATAAACAACTAGGATTCCCGAAGTATTTCTCAAAAGTGTAAAGGGCGCGTCACTGGACTTCCTTGGATCATCTCTTAAATGGGTCAAACATGCAATGTCCAGTCCATGAGTTTTAGTATTCTGATCAGGAATTAGACATATTCAATATTCTATATATATATCTATCAAGCAAATCATCAAGGCAAAAACAAATTAGACTTGGAAATTAGATTTTATGCTCCAAGATGTGTATGGTTGTAACTGATGTTATCTCTAATTGTTAAGTAGTACAGGGTGTCCCAAAAGTTTCGAAACCTTATTACAGCTTTAGGCCTAGCCAGCTAGGCCGTCGAGAAGTCCCACTCGCCCCAGGTGGAGGGAGCGCCACCAGCGAGAACCGCCGCGCCCGAGCCGAAGGCGAGGGTCCTTCGACCATGCTTCGACTTAGGTAGCTTTGATAGCTTTGATTGATAGCTTTGATAGCTTTGATAGCTTTGATAGCTTTGATAGCTTTGATAGCTTTGATAGCTTTGATATCTTTGATAGCTTTGGTAGCTTTGATAGCTTCTAATGCAATCATTGAGGGTGAACGCAAAGTAAACGCTGATTGGCTAACCTTAATGTCACACTTGCTTCGACTTTCCAAAGCATGTTTACCCAAAGTCCAAGGACATTCGCTTTCGGCTCCGGCGCGATGGTTCTTGCTGGTGGCACTCCCTCCCCCTGGGGCGAGTGGAATTTCTCGACGGACTAGCCTAGGCCTATAATAATTAATATCTCCTGTAAACAAATTCACAGTATAAAACTAAAACATATTTGGATAGAGAAGACTTGTAGACATATGTTGTACTTGCAACAACAGCTACCGTATCTGTTTTGCTAAAGTACAGATTAAAGTTTTCGGAATTGTAAAACTGCACTTTGAAATAAACGCATATAATACTGAGCTTTGAAGTGAGCTAGAGGGAAAGACGTAGTGAAGAGAAAAAAGGTCGTCCACGATGATTCTTTTTTAATATCAGATTGAAATAATCCTTAATGTGTACATTATTACTGTTGTGCTCAAAATGTAATAAAGTGAAAACACTTTTGAACAAATCCACGTGAATTAAATTCGAGTAACATGCAGCATGTGATTACAGCGACGTACGTCCAGCAAACTGAAATATGATATGGTATTGTGAGTTATGTGACCAACCCTTTTGAAGCGAATGTTTTATATTAAGGGGCCTCAGAAGAGGGGTCAAATTGGGTATCAAAATACGTTTTTATTTTGGAACCAAGAATTATTTCAAGAGAGACACAAAGCTTTAAAAAGATATCGACACATTTGGGACACCCTGTACTTTCTTGGGTCACCCTGTACTATGGTGGACTACGCGTAATCGGACGCGTAATTCCGCTTGTTTTTGTCTTACAGCGTGTACATGCAGCTACATAATCATGTTATATATGATGAACAATGAATCAAAAACATTCTTTAATCACTTCATGACAAACATTGTCCAGATTTCCTGCGAGATAAATAAATCCAATGACACAATACAATATATAAGGTTTTCAACCTTTCTGTCACACGAAAAATTGGGCAAAATATATTTCGTTGTCGAAAGACCTCTACTTTCAGGAAAACTTATTATCTTGTCGGGATTAAAACTGTTTTCAAGATTTTTACAAAGAAGACATCTGTTTCAATTATGAAGGCCGATTTAGTAACACGGTTCATGCAGTGAATGTGGACGTCATGCATGAGGCCCGAATAGGCCGAGTGCGATTCCTCTTGGCTGGCTAATGGATACTTTCGATACACAACCCACCATGTTATTTCTTGGTCATTTAAGACATGGTAAGCTTTAGAATACCCTACCATTTGTATTCCTCACTGTGTAAGTGTATGGGTCGTTCTTTAAAAGTCCCCATTGAAGACATGCAGTGGTAGGGTATAGATGAGGTGACCGTTGTTTACATCAGTAGTGTTTACATATTGATTAGCGCCTGGTCTAAAGACATGCTAGGGTACTAGTCCATAACTACTGCATACATCATACTATGAAAGCAAAACACACATCACTGAGCACCAATTTTAAAAGCTCATGCCCTTATGGTGCGCACGCAAACCGCCGGGCAACCAGATTTAGTACCTGGTCTCTCATTGTGCTTAGGGATGCATACCATGACTTCTGCACTATTACACCGTAAGCATGGTAAGTATTGATCAATCAAGTGTGAATTAAAGCACCGTTCCCTGTAGGTGCGCACGCAAACCGCCGGGCACTACGTCACCGGTCACACCATCTATACTAAAGGAACTCCCAATAATTAGTGAATTTTCGAGAAAAAAAAAATCAAAACTCTTTGGAAGTTTTCAAACGTTTTGAATGTTTGATTGCGAGGACTGTTCAGTAATCAGTACGATTAAGGACTTGTTTTATAATTTAAATTGCAGCAACCGTTGACGAGGCCTCCATCAATGTCCAGATAGATACTACAAACAGCACTAGCTTATCAGATGGTACGAGATTGTGGAACATCAGCGCAGTCCTCACGTGGTCCAGACCGGCAGGTAAGACCCACAACGGATGAAAGGCCCAACGAAGATATATCCCGCCGCTATAGTTTGATCAGGGAGAGTAAATAATGGGAGGGGAAATTCGAATCGCAAAACAAGAGCCTCCCATTATCCCAAGGGCACATGGGCGTGAGTGCGCGCGATGTGACTCGTAAAAGGAGGGCGACGCTATGATTGACAGCACGAAAGTCCTTATAAGGCACATGAGACGCGAAATGTGACTCGCAGATTTAATTTAGACGCGCGATGTGACTCGTAAATCGAAGGCGCTACCACAATCTGGCTTCAATCTAAGCAATGGGAGTTTGTGTATAGTGGCACCGGCCTGGTTTGATCAGCTCCAAATTGGCGAAGCGCGGATGAATACAGAAGAGCGCGAACGCGTATGAAGTCAACAGCGCACTGTGTACCATAAGCGTGAAGCATGCGTACATCCCAAGTCAGCGCTATTATTACCATTTAGGCCACGAAGTCTTGGCTGACAGTGACACTACGATTGGAATTTTAATCGATATCGAATCTGCATATAGCGTATGTGTGAATCTTCTGTGAACCGCGCACTAGCTTACGATGCTTCAATACCAGGCTTGGTTACAAAAAGATGTGTTGCATCCCGCCCAACTGGTAATATAGAAAATGTGACGTGCTGCTTTATTGTCGCTAACTGAAATGTTTCCTCGACCTGTCCTCAAACAGTCCCCGTTAGCTGGTAAGAAGATAAAGATATCTAAAGCCCAACGGGGAATCATTCCGTTCCGCTGTTACTACTATCACTGACTATAATTTAACATCGCTATACATGTCCTCACCGATCACATGGTCCCCGGTATAGCGTCCAGAACCCGGGTGGCGAGAAACCCGGGTTTTGAGTAGACACTAACTGGACAAAACCCGGGTTTTGCGCAACAACACTCAGGGCAGTGCCACTCAACTGCTGAAGCTGGGTGTCCCATTGCTGGTTGCGCTGTTTGTATCGTCTGCCATAGATATCCTACAGCTTACGGGTACATGTAAGCCTCGATAAGGCCAAAAAAAAAAATTGTTTGTTTGTCCATAGAGGGTCCGAAAAAGGTGTGTTGCTAATCTTCGAGTTTCGAGTTTCGAGTTTCGAGTATCGAGTTTCGAGTATCGAGTTTCGAGTTTGGTTTAAACCAAACTCGAAACTCGATACTCGAAACTCGATATCGAGTTTCATGAAAAAACGTAACTCGATATCGAGTTTCAAAAAATATCAAACTCGATATCGAGTTTCAAAAAAAATATCAAACTCGATATCGAGTTTAAAAAAAAACACGTAACTCGATATCGAGTTTCAAAAAAACAACGTAACTCGATATCGAGTTTCAAAAAAAATATCAAACTCGATATCGAGTTTCAAAAAAAAAAAGGAACTCGATATCGAGTTTCAAAAAAAAAAACGTAACTCGATATCGAGTTTCAAAAAAAATATCAAACTCGATATCGAGTTTCAAAATAAAACCCAAACTCGATATCGAGTTACGTTTTTCACACGTGTTTCTATGGAAAATGGTATATACTAAACGAAACTCGATATCGAGTTACGTTTTCACACGTGTTTCTATGGAAAATGGTAGCCTATACATAATATACTAAACGAAACTCGATATCGAGTTACGTTTTCACACGTGTTTCTATGGAAAATGGTATATATATAATATACTAAACTAAACTCGATATCGAGTTACGTTTTCACACGTGTTTCTATGGAAAATGGTAGCCTATATACATAATATACTAAACTAAACTCGATATCGAGTTACGTTTTCACACGTGTTTCTATGGAAAATGGTAGCCTATATACATAATATACTAAACGAAACTCGATATCGAGTTACGTTTTCACACGTGTTTCTATGGAAAATGGTATATACATAATATACTAAACGAAACTCGATATCGAGTTACGTTTTCACACGTGTTTCTATGGAAAATGGTATAATATACTAAACGAAACTCGATATCGAGTTACGTTTTCACACGTGTTTCTATGGAAAATGGTATAATATACCAAACCAAACTCGATATCGAGTTACGTTTTCACACGTGTTTCTATGGAAAATGGTATATACATAATATACTAAACGAAACTCGATATCGAGTTACGTTTTTCTCTTTCTCTTTCTCTTTTCTCCGTATGTTTGAAATAATTCTGTGTTACGAAAATGTGATCGGGTCATCTACCTTTAAGCTGATAATCAAATTTAATTGTAGAATTTCTCGATATCGAGTTTCAAAAAAAATATCAAACTCGATATCCAGTTTCAAAATAAAACCCAAACTCGATATCGAGTTACGTTTTTCACACGTGTTTCTATGGAAAATGGTATATACTAAACGAAACTCGATATCGAGTTACGTTTTCACACGTGTTTCTATGGAAAATGGTATATACTAAACCAAACTCGATATCGAGTTACGTTTTTCTCTTCTAACTGCTACCAAGTAGTACTGTCAAGCAACTTTCATTCCGATAAAATGTTAAGAATAGGTTCTAAACAAGAACTAACATGCTAAGTAAAGCTTAATCATATACTACCAAGAAGAAAAAAATCAGTTATTCTCCAATGCATTCAATGAAAACCAAACTCGATATCGAGTTTCATGAAAAAATCAAACTCGATATCGAGTTTCAAAAAAAAAACCGGAACTCGATATCGAGTTTCAAAAAAAATATCAAACTCGATATCGAGTTTCAAAAAAAATACGTAACTCGATATCGAGTTTCAAAAAAAATATCAAACTCGATATCGAGTTTCAAAAAAAAACGTAACTCGATATCGAGTTTCAAAAAAAATATCAAACTCGATATCGAGTTTCAAAAAAATAACGTAACTCGATATCGAGTTTCAAAATAAAACCCAAACTCGATATCGAGTTACGTTTTTCACACGTGTTTCTATGGAAAATGGTATAATATACCAAACCAAACTCGATATCGAGTTACGTTTTCACACGTGTTTCTATGGAAAATTCTATATACATAATATACTAAACGAAACTCGATATCGAGTTACGTTTTCACACGTGTTTCTATGGAAAATGGTATAATATACTAAACGAAACTCGATATCGAGTTACGTTTTCACACGTGTTTCTATGGAAAATGGTATAATATACTAAACGAAACTCGATATCGAGTTACGTTTTCACACGTGTTTCTATGGAAAATGGTATAATATACCAAACGAAACTCGATATCGAGTTACGTTTTCACACGTGTTTCTATGGAAAATGGTATACATAATATACTAAACGAAACTCGATATCGAGTTACGTTTTCACACGTGTTTCTATGGAAAATGGTATATATATAATATACTAAACTAAACTCGATATCGAGTTACGTTTTCACACGTGTTTCTATGGAAAATGGTAGCCTATATACATAATATACTAAACTAAACTCGATATCGAGTTACGTTTTCACACGTGTTTCTATGGAAAATGGTAGCCTATATACATAATATACTAAACGAAACTCGATATCGAGTTACGTTTTCACACGTGTTTCTATGGAAAATGGTATATACATAATATACTAAACGAAACTCGATATCGAGTTACGTTTTCACACGTGTTTCTATGGAAAATGGTATAATATACTAAACGAAACTCGATATCGAGTTACGTTTTCACACGTGTTTCTATGGAAAATGGTATAATATACCAAACCAAACTCGATATCGAGTTACGTTTTCACACGTGTTTCTATGGAAAATGGTATATACATAATATACTAAACGAAACTCGATATCGAGTTACGTTTTCACACGTGTTTCTATGGAAAATGGTATATACATAATATACTAAACGAAACTCGATATCGAGTTACGTTTTCACACGCGTTTCTATGGAAAATGGTATAATATACTAAACGAAACTCGATATCGAGTTACGTTTTTACACGTGTTTCTATGGAAAATGGTATAATATACCAAACCAAACTCGATATCGAGTTACGTTTTCACACGTGTTTCTATGGAAAATGGTATACATAATATACTAAACGAAACTCGATATCGAGTTACGTTTTCACACGTGTTTCTATGGAAAATGGTATAATATACTAAACGAAACTCGATATCGAGTTACGTTTTCACACGTGTTTCTATGGAAAATGGTATAATATACCAAACCAAACTCGATATCGAGTAACGTTTTCACACGTGTTTCTATGGAAAATGGTATATACACAATATACTAAACGAAACTCGATATCGAGTTACGTTTTTCACACGTGTTTCTATGGAAAATGGTATATACTAAACCAAACTCGATATCGAGTTACGTTTTTCTCTTTCTCTTTCTCTTTTCTCCGTATGTTTGAAATAATTCTGTGTTACGAAAATGTGATCGGGTCATCTACCTTTAAGCTGATAATCAAATTTAATTGTAGAATTTCTCGATATCGAGTTTCAAAAAAAATATCAAACTCGATATCGAGTTTCAAAATAAAACCCAAACTCGATATCGAGTTACGTTTTTCACACGTGTTTCTATGGAAAATGGTATATACTAAACGAAACTCGATATCGAGTTACGTTTTCACACGTGTTTCTATGGAAAATGGTATAAACTAAACCAAACTCGATATCGAGTTACGTTTTTCTCTTCTAACTGCTACCAAGTAGTTATGTCAAGCAACTTTCATTCGATAAAATGTTAAGAATAGGTTCTAAACAAGAACTAACATGCTAAGTTAAGCTTAATCATATACTACCAAGAAAAAAATAAGTTATTCTCCAATGCATTCAATGAAAACCAAACTCGATATCGAGTTTTATGAAAAAACATCATAATCCTTATTTCTTGGAGGTCTTCATTTAATAGGCCCTTGGTTATAGCCCTTGGTTGACATTGTTCTGTTTTTAAAAACGGATAAATAGCAGGGATCATGTAATTTTAATTTCAGCTATAGGGGGCGGGGGCGGGGGTGAGAGTAGGTAATACGTACGAATCTAATATTTGTCCCCGCCCTCCACCATAAACAATGAACGGTCCCTAAAAACACCACACCAGCTGCAGTGATCTTTGTTAAGCTGAGTATGCCTATCCTTCAAACCTAATGAAAGGCTGCTATATACGAAGGTTGTGTCAGGTTGCTATCTACTGAAGATAGTGATGGAAATATATTTCATGAAGCCAGACTTTGGCATGTTCTTGGCGTAATCAGTGGCGTAACACCCCCCCCCCCCCCCCCCCCCCCCCTCCCTTGACAAAAGAGTACAAAATTAAAAGGAAGACAATTAAGGAGGAAGAGGAGAAGGAGGAAGGAGGGTAAGGAGCATATTATATGTGCAAGCGGGGGTGGGGGTTGTCACGCCCTCATAATTTTCACGGTATGGGTACGTCGTCCCCCCCCCCCCCCCCCCCCCCCCGCGTGAATTATTTCCAATTATAAATTTATTCAAGCTTAACAACATACCTCAGTGTTAAAATTAAGATTCCTACCCGGTAGCAGTTAGAAAAGAAAAATAACTTGTTCAATGATGAAACTCGAAAATTGAACTTGTTCAAATATGTTTTATATCGAATAAATTGGAAACTAATTGATTTTTTCTCTTGGTGGTGTCATTTAAGCTTATTGGCACGTTACATGTTAGTTCGTGTTTACATCATTATTTGAAACATTTGATTGAATGAAAGACTGAAAGTTGCTTGACAGTCAACCCGGTAGCAGTTAGAAGAGAAAAACGTAACTCGAAAATTGAACTTGTTCAAATAACGAGTTTGATGAAACTCGAAAATCGAACGGGAGTTTGGTTTATACGCTGCTTTGTTGACCTCAAAAGGGAGAGTGCGGCTTGTGACGGCGCGTCCAAGTGCGTCTTATCTCCAAACCCTTAAAGAACGCGGCAATATGAAAGGCACTAATTGACCTAGGCCATCAATCATACTGCCAAATAACGTGTTTTTCCACGCTGCGGTGACTCTCATGACCGAGATCATAGTGACCCTAGATAAATATGGGCGGCCAAAGGGGTCAAAATGGTCTAAAATGGAGAAAGGTCTCAGTAATTTAGAGAACGGTGACTAGAAAATGGAGAAAGGTCTCAGTAATTCAGAGAAAGGTGTCTATAATCGAGAAAGGTCTCTGTAATTTAGAGAACGGTGTCTAGAATGGAGAAAGGTCTCAGTAATTTAGAGAAAGGTGACTAGAAAATGGAGAAAGGTCTCAGTAATTCAAAGAAAGGTGTCTAGAATGTAGAAAGGTCTCTGTAATGTAGAGAAAGATGTCTAGAATCGAGAAAGGTCTCTGTAATTTAGAGAACGGTGTCTAGAATGGAGAAATGTCTCAGTAATTTAGAGAAACGTGACTAGAAAATGGAGAACGGTCTCAGTAATTAAGAGAAAGGTGACTAGAAAATGGAGAAAGGTCTCAGTAATTCAGAGAAAGGTGTCTAGAATGTAGAAAGGTCTCTGTAATGTAGGGAAAGGTGTCTAGAATCGAGAAAGGTCTCTGTAATTTAGAGAAAGGTGACTAGAAAATGGAGAAAGGTCTCAGTAATTTAGAGAAAGGTGACTAGAAAATGGAGAAAGGTCTCAGTAATTCAGAGAAAGGTGTCTAGAATCGAGAAAGGTCTCTATAATTTAGAGAACGGTGTCTAGAATGGAGAAAGGTCTCAGTATTTTAGAAAAAGGTGACTAGAAAATGGAGAAAGGTCTTAGTAATTTAGAGAAAAGTGACTAGAAAATGAAGAAAGGTCTCAGTAATTCAGAGAAAGGTGTCTAGAATGTAGAAAGGTCTCTGCAATGTAGAGAAAGGTGTCTAGAGAATCGAGAAAGGTCTCTGTAATTTAGAGAACGGTGTCTAGAATGGAGAAAGGTCTCAGTTATTTAGAGAAAGGTGACTAGAAAATGGAGAACGGTCTCAGTAATTTAGAGAAAGGTGACTAGAAAATGGAGAAAGGTCTCAGTAATTCAGAGAAGGGTGTCTAGAATGTAGAAAGGTCTCTGTAATTTAGGGAAAGGTGTCTATAATCGAGAAAGGTCTCTGTAATTTAGAGAACGGTGTCTAGAATGGGGAAAGGTCTCAGTAATTTAGAGAAAGGTGACTAGAAAATGGAGAAAGGTCTCCATAATTTATAGAAAGGTGACTAGAAAATGGAGAAAGGTCTCAGTAATTTAGAGAAAGGTGACTAGATAATGGAGAACGGTCTCAGTAATTTAGAGAAATGTGTCTAGAATGTAGAAAGGTCTCTGTAATTTAGAGAACGGTGTCTAGAATGGAGAAAGGTCTGTGTAATAGTCTTTTTGAATTTTTTATATGTTACCCACAGTGCAATATTAGCTATATTTAGGCGTCATAGCAATTTTTTATGTTACCCACAGTGCAATATTAGCTATGTCGACTTAGCATGTACAACCTTTAATTATCTATGTATTTTTGATACCTTTTAATCTCTTTTAGCATTTTTAATTTTCAATTTTGTTGTTATCTTTGTATACATTTCTATGTGCATTTTGATGTTTTTATACCAATGTAATAACCATGTAATTCAGCTTTTAGCTGCGATTTGGTGACAATAAACTATAAATAAACTAAACTAAACTTGGAAAGGTCAAATGTTGAGAACGGTCTGTGTAAAGCAGAGAACGGTCTGTAAAGCAGAGAACGGTCTGTAAAGCAGAGAACGGTCTGTAAGTGTAATGTACAGAAAGGTTTGTATCTTCTATTTCTACTCTCTCTTTCTCTCCCCGGTAGTCGGTCAACGCTACGGGAGACGGGCTTAATGTAAATCAATGAGATAGGGGATCACCACACCAAATATCTTTCTCATTGAAATACGTGTAAAAGTGCCATATTTCAAGACACCATTTCTACCCTCCGGTTACATTTATTGCATACTTGTCACCTATGACCATTTTCAGTAACATCTCAACTTTAATTTAAGCCTTATTTCATGAGGGGTTATTTAGAGGTTACCTAACCCCCCCTCCCCCCCCCCCCCCCTTACAGGTTCACTTGTCAGGGGGGGGGGGCAAAGGTATTTTTCCCGGTGAGCACCAGTTCATACCGGTGGCGTAGCGATGTTTTTTCATGTAACTTTTTATTTGTCGTCGAAAAGGGTAGCCCCAATTTTACGTAAGTGGGGGTGTGTGTGTGTGAGGGGGGTTGAGGTCAAAACATTTCGCACGGTCAAAAAAAATGGCACAGTCAAAAAATCCCCCAGTTCAAAAAACAGCACAGTTTTGGCCAATCCAGCGTGTTTTCATCAGTTTTCTCTATAACATTTTTCTTTATTTAGCCGACTGCTGCCAAAAAAAATCTACCCGCCAAATTACCTCTTTTGCGCACGCTACTGCCTTTTCCTTCTCTTTTCCTTTTCCCTTTCCTTCCCTTTTTTCCCTTTCCTTTCCCCCCTGGCTACGCCACTGCCCTTAACCCCACCTTCATTAATCCCCCACCTTAACCCCCTCCTTAACCCCCACATTAACCCCAACCCACATTAACACTACCTTAACTCCTCCCATCTTAACTCCCCACCGTCTCCCGTAGGCGTTGACCGACTACCCGGGAGAGAAAGAGAGAGTAGAGAAATAGAAGATACACACCTTTCTGTACATTACACTCACAGACCGTTCTCTGCTTTACAGACCGTTCTCTGCTTTACACCCAGACCGTTCTCAACATTTGACCTTTCCAAGACAATTACACAGACCTTTCTACATTATAGACACCTTTCTCTAAATTACTGAGACCTTTCTCAATTCTAGACAACTTCCTCAAAATTACTGAGACCGTTCTCCATTCTAGACACCGTTCTCTAAATAACAGAGACCTTTCTCGATTCTAGACACCTTTCTCTAAATTACAGAGACCTTTCTACATTCTAGACACTTTTCTCTGAATTACTGAGACCTTTCTCCATTTTCTAGTCACCTTTCTCTAAATTACTGAGACCTTTCTCCATTTTCTAGTCACCTTTCTCTAAATTACGGAGACCTTTCTCGATTCTAGACACCTTTCTCTAAATTACAGAGACCTTTCTACATTTTAAACACTTTTCTCTGAATTACTGAGACATTTCTCCATTTTCTAGTCACCTTTCTCTAAATTACTGAGACCTTTCTCGATTTTCTAGTCACCTTTCTCTAAATTACGGAGACCTTTCTCCATTTTCTAGTCACCTTTCTCTAAATTACTGAGACCTTTCTCCATTCTAGACACCGTTCTCTAAATTACAGAGACCTTTCTCGATTCTTGACACCTTTCCATAAACTACAGAGACCTTTCTACATTCTAGACACCTTTCTCTGAATTACTGAGACCTTTCTCCATTTTCTAGTCACCTTTCTCTAAATTACTGAGACCGTTCTCCATTTTCTAGTCACCTTTCTCTAAATTACTGAGACCTTTCTCCATTCTAGACACCGTTCTCTAAATTACAGAGACCTTTCTTCGTTCTAGACACCTTTCTCTGAATTACTGAGACCTTTCTCCATTTTCTAGTCACTTTTCTCTAAATTACTGAGACCTTTCTCCATTTTCTAGTCACCTTTCTCTAAATTACTGAGACCTTTCTCCATTGTAGGCACCGTTCTCTAAATTACAGAGACTTTTCTCGATTCTAGACACCTTTCTCTGAATTACTGAGACTTTCTCCATTTTCTAGTCACCTTTCTCTAAATTACTGAGACCTTTCTCCATTTTCTAGTCACCTTTTTCTAAATTACTGAGACCTTTCTCCATTTTCTAGTCACCTTTCTCTAAATTACTGAGACCTTTCTCCATACTAGACACCTTTCTCTAAATTACAGAGACATTTCTCGATTCTAGACACCTTTCTCTGAATTACTTAGACCTTTCTCCATTTTCTAGTCACCTTTCTCTAAATTACTGAGACCTTTCTCCATTTTCTAGTCACCTTTCTCTAAATTACTGAGACCTTTCTCCATTTTCTAGTCACCTTTCTCTAAATTACTGAGACCTTTTTACATCTTAGACCATTTTGACCCCTTTGACCGCCCATAGATAAACCGGTTCCATAGAAACACGTGTGAAAACATAACTCGATATCGAGTTTCGTTTAGTATATTATGTATATACCATTTTCCATAGAAACACGTGTGAAAACGTAACTCGATATCGAGTTTCGTTTAGTATATTATGTATATACCATTTTCCATAGAAGCACGTGTGAAAACGTAACTCGATATCGAGTTTCGTTTAGTATATTATGTATAGGCTACCATTTTCCATAGAAACACGTGTGAAAACGTAACTCGATATCGAGTTTAGTTTAGTATATTATGTATATACCATTTTCCATAGAAACACGTGTGAAAACGTAACTCGATATCGAGTTTGGTTTGGTATATTATACCATTTTCCATAGAAACACGTGTGAAAACGTAACTCGATATCGAGTTTCGTTTAGTATATTATACCATTTTCCATAGAAGCACGTGTAAAAACGTAACTCGATATCGAGTTACGTTTTCACACGTGTTTCTATGGAAAATGGTATAATATACCAAACCAAACTCGAGTTAACTCGATATCGAGTTTCGTTTAGTATATTATGTATATACCATTTTCCATAGAAACACGTGTGAAAACGTAACTCGATATCGAGTTTGGTTTGGTATATTATACCATTTTCCATAGAAACACGTGTGAAAACGTAACTCGATATTGAGTTTGGTTTGGTATATTATACCATTTTCCATAGAAACACGTGTGAAAACGTAACTCGATATCGAGTTTCGTTTAGTATAGGCCTATTATACCATTTTCCATAGAAACACGTGTGAAAAACGTAACTCGATATCGAGTTTGAGTTTTATTTTGAAACTCGATATCGAGTTTGATATTTGTTTTGAAACTCGATATCGAGTTACGGTGTTTTTTTGAAACTCGATATCGAGTTTGATATTTTTTTTGAAACTCGATATCGAGTTTGATATTTTTTCATGAAACTCGATATCGAGTTTGGTTTTCATTGAATGCATTGGAGAATAACTGATTTTTTTCTTGGTAGTATATGATTAAGCTTTACTTAGCATGTTAGTTCGTGTTTAGAACCTATTTTTAACATTTAATAGAATTAAAGTTGCTTGATATTACTACTTGGTAGCAGTTAGGAGAGAAAAACGTAACTCGATATCGAGTTTGGTTTAGTATATACCATTTTCCATAGAAACACGTGTGAAAAACGTAACTCGATATCGAGTTTGATTTTTGTTTTGAAACTCGATATCGAGTTTGATTTTTTGTTTTGAAACTCGATATCGAGTTTGATTTTTTTGTTTGAAACTCGATATCGAGTTTGATATCTTTTTTGAAACTCGATATCGAGTTTGATTTTTTCATGAAACTCGATATCGAGTTTGGTTTTCATTGAATGCATTGGAGAATAACTGATTTTTTTCTTGGTAGTATATGATTAAGCTTTACTTAGCATGTTAGTTCGTGTTTAGAACCTATTTTTAACATTTAATAGAATGAAAGTTGCTTGACATTACTACTTGGTAGCAGTTAGAAGAGAAAAACGTAACTCGATATCGAGTTTGGTTTAGTATATACCATTTTCCATAGAAACTCGTGTGAAAAACGTAACTCGATATCGAGTTTGGGTTTTATTTTGAAACTCGATATCGAGTTTGACTTTTTTTTTGAAACTCGATATCGAGTTTGATTTATTTTTTGAAATCGATATCGAGTTTGATTTTTTTTTGAAACTCGATATCGAGTTACGTTTTTTTGTTTTTGAAACTCGATATCGAGTTTGATATTTTTTTTGAAACTCGATATCGAGTTACGTTTTTTTTTTTAAACTCGATATCGAGTTTGATTTTTCATGAAGCTCGATATCGAGTTTGGTTTTCATTGAATGCATTGGAGAATAACTGATTTTTTTTCTCTTGGTAGTATATGATTAAGCTTTACTTAGCATGTTAGTTCTTGTTTAGAACCTATTCTTAACATTTTATCGAATGAAAGTTGCTTGACATTACTACTTGGTAGCAGTTAGAAGAGAAAAACGTAACTCGATATCGAGTTTGGTTTAGTATATACCATTGTTCCATAGAAACACGTGTGAAAACGTAACTCGATATCGAGTTTGGTTTGGTATACCATTTTCCATAGAAACACGTGTGAAAACGTAACTCGATATCGAGTTTCGTTTAGTATATACCATTTTCCATAGAAACACGTGTGAAAAACGTAACTCGATATCGAGTTTGGGTTTTATTTTGAAACTCGATATCGAGTTTGATATTTTTTTTGAAACTCGATATCGAGTTACGTGGTTTTTTTGAAACTCGATATCGAGTTTGATATTTTTTTTGAAACTCGATATCGTGTTACGGTTTTTTTTTGAAACTCGATATCGAGTTACGTTTTTTTTTGAAACTCGATATCGAGTTTGATATTTTTTTTGAAACTCGATATCGAGTTACGTTTTTTTTTTGAAACTCGATATCGAGTTTGATATTTTTTTTGAAACTCGATATCGAGTTTGATATTTTTTGAAACTCGATATCGAGTTACGTTTTTTTTTTTGAAACTCGATATCGAGTTTGATATTTTTTTTGAAACTCGATATCGAGTTTGATATTTTTTGAAACTCGATATCGAGTTACGTTTTTTCATGAAACTCGATATCGAGTTTGGTTTAAACCAAACTCGAAACTCGATACTCGAAACTCGAAACTCGAAACTCGAAACTCGAAACTCGAAGATTAGCAACACACCCGAAAAAGGTAGGGTCGGTAGGTCGGATATATATATATATATATATATTTTTTTTTTTAAATACGGATATTGTATTTGGGAATATAAATTCGGCATGAATACTGTGAATTTAAGTCGTCCAAACACAAAACACATCACTTTGATAGTATTGAACTCTTTTTCATGAGTTCCAATATTGTAGTACTGGTTGCAACACTGCAAACTCGGTCAAAGAGTATTTTTGTACCGAGTTTGTGTGCGCAGATACCGTGAACATGTTGTCGGTCGCCGCCATTTATTATGATTGAAAATGTGCAGAAAGTGAAACAACGTAGTGTTGAAGTTCTAGAAATATATACGTGAAAGTATTACTAAACCTATTTTTTCTCGAACTAACTTCCCCAAAAATTGCAAATATGACACTAGAGTTTTCATATTTTCTCACACTGCGTTTTTAGTATAAAAATGACATCAATTGCACGCGCGATTAAATGTTCATTTAGTCCTTTTAATAGTCCCCGCGGTTGCCAAGTTCATGCAATAAACATCATGTTACAAGGGACTGCGCATTGGGGATGGTGTTTATAAAGACCAGATTTACGATAGCGTACGAAATCAGGAATAAAATGGTCCGTTTGGCCATTTAAATTGCTCAAAAAGTTGTTTTAAAAAAATAATAGAAAATAAAAAAGAATACGGTCGGCACCAAGGTACACGGTCGGTCGGACGTGGACAAACAAACAAACAAAAATTCTTGGCCTAAGCCTCCAATACAATATGCAGGCCGGTGTGAGAGAGAGGCCACAAATAAAAGATGAAAACAGACAAAAATGAGGACAAACCGAATGCAATTAGGTGAAATGGCACATGGCTGAATAGTATAGGCTGAAATTCAGCTCGAATATAATTGAAAAATAGGAAATCCGCTAAAAGGACTCACACCCCCTTAATATATAGGAGAACCCCGTGACCATCTTAAGATTCGATACAAAATAAAATCTGGGTAATGTGCTTTACTAGTAGGCATGTCACTCCCGCCCCAAATGCGATGGGGAGGGGGGGGGGGGGTAAATCATCCCATGCAGGCAAGTGGCCTTCCCAGGCAACACCCATTTGAATGATTGCGAATATTTTGGACTCTGATGATATTTAATCCCAGTGATATACCCATTCCTCCCACTCCAATATTGACACAATTGACTAAACATCGAAAATTCGGGGGTTTTAACTCCCGTAGAAAGTCAAGTTTCCATACACGTGTTGTCATAAAAAAAAAACATCCACGTTTTAATCTGAGTGCCACCCCACCCTAACTTTATTTTAAGTAGCCTACAAGTTAATCAGCATATAGGGCCTAATATTTACACTCACTCACTACTAAACATCAGGAACAATTGCAAAATGTGTCTCACGGGCCATTGAACCATTCATTAATTCATTAAACAAGATAAACAATAATAAAACCACATTAATTTTAAATAATAAAACCATTGCCTAATAGTTTGCATGCATAGAAACGGCAGTCACAACAAGGTCACTGATATTCCCCGCTATTCGCGCCCTTACAACAGCTGTGCAAACAACCAGTGCCATGCATGAACTGCACGACGTATTTCTGCGCAAAACCCGGTTTTTTCGTAATCTGCGAAAAACCCGGGTTTTGCGCAGAAATACGTGCACAAAACCCGGGTTTTGTGCAAGGCCCCGTTTTTGTATGCCCGGGTTTTGCGCAGACCCTAGTTTTGGACGCAGCACCGGGCAGCTGATAAGACACACAGGACAAAAAGATATCTTAGGCCCAACGATGGAAATCCTGACGTTATGGTTAGCGGCATGCCGCTTTATTGTCGCTATTACCTCGCTCTTTCCTAACAGGTTCCGGGTAAGACACATACGGGGAAAATATCTTAGGCCCAACAAGGGAAATCCTGACGTTATGATTAGCGGTATTTATTGTCGTTAACTACCTCGCTCTGTCTTAAAGGTATATTATGTGATATTTTCCAGGGGACGCCCTCAATCCTCGAGAGAGAAAAATTGGAAGCAGATTTTATTGCAGATTTACATTTCTGATCATAAATCATGAATATATTCCAAGTTACAGAGCGATACGATTCCTAATTACCGTACCTCAAAATCTTGGTTTTAGAGTGAATTTAGAGTAAAAACAAAGAAGATTTCTTGATGCACCCCAGGATGCTTCACTTTCATCACATGACCACTGATTTCTGTCACCAGTGTCTACTGGTTCCCATTGACATTACAGTGCAAGGAAATGCTTATAAAGTTGTTAAACGAGGGTCTTTAAGAAAATCCTGTTGCAAGTGATATGATTGATGTATCTTTAATACAGTCCTCTCTTGATTTTCTTAAAGACCCTATATTTTTATAAATACAAGTTTTAGTTGGTATTCAAATTCTTTCATATTTATGGCCAAGTTTACCCTATCTGCACCATGCATTACTATGGTAGAGGTCAGACGACCTCCAGCTGTTAATTACTTTAACACATGTGTGGTACTGTTTGTTTTTGGTGATAAGCCCTGCTGGTACTGTAGGGGCGCTAAGCATGATGGGTACATCAAGAAATCTTCTTTGGAGTAAAAATAAGTTGTCGGCGCAGACTCCGACAGTTTATTTTCACTCTAAAACCATGATATTGAAGAATCGTATCGCCCAGTAACTTGGAATGTATTTACGATTTATGACCAGAAATGTAAATCTGCAAGAAAATCTGCTTTCAATATTTTTTCGAGGATTGAGGGCGTTCCCTGGAAAAGATCACATAATATACCGTTAAGACGGTCCTGGTAAGACACAGACGGTATGAGATTTAAAAAAAGATATCGTATGCCCAACGAGCCTGCTGAAGTTGTAATTAGCGGCGTACCGCTAACTATATATAAGTCAATCTTGATCTGTCCTTCCATAGTCCCTTCCACCAGGTTAGACCCACCGGAGATAAAATATATCCTAGAATTCGCAGAATAGGGCCTACAGTAGGATATCGGGTAATTCTGAAGTTTTGAAATTTAACTTCGCTCTTTCATCTCATATAAGATGAAAGATACCGCCTACCCCATTTATGCGAAATAACCAATTTCAAAAATGGTGGTCTTAGTTGGCAAACGTGGGTTTAATTGTGGACCCACATCACCGAGCGATTCTTCTTTTGTTTAATACCAGTACGAGCATAACAATAACAGCAACGGGTGTGTGCGGTTACCAATAGTTTCTGACCGCACCTCTATACTACGTGAAAGAATTTATAGTTAGAGAATAATGACTGCGTAACAACTGTTACGAGGATTTTGTTCTGGTCTGAGGAATTGTCCCGGAGGGACAATTCCGAATAGGGACAAATCCAAATGACCAGAACAACAACCGAGGATTTCAAAACAAATTCACGAAAACAGTTGTTACGCAGTCATTAATCTCATTCATTACTAAAAAAGATGCATATTTATCCAAATCTTTGATTTGTACCGATATAATCGCGCTAATAATTGATTAGTTTTCTGTTTATTTTATCCACCGCTTCTTAGTTATCGAAACAGTCCAAGTCAGGTCATCCCCTCATTAACATTTTTATCATTCAACCAATCAGAAATAAGCTTTAATCGTGTTTTCTCATAACTCATTGAATATTCAGTTTAGGGGCGTGAGGCTTTAATTTGATTGGTCGGTCAATGAGAAAAACAATCGAACACTTTGGCGCAGTATTTTCGGGCAATTATTAGTAACCTGCGCTCGGCGTGTGCGTTCTCATCTAACGATTCATTTAATTTCATTACTTGGTACGCAGCTATCGCAATTATTCATGAAGTAATGAATAAAGACTAATGACTGCAGCTGAATTGCATTGTCACAGCACCTGTTGCGCGTCAATTAAGTTTTATCAAACGATTGACAGCCCCTTTATATTAGCGCACTTTGGGCATTGACTGTAGATGATAATGATACCCATAATAACCTGCACACCCTGATATGCCCGAGTACGGCTTAAAATTGTTTCACTGATAGCTTATTAGTCATGTTATCATGGTTATAGTAAAACTTGAATATTGGGAAATTAACTCTTCCCTGATCATGCGTGACTGACGTATTTACATTACTTACATGTTTATAATTAGTCAAAAAGGTTTGTTTGCCCAAACGTGACCGACTCATAAAATCTATAAAAAACTGCCTATTTGAAGATATTTTGTATGGTGAAAATTGTATGTTATTTAAAAATGATATTTTTATATCCTCCCTTAATTGTAAACTCCAAGGAGGTAAGGTGCAAATTCAAGATTCTAGCAAAAACAGGACATCAAACATGGTCTGAGGGTTTGTTTGTACTATTTACGAGCTAAACAGTGGCGTAGCTAGGATTTTTTTCAGGGGGGGGGCAAGATTTCTGAAATTTTCGTAAAAGGTTGCTCCAAAAAAAATTCCAGTCACCAACTCGTGATTTTCACGTAAGTGGGTGGGCGGGGGGGGGGGGGGGGGGGGGGGGGGGGCTTTAGGTCAAAAGATTTCGCACGGTCAAAAAAAATCGCACAGCACATGTACTACATGTACAATTTTGCCTTATATTTGACTATTTGGGCGGAATATACCCGCACATAACCAGTACCCCGCACGCAATCTCTGTCTTTTATCATTTTTTTCCCTATTTTCTTTTTTTTCCCCTTTTTTATTTTTTAGAGTGGGTGGGGGCGGGGGCACAAATGGGTTTTTTCCGTCAGGAGGGGGGCATTTTCCCCACCCCTGCCCCCCCCCCCCCCTGAGCTACGCCACTGGGGCTAAAGCCTGTCACCTTGCATTCAACACACGTTTTTTAACTGAGATTTTAGACTTTTCAGAGTTTGTTGGTATGGTACTATTAAAACAAATAAAAGAACATGAAAGAACACGAAAGTAATTGAAAACAAATCGTAGGTTCGGGTAAGCTTTAGAAAAGAACTCCTTAGTGTCTATAGCAAAAAAAGATAATCGATCGACCGGCCGACCCACATTGTTTTCCTTGTTTGGGGAAACAAACCCTTTTTATGCGGTGTTTGTAAAACACCTACGTACGTACGATTGATTATTCTGAATTCTCCCTACTACTTGTACCATTTATTATTTGTATTGCAACCTATCGTTTGCTGTGCTCACAGTCCATCCCTTTAACCCAGCGTAGGGCACACGGGACAGACCCGACGTGTTGAGCACCAAAGGGGAATGGGGCTTCCATCATTAAAGGCATATTATGTGATCTTTTCCAGATAGCGCCCTCTATTCATTATTTTTTTTAGAAAGTAGATTTTCTTGCAGATTTACATTTCTGATCATAAATCATACATACATTCCAAGTTACAGAGCGATACGATTCCTAATTACCTCAAAATCATGGTTTTAGAGTGAATTTAGAGTAAAAATATAAACTGTCGGAGTTATCCGACAGTTTATTTTCACTCTAAAATCATGATTTTGAAGTAAATAAGAATCGTATCGCCCTGCAACTTGGAATGTATGTACGATTTATGATCAGAAATGTAAATCTGCAAGAAAATCTTCTTTCAATTTTTTTTTTCAATGTTGAGGGCGTTCCCTGGAAAGATCACATAATATACCTTTAACCACTGCTGGTCGGTTGAGGGTCCAATTTAGATTGATCCCCGCAGGGCTATAAAAGCCGCCTTCGCCACGTGGTGTTAAGGAGAATTGAAATTGGTCAGATAAGATAAAACACCGGGTATTTATAGCTTGACTGCACACAAATGTATAGTCGGTATCTTTTACCATTGGGAAGTACATGCACAGAGGCCGTACGTGACTGTACAATCGTATGTACGCGTGTACGTGTTTTACAAACACCGCTTTTTATGGCCTTTTAGCATGTTTAGAAGAGCTGCGCCGTGATATTAACTTTAGTTATTAATGACAAATTCTTGGACACGGAAGGCTTACGATACTTAATTATGTTTCCATTCGATAGCATAGTGTTGAAATTGGAATACTGTAGTGTAAAGTAATAATAAACAAGTACTTCAGTATAAAATAATGCATTAGAGCGAAATCCAAGCGTCACAAAAATATGACCAGCATAACACTTTCCACGCGGCTATTAGTTTTACCATGTACAAAATCAGATTTTTCACTAGAAACCTTTCCCAACTTTCAAAGTCTTATCTCAAGAATTACTGAACCAAATTGGCATGTGTGTACATACGAAGTTATGCATTTCTCATGGTGATTCCAAATATGGTGATGAGATTCAATAATTTTGACATTTTTGAAACATTTTGTAAACTTTTGGAACTGTCTGTCGTCTGCAGACGACTGTGGACATGAGACTCGAAGAGACTAATAAAGACCTTCTATTAAAACTAAGCTGTTCTAAATGCGCCTTTCAATTTAAAACTGTCGAATTATGATAACACAAGGAGAGCCCAAAAATTATCACGATAATATGGCCTTCTAACTGCCTATTTATTTTTGAAAACAAAGGGATGTATTTTCATTTTGTTCCCCATGGAACACCTTTTTTTGACACACCCTGTATTTACTATTACTAGACTAAATGAAGGTTGACATAGTGCCCATTCGTTGAACTCTAAATCGTAGGCAATCATGACAATAGGATTGACTCTCAAAACAAATTGATCGATCAAAACATCACGCACGTTGACCAATACAGCTTCCTCTGTAAGTCTATACCGATGGGAGCTCGTCATATTTTTATCTGGGTATAGCCCTCCTCGTAAGACTGCTTGGAACACCCTTTTTTAAATCAGAATATCCAAGGTAATACTAAGACTGAAATAATGAAACACTGCGCCCGATTAGCTGTGGTAATCCCAACTGTGCGGTTCTCGGGTTGATAGTGGTTCTCGGATTGGGTGTAGTTCTTGGTGCATATTGTATGGCGAAATTCTTAAAACAGTTATGTTGCACCTTTTCGAAAAATGATGGACATGTTAATACAATCAGTATTCCTATACATATTGTTATTAATAAAAAGTTTTGGGGAAGCCGCCTACACTCCCATGAGATCACAGGGGCTTCCCCCGAATTGGAAACCTTTCAGCGTTGCACGCAACGAGTGTTGCGGTTGTTAAAGGTGTACTAATATATGTTTAAGTTGGGTATTTTTACAACATTTACTTAATATTAAAGATGATCATTATAATTGGCCATTATTGTTGTTTCTACTCTTAAAATGCAGCAAAACTTGATTAAAACAATGTTGAAATATGTTGAAATATCATCGCTATTTATTGAAACTTTTTTTATAAAAAAATCCCTCTATATAATATCGTATGTAATTTGAATCGAAAAGAAAAACAGCGTAACGCTGTTTACCATAAAATGCTGTCCGAGCTGGCGATGGAATATTTTAAAACGACGTTTTATTGCACAAAAACGGCTGATTTTTCTGAATCCTTAATTTTGTGTATAATACAATTGTAAAAATGTAGAAATCCCGGGTTTTTATCCTAATTGAGGGCGCAGCCTTCAACACATCTCTTAATAGTACCCCTTTTAATAACTGTCACTGGATCGTTTCACTGTATATGGTTTGTGACTATGATGTCACATGGGTGACGCCAAGATCTTTTTTGTAGTCCTACCATAATTATAGGGCTAGCGCGTGTGACTTATAGGCATATTTTTTATTTTGCATTGCCTAAATACAATAGTGTGACTAGCAGTTTGGAGACGTAACTATTTTAGACAGTGAAAGTGTTTTATAAGTTTAGAAAGGTGATTGTAGAGCCATATACCGTAGTCTGGATGTAAAAAAGGTAGAGTACTCATATAGGGAATTTCTAAGAACTTTTATAATGTTAGAATGAGCATAGTCAAATTGCCTAAGTTAGTTTGTTGATGTAAAAGTGCCAAGTAAAATAAACAACTGCCTAAGTCACAACGGTATTTGTTGTTAAAGTCATTTGACAACATAGCCATAATTTTTGTCTTTGTATCAACATGGTATTAGAAATACCATGGCAGGTAATAGCCATGGAAGTACTTTGATTGGGGGGGGGGGGGGGGCTGGGTAACTGAAGTTTTTCGGTGTCAACACTTTTTTGACCCCCTTTACAAATAGCAAAGCTTGTTTGACCCCCTTAACAATTTGAAAAACACTTTATTGACCGCCCCCTTCTATTAGATGTAGACACAGACCTGTTGGCTTCTTTTTACGACGCTAGCAATCCGGACCGACCATCACACAATTTACAACATTTTGCTCTACAAAATGCATGAAAAAACACGCGTAGCGCGCAAAAAAAATTGTTTATCTCGTTAAAGACCACCTTTTTCAACGGTACTTTGTTGAAAATGTGGAAAGTTTCATTTTGTACAGGTTCCGCAGGTCGCACAATTTGCAATGATCGGTCCGGACGTTGCCTACCCTATCATGATCCAAATTTCATTTTACACCCCAAAATGAATGTCCTCTTCACCCTTTTAATTGTTAATGTTTCTAAAATAAAAGTTCACAAGAATATTTCTTCACTACACAAATTGTCTTTCTACACCTCTTTCTACACCTCTTGCCTTTTTAAAACTGAACAATTATAAACTAAAGCGCGCGTAGCGCGCAATTTTGTTGTTGTCCACCCAGGCGTTATACTATCCATTTGGCCAAACTTTTTTGACCCGCCCCCTTTATGTACCGAACACTTTTTGGTCCCCCCCCCCCTTTGGGCAATATCAAACTTTTTTGCTCCCCCCCCCCCCACCTCATTTTGCCCAGCCCTCCCACCAAAGTATTTCTGAACACTCCCTTAAAGGCATATTATGTGATCTTTCCAGGGAACGCCCTCAACATCGAAAAAAAAATTGAAAGCAGATTTTCTTGCAGATTTACATTTCTGATCATAAATAGTACATACATTCCAAGTTAAAGGGCGATAAGATTCTTAATTACTTCAAAATCATGGTTTTAGAGTGAAAATAAACTGTCGTGTTATCACGACACTTTATATTTTCACTCTAAATTCACTCTAAAACTATGATTTTGAGATAATTAGGGAACGTATCGCTCTGTAACTTGGAATGTATGTACGATTTATGATCAGAAATGTAAATCTGCAAGAAAATCTACTTTCTAAAAAAAATCATGAATAGAGGGCGCTCTCTGGAAAAGATCACATAATATGCCTTTAATGGTTAATAAAAGTATCAAAGTAACAAAACTAGATTGGGTTTTTTTCTTCATTTTTCTCCAAAAGTAGTAAATATGACTTGGGCAATTATTTTATAAAGTCACATTTATTAAAGACATGTGTGTGGGTATACCGATGCACTAAATATAGCGTGCTAGCCTGTTTATTTAATGGAAAACTTCCCAAGACCTTTATGGAATTTATAAATTCAGGCTCCCTCTCAGCTGTGATATATCACATCAAATGTGCGTATCATCAAGATAAGTGTCGTAGAGTAACGTACATGTAACCATAGCTGCTCTCCAGTATTTAGTCTCCAGAGGTTACACATGACTTTAGGACGTTCGTATGGCTAGCAATAATTAACAAGCTCCCACAATTTCAACTTTGTTTCATTTATAATTTTCTTGTAAACATTAATTAAAACATTTTTGCATAGATTGGTTATTTTGCTAGGGGGAGAATAAGAAACAAAAGAAATGAACGCTTTATTTTGCTTCATTTTTGACAATCATTTTTTTATATCTATAAAACCGTACCTCCGATCAAGCTCAAATTTCAGATGATTGTGGAGCTCAGCAAGCTCTATTAAAATATCAAATACAAAATTAACCATAGGAACATCCTTTAGTGAGCGTAGTCAGAGACCCTATAACTATGGGACAAGTATCTCGAAGGCAAAGTCCCCCGTTTACTATGCTTAAATTGACGGAGGATGGTTTTTTTTTAGAGGGGGCGCACTATCATGGTCGTAGCAAACCAGACGACCTAAGACGTGGTGGATTTTATCTGCTCAAAACATGATTTGTGGCACAGAAATAGTACATCAATGGTCAAAAAAAGCTGATTGTGATTTAGAGTAAAACTTATTTGCTTTGATGATAGCAGAATTTAGTTCTTGTGTGACACGAAACATTCAGAATTGGTTATTTGAAATTAATTTGTACGTGGAACAAAATACGAATTTTAAATTGTGGATGGCTTCGTCTGACAGTGACAGAGGAGGGGCGTGGCGTTATTTGCATTTTATGAATATTGTAATTAGATCAGTTGGGAATGACGCTGGATCGCGACGATCACATCGTGTGAGGTCATGAATAGTCATGGCTGAATATTCATTCACAACGAATGATTGACAGTTTATGCTTAACTTCCGGAGGACGAACTTATAGAGTGCGCTATACTGTGAACAAAATCTCTAACTATGGGCAGATAGGGTGTTACATCACCCTGGCGTAGTCCGCTTTACGACTGTCGCTGGTTGCTTCAATGTAATCCCAGCATGCAGTAGAAACGCACTGTGCAATTGGATAATGGAGCTAATCCGTGTTTTACATTGAAATGTACAGACAAGAATTGGTTCATTAGAGGAACTAATCAGCGAGACTTTTCACATTTGTTGGTATCATTGTATTGAGAAATATGATCTAAATTCATATATTGATACAAATTTTAAAAGTCTCACTGACTAGTTCCTCTAATAAACCATTTCTCTTCTGTACGTTTCAATGCAAAACAAGGATTGAATTGGCTCAATTATCCCATTGCACAGTGCGCTTCTACTGCATGCTGGAACTACATTGAAGCAACCTCTGGTCGCTGGTGGTGCAGACTAAAAAGGAATATCCATACGGCCATTAACCTTTGACATCATTACAAATGGCAGATAATAATAACGAACTAAAACCATTGTAGACTCGATCCTCATGTCTTCCCTATTTTACACACGGCCCCTACGAGGGTGCCCAATTGGTCCGCCATTTTTAAAGATGGCGGCCATATAGAGGGACGCGGGGACCCAGTCTAAAACGATTGTTACATTAAAGCAGAAGGTCATAAATCAGGATGTAATGCATACGTATCATTTTTGTATACAATATTGAACTATTATATGGAATATATACATGTATAGTTCATAACTACAAAGTTGGAACACGAAATTGATGTGTTCCAAAGAAGGTTAGTTATACTGGAAAGACCACTAAAACATTTCAGTTATAAAATTGATCTTCTTTTAATGATGTAGTTTATGCTGTTTATGGGGAGCTTTATAAGCTATATTCTGATACCCGTTTGCTACTTAAGGCTGTCACATCTAAGGCAATCAGGCCTTGCGAACAAAATACCGAAACGTATCAACGCGCCAAGCCAAACGCATTAAGGTCTCTAAGAACATTGGTGACGCAGTGGACACGGGAAAGGACGGGAGAGGGACCCCATGGTCGCCCTTGAGCGCCAGAGCGCCGCGATTGTTCTCACTCTGCTGCGATCAAGCCAGCGCTTCATGTATTGCGCTGAAAAGGTATCAACATATGAATAACATGCAGGAAGAGCCCGAAAAAATGTCCAAAATTGTCAAATCTTTAAAACAGGGTAGTTCTAGTATGTTCCTATCCCGCTTATCACGTTTTCATTGCGCTCTTAGTACGATCCATTGCGTTCCTACTTTCCAAGTCTTACTTGGATAAATATAATTTAACAGGTGCTTGGTATTGTACTCCATCCTTGCATGAACTAATGACCTGCAATCGACCTATTCACCCTTTGTACGGTCCGCTATCTGTGAGGAGAGCCTCATATTGGTGCTACATGCAGTAGTTCGACTCCCTCTAAACACTATGACTGGCCATGCAGTGAGTCAATCTAATTCCATTTAGCATGTTTAGGAGACTCCCGTCCAAACAGCGTATAAACAGAGCCTCCTGCGTGCTCAGTCTTGTTTTCGGGGCTTGACTAGTGAACAACATTGAACGAACAACATAGAAAACATGGTAAAAGCAAAATGCAAGGATTCAACACCCAACATTGCCCAAGGGCAGAGGGAGGGGAAGAGGAAGGCAGTCTGGTCCACACCCCACCTGTCCTACGCGGAGAACTATTGAGTTCTTGCTGCGAACTCAAGTAGCTGCTGCGACCTCAAGTAACTTATAAATGCATCCTTGCAACGTCAACGAGACGCTCACGTCGCTCGCTTTGCGCTGCATGCCACGGCTGCTTGCCCGTCCAAAACCCAGTGCCCACTGCGTCACCAACCGGTTCTTGGAGACCTTGATGCGTTTGGCTTGGCGTTTTGATAATCGGTCGGCATAATGCATGCGCGGGTCTGATCGCAGCAGAATGAAAGAGTTGTAATGACCTTGATTTAAAAATTGATTTTGGACAATATTCCGCGCTCTTTCTGCGTGTTATTCATATTTTGATACTTTTACAGCAGCGCAGTGTAATCGCTGGCCTAACTGGCGCCGTAGGTGTGACAGGGTCATAAAATTATTTCGTTTCAAAAACAATTATCAGATCGTAGCGAATAGGATGAAATTGAGACAACTGATGCGAAACTGACATTTAATGATCCCGTAATCCCTGTCCAACTTAAATAATTATTTGAAAATGACTTTTGTAACTCTCCTGATACTTCTATCAATGGAAATGGACTAACACATGTGAACATACCGCAATTGTTTGGGGGATCCTAGCTGTCAGTATTCAACGTATCAAAGACAAATATTTGAACTAGGCTGGCATGTGTAGGAAATAGCTGGAAATGTACACTCATTTCCGGCTTTCAACACTTCCCATAGTGCAATACGTTGATGTCTATTATGTTCGTGTTATGTGTCCTTATTAACACTTTCCACGCGGCAGGCGTCTGCAGACGACATTCAAAAATTTCACAAAATGTTTAAAAAATGTCAACATTATTGAATTTCATTATCATATTTGGAATCACCATGAGAAATGCATTGAAATAAGTACAAACATGCTTAGTATTGGTCCAGTAATCCTTGAGAGAGACCCTGAAAGTTGGGAAAGGTTTCTGACAATTCTGCTGATTTGTATGGTAAAACTTCTTTACCTCGTACTACACCAACAGCAGCAGTGCAGAGATAATGGTCGGTATGAATCACACGTTCTGATAAAAGCTTCCACACTTGGCTACTAGCGCGTTAATATCTTGTCCCAATGTCTATAGCTGCAAAGCTGCTCAAAGCCAGTAGGTTTTTTGACCCCTGATGAACCAACGCAACCTCTATCTTCTATACAATCGACTGACCCATAAAGCTATAGAGGTTATCCATGTAACGAATACGATTTTTTTTTTAAAGAAGGCCAATTTGGCAACATGGTTTATGCAATGAATTGGACGTCATGCACCGATTCAATTCGTCGCTGTTCTGACATACCGGCACATGTGCCATTTTGGGCAAAATGAGTTTAGTTGCATTTCATGATCTACAAGTGAAACTCTTTACTCTCCAAAAAAATTGAGACAAAAAGGTAATTAATTAATGAGATACCGCACTAATTAGTGTCATATGCCAGGGTTTTAACATACCGGCATGAAAACCTCATTTTGTATTCTGACATACCGGCACATCACGATATTCTGCCATAGACCACCGTGTAACTACATACCGGCATATCACTGGCATATCGCTGTAGGACTGTCTGACATACCGGCACATGACTTTATGACATAATTACTCCTAATTAATAATTGCAATTTGTTGTTGTAACATGCTCATAACAAACATAAGTATATATCTATTAGTGTTCTTTGACAATGATAGTGACATTTGATGTAAATGCTCTTAACAAGTCTTTAAAAATTGGAAAATTTTCAAACACGATTTTCTCAAAACGCTGTTTTTCGTGATGTGCCGGTATGTCAGAACAGCGACGAATTGAATGTAGAATAGGCCGGGTGCGATTCCCCTTTGCGCATGGCTAGATGGATAACCTCTATTTTGGCAAAGTTGTGGGACCGTTTATCACGTGCATAAATATCCTACCTACATCATTATACTCATCATGTTCATTCCGAAGACGTTTATAATTGAATTATAACTGAACATGGAAATGTACGTCAATGTTTCACAAGGGAAATGGGGAAGTTGTCCAATTGTTGATTAACCCCCTGCGAACTACCTGCCTATTGGTTGCAATTTAGGTTGTGTCAACTATTGTGCCAATCAAAACATTGTTAGAATAATTGTAATTTAAAAAAAAAATCAAAAATATATAAGCAAAATTGTCATTGGTTATCTAGATGATTATATCATGTTATTGACCAATGGGAATTCTTGTACGAAAGACATGTGGTTAAAATTGACAAGCAGTGGGTCAAAGTTACCGACAGTTAGATGCTTATGCTGTCCAAAGACATCCGGATGAGATAGAAGAAAGTCGTCGAAAAAATGGCGAGAACAATGGAAATTGCATGCAGTTATTTTATTAGCCAGTATTGCACAATAATTGCCAACATTGGTGTACAATAGGCCTATACATGCAATGGCCGGCCGAACGTTTGCCGGCACAAACGATGCGCATTGTTTGGCATCGTTTGTAGCTTCAAGTTCGTGACAACGCTGCAACTACCGACCAGGCTTGCTACCGACCAACCCTACCTGAGAGATTCGTTTGCCCGATTTTTTTCTAACATGTATTTAAAATAAAAGCATCTTATCTAATTTATGACTAACTGGCTTGCCATAGCTGCTTTAATATGGGATCTCCTTTGCCCTGCAAGCTCAGGGAAACCATTAAGTTGATTGTTTTGAAGTAATTAGAATAGACCAGCCCAAATGACTGAAAAGTAATAAAGTTGACGGAAGACTCCTTTAACAGACTCTAAATAACCGTAGATCCTTTAGGATTAGATCAATTTGATACTCATAACAATCGCATATCTCAAGGGACACTAAGATATGTGTTGGAGGCTGCGCCCTTTAAATTATGATAAAAACTGTGATTGGTATATTTTTACAATTGTATTACTTGTATGAACTTAGACCTATAAGGATTAAGAAAATATCAGCCCTCTTTGTACAACAAAACGTTGATTCAAAAATGCCGATCGAGCCGCGATCAGTATTTTACGTCAGGCAGTGTCCCCCTGCAGCACGCGTAATGAATATCGCGAACCGTATTTACATATATAGAGGGCATTTTTAAGAAAAAAGGTTCAATAAAATAGCGATGGAATTGTTTAAATCAAGTTTTGCTGTGTTTTTGTGAGTAGAAACACCAATAATGGTAATTTTCAATGTTCATCTTGAATTCTGAAGTAAATTTAAAAAAAATAAAAATCTTCAACACTACATCTTGTCCATTAGGTTACAAGGCCCGCTTAGCAGCGCTATAAATTGATGCCCTAAAACCCGTCAATAAATTTAAATATTCGATATTCCATCCAAGCTGGTTGCTATATATGACATAATTCTCGTGTGCAACCAACCGGCTGTATTGAGTATTGTAAAGGCATGAGCGTAGATGTAATTTGCAACATAATGAAAACTTACCCATGCAGTTAGCCCCGAATTTAAATATATGCACTGGGTAATCCTCTCGTAGTATTGATAACAATAGGTTTACCAGAGCGAATTAATAGCGCTTCTAAGCGGGCAATTTATGTCATGCTTTATGTCAACGAAAAAACCCTGTTGTACAAACCCGAACGACCCAAGTTGTTTTCCGAATTTAAACAATTTTTTGTAAAATGTGTGCATTTTTTAATGTTTTTTTTAGGTTTTTTAAATATTTTGAAAATTCCCCCGAAAATTGTTGAAAATTCACCGTTAATTGTTGAAAAAATCACCAGAATTTTAAAATGTTCAACATGGGGTAGGCCTAATCGTTAAATTTCGCCTACAATTAGAGAGAAGGGGACCTTTTGTTCGGGTACTGCTATTTTCAGTTTTATAGAGCTCCATGCATTTAGGCGCGGTGTCTATACCAAATGGTAACACGTGGCACGATTATGTAATCCTTTAACATTTTCCAGTAGTCTGCAGACATGGCAGACGACATTCCAAAATTTCACAAAATGTTTCAAACATTTCACAATTATTGCTTTTCATTATCATATTTGGAATCACCATGAGAAATGCATTGAACTAAGTACAAACATGCCTAGTATTGGTTCAGTAATCCTTGAGATAGACCTTGAAAGTTGGGAAAGGTTTCTGAAAAATCTGTTTTATAAGGGTAAAACCAATAGCGCGTGGAAAGTGATGTTTGACCAAGTATTAAAGGTGTATGTTCTGATCAGTTTTTATGGCTATGATTTTTTCTTCATATCAAGATATTTTGATACCAGAAGAATCCCCATATTTAAACACCCGCCAGTTTGTGTACTACTCAATGGGCAAATTTCTTGTGACCTTTTGCTTCTCAAATAAGAACCATGCGACAATGCGATGCGACAATTTTAAGGATGACCTTGTAAATTAGAAAACATCAAGTTGAAAATCGAGTCAGCAATCAGAACATCTACCTTTAAAATTTCAGATAATATAGCATTGGTCAATATTATAAATTACTATTACTATTATTTATTTCAATATCTGGTTTTAAAACCTCATCGTAGACATTGTTGAGCGTGGGGTTACGATATCACAAATCTTGCGTTTGTAAAGATGCCACTTTTCAGCAAATTTCCTGATTTCAGGAAATTTTGTTTAGATTTTCACAATTTCTGGAAATTCTGTCTGTACAAAAGTACAAGGAAAATTGAAAATCTTCAGGCTTTTCAGGACATTTTGAAACCACACAGTGGCATCTCTGTAATACGTTATTATTTATTGCACTGGGCACAAAATGTTGTCATCTGATATGGAAATATTGCCTTCTACGCCTCTACAACAAGCGAGTAGTCAGCGACACGTCTTCCAACGCTCGCACATACTTGTATCGCTGGGAGGCGGGATCTACCTTAGAGGAATCCATCAATTAGGTAAAATAACAGGGACTGTACTTTAAGAGATATATATTAATAGGAGTATCATCAGGTATGTCGTATAAGGGAAGAATCCTTTGACACAGAAATCACTTTAGGCGCAGATCCTG
Source organism: Ophiura sarsii (assembly GCA_035610835.1). Taxonomy (NCBI): domain Eukaryota; kingdom Metazoa; phylum Echinodermata; class Ophiuroidea; order Amphilepidida; family Ophiuridae; genus Ophiura; species Ophiura sarsii. The sequence continues at coordinate 71,935,121 of CM069452.1, forward strand.
CAGGAATATACGCGACGTTTGGTGTTGACTGTCTGTCTGTCTCTACTGGCAGATACGGGCTCTTCGTGTCACAAATCACCCTCATGATGGAGATCTTCCGGATTAGTCTTGACTTGTCGTCTGCTCATTCCAGTAACACTTTCCACGCGGCAGGCGTCTGCAGACGACATTCCAAAATTTCACAAAATGTTTCAAAAATGTAAACATTATTGAATTACATTACCATATTTGGAATCACCATGAGAAATGCATTGACATAAGTACAAACAAGCCTAGTATTTGTTCAGTAATCCTTGAGATAGACTTTGAAAATTGAGAAGGATTCTGACAAATCTATTTTGTAAATGGTAAAACTAATAGCCGCGTGGAAAGTGTTAACAACACTTGTACTATGTCAGCAGAGAGTAGAGGACATCCACCTTACGCTGAGTGTGCTTCCCATTGATAAACAGTTTTACGGTTGAAATGTTATCGTCTTGATTTCTTCAGGATGAAAGTTAAACTTGTTGAGTGCTGAGAGATGCACTGCTATGATTGGTGTCATAAGTTGGATGTCCTTTTTTAAATTCGTGAGTTAGGTGTTTGGATTTTTTTGTTGTTTTTTCGGGGAGGGGGGGGGGGGGGGGGAGGCACAAGCCCGCTTTAAAATTTTGAATCTTAAATATTCCAAAATTTCCAACAAATTTTGAATATTGTTCAAAGTTTTCATAATTCATTCATTCATTCATCATTTATTACCATAACATTAAAATCACAAATAACATCAAATTACATCAAAAATCAGTAAGAAACAATCAGATAATTTACAACAACAGAAAAACGAAACGGTTATGGAGGAGACGGCTAGAAGGCCAAAAAGTGTTGTACATTATTTTTCCAAATTGTTATCAAAAGATTTTAAAAGTAGACCATTTTAAACAATCAAAAAACACAAATTTGCGAAATTTGCAAATTATTTGATTGTATCTGTAGAGCACCGTCACCTGATCGCTTATGTATAGCCTCGTTACTTTCACCAAATTCATCGTTCTATAAATGAGTATAACATTGCTTTATTGCCAAATATGACCGTCGCTTTGTTTACTTTCGTTGCAGACCTAGTCGTCGAGAAAGGAGGTGTGTACGTCTACGTTGTGAAGCTAAATCAAATACCGTCATTCTCGGAACCTTCCATTTGTAAAATAGGGGCGGATGAAAACATCGTGGTGAGTGGAATAGTTTTATACACCTGGTGGTATGACAATATTATATAGTTTAATATGTTCCAAATTGGCGAAAAATATTCGGTTTTTATCTCTCCGTGCGCAAAAATAATCCAAGCGTACTCGCGAGATTATGGCCACGCGCGCGTGGTTTGGGGCGCACGCACGTTTCACGCATATGATCCACAGTGCGATTGTTGCCCGTATGCGCGCCCGACCCGCGTTCGTATTCATTCGCTGCAAAGGCTTCGCCAATTTTGAACTGATCAAACTGTAGAATCCCATCGCCTCAGTAACAGAACAGGGGTGGTCAATGCAGACGACAAGAAATCTGACCAATTGACGTATAAACGTGTCAAAGGTCAAAACAATGACCGCGATCGCGAGCAGGAAAAAAAGTTCCCATGCCATAAGAAGGCACTATTTCCCTCCGCGCAGCACCCCCTCACAGGGAAATAGCACTTTTTATGATAACTTTATTCCCTCCTGTGAAATAGTGGGAAAATATACCAATTACTTTATGTCACATGATTGAGTATCCACCAATCAAATGACAGTATCATTTGTATGGTTTATGATAAAATGTATGTTTTGGGGACGAAAAATTCAACCTGTTCTACGGATTTTCAACAATAAAAGAAATTGCAAATTGCAAATTTTTTTGGTTGAAAATGTTTGGATTTTTTATTTATTAATAGAGACATTTTTGGGGGATATTTTTCAACCATTTTGATTTTTTTTTGTTGAAAATTTGGAAATATCTGAAAATTTACTAAACATTTACACGAATTTGTTGAAGCATAACGCCACCCCACCGGCCACCGACCGACCTACCTGACCGGCGTTTGCACGTAGGAGGGGGTGTTTTTTTCGTTGCCCTACCTTGTAAATATATGTTAGACTCTCTCTCTTTACTATAGATGAGGTGACATTTGTTGACATTTAGGACGCCCTCTGTTGGTTTGAGACAAAACACACCGGGCAAGAGTTCCTATAGTTTACATAGGCCAGATCAGGTTTTCTAACTAGATTGTGGTGTCACAGCAAATTGTTATCAAAACTGTCTTTAAACTTGCTTAGGAATGCTATAAGCTATCGCATTTCACAAAAAAAACTAAAACTAAATGAGTTTTACAATTCATTAGAAAGAAATTTCATGTTGTCTTCATTAACTTTAGGGAGCGATCGTTATTTATGGCAGGGGGGAATGGGCATTTTTCACATTTGTTCACATTTGTTTTTCAGATCCCCCCTCCATTTGCTGTTATTTATTTCGGGTTCCCCCCTAACAACTGACAAAATATTTCAGGTTCCCCCCCCCCCCCTGGCAATTTTTAAGAAACTATTTTTCACAGTAAACTTTGACATGTATATTTTTAGTCTGTGAATATATATAGGTACACTCAATAGGCTGTACATTGCAAACTACTACAATATTTCATGAGTGAAAATTGCATATGTGAAACTTTAAGTATTTAAATAAACAAACAATATCATAGGATTTTTACACTCTATATTTTATTTCAAAATGTTTGCATTCATCAGTCTCATAAAACCATCTCGTTGACAAATTATACAAAAATTGCAACCAAAATCACATCGTGACATTAATATAGAGTTGTGTCATTTATGAACTAGGTGCTGTGTATTCAATCTATTTGATTTGTACTTCAGAAATAAAATGCTAGATTTTAAACTATGTGTGAATGTGCAGCAAGTGGTACCAAACTTTAAAAAGAATGCGACAATGTTTTGCATTCATCAGTCTCATAAAACTATCTGGTTGACAAAGCATACAAAAATGCAAACAATATCACATTGTGACATTAAAGAGTTGTGTCATTTATGAAATATAGGTGCTGTGTATTCAATTTATATGATTTGTAGGCTACTTCAGAAATAAATTGCTAGATTTTAAACTGTGTGAATGTGCAGTGAGTGGTACCCAACTTTAAAGAATGCGACCAAACGCATTTTTCCAGCTTCCAGCTCTTCTACCACCCCTGGTTACAACAATCTGTACTTCTTCATTTTCTGAATCGGTCTCTGACCCAAACATGCCAACCATCTTTGTTATACTACATTATTGTATGTACAGTATTATTAAAGTTACATGTTGGTGAAATATAAAGAAAAACATGATTTCTGTGCATTTTATCCATGTGCTTCAACACGTTATCCATGTGCTTCAACAATTTAACAGGCTTTTTTTTCACTATTTTTTTTCTTATTTTTTCATTTTTTTTCCTTTTCTCTTTCCTTCTTTCCTCTTTTTTTTTTTTTCTCTGAGAGTTGAAAAAAAATTTCGCGTTCCCCCCTCATTCCTTAAAAAAAATATCGCATCCCCCCCTCTTTCCGGAAAAATAATTTCGCGTTCCCCCCTAAATTTTACCATTCCCCCCACCCCCCTGCCATAAATAACGATCGCTCCTTTACTGTATATTCTGCCTGGAGGGAAACAACAGAGGGTGTCCCATTTGTAAATACATGACATCATAGGTCACCTCATCTATAATAGTCACTGTCATAAGGCAAAAAAAAAAATTGTTTGATTGTCCTCGTCCGCCCGACCCTCTTAATCATTCCGACTCAAAACCTTTTTTTTTTTTTTTTTTTTTTTTTTTTGAAAATTTTAAAAATTTCAATTTTTTTTAATTTCAAATTCAATTTTTGTTGTTGAAAATTTCATTTTTTTGCAAATATTAGTCGAAAATCAAAATTTTCATTTTCATTTTTTTTTTTTTTAAGTGTTGAGAAAATAAAAATGCTCATCAAAATATTAAAGACTTTGTTCCCCGTTTTGGTTACCACAACAAGTACATCTCATTTTACTTTTGGTACCTGAAAAAAAGGGCTCACTTTACTTTTGGTACCTGAAAAAAGGGCAAGTGAGAAGAAAAAAAAAGAAGTTTTCCCGACCGATCTACCCAACTTTTAAAAGTGATCTATGGACAATCAAACAATTTATTTTTTTGGCCTAATGCTATGGATTAAATTCAAGATATTCAACGCGAGCGTGGTTTGGTGTTGTTGTCCGCGAAGCTGCGTGCAGATGCATGAAAGAAACGCACGAACACGGTCATAAGTGTCCAAACCGCTACGCACTTTCGGGTTACACACACGCACTCTCATTCGCATCAAGGATAAATAATTAGAGCGTCCTTGAATTCGCAAACGCACGCACCCCTGTACGCAAGCATTGTTGGAATTATGTCCATAGCATTTATGACACTGGTAATAACTCTCCGTGATTCATAATTCCTACTGTCAGTAGGCTACTTTGTTTCTGTAGGATGCAAGCATGCTTCCTTCTGATTCGAGTAATGTTCGGATTATGGACCAGCAAGTCCTCCGCTTTAAAGGATCTCCCATGTTACATGGATTCAGGCTAAATATAATAAATTGATATGATTCAACTAACAGTGACACTATCATGCATACTGTCAGTGTAAAACCCCAGTTCAATACACCATGAAATAAAAAATAAATCCCCTCTTACGTCCCCTATGAGAGTTACCATCAGCCCTTATATCCGGTTTTTAACTTTCTGAAATAACTTTGATTCTCTTTTTGTATGTTTGAAGTCGAAATGAATGAGCATGTATGACAATCATGACAATACCGCCTACCGATTTCCCCGCTCGTAACAGATTCATTGCATATGGTATCGAGAATTCTTTGCGTACAAATCTTAACGCTTTCGACGCGGCCTCCTGCAGACGACATTCCAAAATGTCACAAAATGTTTCAAAATAAGTACAAACATGACTGTGATCAATGACGTTTCACTACCACACTGCAAGCTTCATTAGACTGTAGGGGTGGGGGTACCGCGCCATTTTGTCCCGAAGCAATGGTCATGACGTCATATTTTGGTCGATTTTCTGAACTTTTGTATTGGATTTACGTGCAAAATATATGCCCTTGGTATCATACTTTCCCAGGTGTATGGGTCCACTTTAAATTTCAGATGTTCTAAAATGGATGGATTTCTAACCAATTTGATAAAGAAACACGATCCACACACCTCAGAATTGCAAAAGAAATGCTAAAAACAAGTCCACTTTTTGTGCCTTTGAACAGAGTGTTTGCCAGGAATGTAGAATTACACAGTGCATTAACTCATGACCCCGGTGCATGTTCGCTGTGTATAACAGATCGTAACATGAATAATGCAATACGTTTCAGTCGAGCAATGATTGGGTAAGGGTATGGTGTATAAGTCCCAAGTATGCAAATGAGGATTATGATGAGATTTATTCCGTTGTTGAGTACTGGGTAACTGTGTGGTAGAGCATGACATTGTATTCAGCGAGATCATTTGCATACTTGGGACTTCTACACCATACATGCCATACCGCTACCAATGATTGTGGATAGTATAATGACGCCATTTCTTGTGTTCGAAAATGTCAACGTTTTTTACCGTTCTTTCAAAAATAAGGAGTATAATCACATTACAAACACATTTTGTGCGAGAGAAACACACAAATTTGGCAAAAATGGCACAATAAAAATCCGTTCGTTATAAATAAATGGATATGGTTAAATAATAAAACTATCACAATTACACTCATCGGTCTCTGTGGCGTGCATACGTTGGCCAAGTCGTTGGCAATCACGGGTTCGATTCCCGTAAATTGCTTGTTATCCTTTTATTTTTCTATCTTTTAAACTTGATGGTGGATTAATTTAACATCATTGTTATGTCAATTTTTATCAATTACACTCGTAGAAAAAATGGTTCGTTTAAGAACCCTTTTTTGTCCCGCGGGGAGCACCTTTTGGCCTAAAAGGTTCTAAAAAGAACCTTAGAATGGTTCTTTGAAGAACTTTCAAATTTTAAATAAGACATAAAGGTATATTTACTTTTTTGTTTTTATGTAATATGCAAATTCAAGAGAAATGTAAACAAATTTAGTCCTTTTCAACTGTTAAAAATCATTTCTTCTTGGCTAAAACCATTTTTTACCGTTTTACCAAGAACCATTGAGGGTTCTCCATAATTTTTCCCCAAAAGGTTCTTGAAGCTTGAGGAACCATTTTCTTGGCTACAGAACCCTTTTAGAACCTTTTTTGGTTCTAAAAGGAACCCAATGAAATTTCTATAGGGTTCCTTTTAGAACCAAAAAAGGTTCTAAAAGGGTTCTTTAGCCAAGAAAATGGTTCCTCAAGCTTCAAGAACCTTTTGGGAAAAAATTATGGAGAACCCTCAATGGTTCTTGGTAAAACGGTAAAAAATGTTTTTAGCCAAGAAGAAATGATTTTTAACAGTTGAAAAGGATTAAATTTGTTTACATTTCTCTTGAATTTGCATATTACATAAAAACAAAAAAGTAAATATACCTTTAGGTCTTATTTAAAATTTGAAAGTTCTTCAAAGAACCATTCTAAGGTTCTTTTTAGAACCTTTTAGGCCAAAAGGTGCTCCCCGCGGGACAAAAAAGGGTTCTTAAACGAACCATTTTTTCTAAGAGTGTATAAAGACCGCCCATGCGTTTATTGTTTTCTTTTTTATTTATTTATCTATCATTTAACTCTTGATTTATTTAACTTTGTATCTAAACAATTATATTATTGCTCGATAAAATAAGTGATTTAAATTGAGTTCAGTTTGATAATGATAGCAAAACTTGTTGTAAAATCATTTTACCAGTGTACCCAACAATTTCTCCTTTGCACACTTTGTTTATACATTCAGAGATGTCACTTTTAGCTTGTTATAGCTAGGCTCATATACAATCCCATAGTGCATTTCGTTAAAACAGTGTAAATTATTTTTTGAACTGTACGTATCACGTGATAACCACGATCGTTTTCGCAAAATATCGCAAAATGGCGCGGTACCTCCCCCCCCCCCCCCCCCCCCCCCCCTTAATTAGACTGACAGAATATTATGCAGTTTGTAGGCCCCCGTCGTCTTGGTTTTATTTTTGGGTGAGTGTTTGGGGTGGGGGGTGTGTGGTGGGGGTGGGGGGATGTGGGTTTTTTTAGGTGTCGTTTTTGTTTAGTTTGTTTGTTTATTTGTTTTATTTGTTTGTTGTTGTTGTTTTATGGGTATTTGGTTGTTATTGTTTTTGAATAATTCTTGAATCATTCTAATTTTTCACAGAACACGGGTGAAGAGTTCACATTTCATAATCTAGAATTTGGATTTCTCTACGAATTCACTGTAAGTATAGGCCTACACGGTTTAATTGCACGGCAATATCAATTTAGGATTAAAGGTATATTATGTGATCTTTTCCAGGGACGCCCTTAATCCTCGAGAAAAAAATGGAAGCAGATTTTCTTGCAGATTTACTTTTCTGATCATAAACCATAAACAATATTCTTAGTTACATAGCGATACGATTCCTAAATAACCTCAAAATCATGGTTTTAGAGTGAATTTATTGTAAGATTTGAAAAATAGATTGTACCAGAGCGGTACAATCTATTTTCAAACCATGATTTTGAAGTAATTAGGAATCGTATCGATCTGTAACTTAGAAGATCTTATGATTTATGATCAAAAATGCAAATCTGCAAGAAAATCTGCTTTCATAGTAAAAATTAATGATAGAGTGCGCTACTTGGAAAAGATCAAGTAATATGCCTTTAATTATCAAATTTTGTCCAGTGTTATATTGCCAACACATAATGTATGTGTACACTCTTAGAAAAAATGGTTCGTTTAAGAACCCTTTTTTGTCCCGCGGGGAGCACCTTTTGGCCTAAAAGGTTCTAAAAAGAACCTTAGAATGGTTCTTTGAAGAACTTTCAAATTTTAAATAAGACATAAAGGTATATTTACTTTTTTGTTTTTATGTAATATGCAAATTCAAGAGAAATGTAAACAAATTTAGTCCTTTTCAACTGTTAAAAATCATTTCTTCTTGGCTAAAAACATTTTTTACCGTTTTACCAAGAACCATTGAGGGTTCTCCATAATTTTCCCCCAAAAGGTTCTTGAAGCTTGAGGAACCATTTTCTTGGCTAAAGAACCCTTTTAGAACCTTTTTTGGTTCTAAAAGGAACCCAATGAAATTTCTATAGGGTTCCTTTTAGAACCAAAAAAGGTTCTAAAAGGGTTCTTTAGCCAAGAAAATGGTTCTTCAAGCTTCAAGAACCTTTTGGGAAAAAATTATGAAGAACCCTCAATGGTTCTTGGTAAAACGGTAAAAAATGTTTTTAGCCAAGAAGAAATGATTTTTAACAGTTGAAAAGGATTAAATTTGTTTACATTTGTCTTGAATTTGCATATTACATAAAAACAAAAAAGTAAATATACCTTTAGGTCTTATTTAAAATTTGAAAGTTCTTCAAAGAACCATTCTAAGGTTCTTTTTAGAACCTTTTAGGCCAAAAGGTGCTCCCCGCGGGACAAAAAAGGGTTCTTAAACGAACCATTTTTTCTAAGAGTGTATACAGTATGTTACAATGGTCGCATATAGGGCCTACATGTATTACTTCAATGTGCACATTTCAGCATCCCCTGCCAGAAGGCTCCCCTCCCCCAAATGAAATGACAAACTCTATGTATATATACAAAAAAAAGGTAGGTAATGCCCCCGCCCCCTTGATCGCAGGCCTGTCCCCCGCTTGCTCGCCACCCGCAGTGATCCCCCCCCCCCCCCCCCCCCCACGCAAGTTCTGAAATTGTGGACTCTTATGTTGTACACAAACTTATAAAATCATAACATGTTCGGCAAAAACCTCACTATAATATGCAGTAATTTACTGGGTCTATCTAAACATGCTAAAAGCAATAGCTTAGTAGTTTAATAGAACATACTATTTGGCGAATGTGATGCAATATACATGTACACCCCTACAATATCTATTTTGGATTATTATACACTCTTTTAGACTATTTTTTCATTTACAATGGCCATTTTTGGGGGCCATCTTGGATTTAAAGTATGTTACAATGCAAAAATACTGGATATGAGTTTCCCAGTGGTCCAATACATACATCCCATTGTTAAAACTATACTTTCATCATATATTGGTTGATAGTATCCCATTTTATGGAATTTGACAATTTTTGCAGCCGTTTTGTATCAACCAACCCCTTGGTGGTATATCCTAAAGTGCTCAACAAAAGAAAGTCATACACTTTGTTTAGGTCCTTTAGAGTAACTTCCGATTATTTTTTGACCAAACAGACTTAATAGACATTTGGATGAATCTTTCCGGCACAATTTGATACCAAAGTATGCCACCTAACAACAAAGATAAACCATGAATAGCACCATTTAAAGAAAATTAGTCACTTTTCAAAAGTCACATTTTCAATACACTACACGGGAAGAAAAGACCACATGTTGCCTTTTCATAATCAAATAGCCCGCTCGTTCAGGCACGACTCAACGCAGTGTGATCAATATCCATTTCATTCCCGGCCATTCAAAGTGCCAAGCACAGCATTTTCTCGCGGCTTGCGTGCGTTGAAAATGTGACTTTTGAAAAGTGACCAATTCTCTTTAAATGGTGCTAATCATGGTTTATCTTTGTTGTTAGGTGGCAACTTTGGTATCAAATTGTGCCGAAAAGGTTCATCCAAATGTTTATCTAGTCTGTTTAGTCAAATAATAATCGGAAGTTACTCTAACGAACCTAAACAAAGTGTATGACTTTCTTTTGTTGAGCACTTTATTAATTTCATTCTGATGTTAATTCAATGTCTTTGGTTATTTCCAGGTGTATATATATAATTCCACCAAATCCAGTAAAGCGCTCATGGGAACTACCAGAGCGTTCGGCACACCGGGTGAGTCCATAGGCGTAAATCCCGGGGGTGGGGAAATATATCCCCCAATATTTGACCATGGTGGATGGCCTATGTAATTATCCCCTCCCACCTGTTATACATGATAAAATGCTCACCCGTACTAATAGAAATGTCTAATTTAGAACAAATTAAGCTATTTCAGGCAATTTGTACAATAAAATCCAAAATGTTCGCGCACCGCGCGTATTTTTCCGCAAAATCTTTTTCGCTCGCATTTCTTCCTCTATGAGGTTAAAAAAGGGGGGGGGGAATGGCATTTTCACTCATAGTCATAGCATCGTAACGCTATATCCATCCGGTAGCGATTATGAAACACATTTCGCAGGGATAAAATAAAAAATAAAATGGGCTTTCCTCTCTAAACCACCAATTTTAATAGGGAAAAGAGAATTTGAACGGGTCACACAACTTTAATCCATATTTTGACTCATATAAACTGGATGATAATCATGGATGAAGACGCTCTGCAGGCGACAGTCCCAAAATTGCACAAAATGTTTTTTTCAAAAAAAGTCAAAATTATTTAATTTCATCACCTTATTTGGAATCACCATGAGAACTGCATTAACATAAGTACAAACATGCCTAGTATTGGTTCAGTCATTCTTGAGATAGACTTTGAAAGTTGAGAAAGGTTTCTGAAAAATCTTGTTGTGTATTATGGTAAAACTAATAGCCGCGTGGAAAATGTTTTAACACTTTCCACGCGGCTATAGTATTAGTTTTCCAAACACAAAACAGATTTTTTTTCAGAAACATTTTCAAACTTTCAAGGTCTATCAAAATTATTACTGAGTCAATTCTAGGCATGTTTGTACTTATTTCAATGCATTTCACATGGTGATTCCAAATATGGTAATGAAATTCAACAATGTTGACATTTTTGAAACATTTTGTGAATTTGTGGAATGTCGTCTGCAGACGCCTGCCACGTGGAAAGTGTTAATGTATTCTTTTCTTGCAGATTGTTTTCAGGCGACAGGGGATCGAAGCTTCTGCAGTAGCGAAGGTAAATTATTTGTATTCTATAGAGAATCAAGGAAGTTGAATTCAACACAAATTACTTGAAAGCCCCTTTCATCTTGAAAGCTAATATTCACAAATGTGTCTTTTTCAAAAATAAAAGTCACATGACTGCTTTACAAGTAAAGCGCTTTTAACTATCATATCAGAATAGGCGGGTGTGTGTTAAGGGTGTTTGAGTGGGTGTAACATAGTTTGTTTTCAGGAAAGTCTCCAACGAAATAGCATTTTCTCGCGTGAATTTTATGTCACGTGATACCGCCCTTGACGTTAATTCTGAGACGCATTGACGCATTAAACCAGTGACGTTGACACTGTCAAAACTAGCCTAACTAGGGTCCATGGATTACAGTGTACGGAGGAATCACACACATCTCCACTTGGCGACAAAAACCTGTTCTACGAACGAACCATAAATACTGATTTGTTTTTTTTGCGAAACCCGCGATCGACAACATAATAATAAGCTTACTAAAAGAAGTGTCAGCTAAATCCCTCTTATTATTTAATGCAAATTTATAGTGGATATTCACTTGAAATAGTTTTTTTTATTCAAATCTGTGTATTTTTGTTACTCGTACGCTCGCTAAAATGTGATTTTCGCCGCGGATTTTCACTTCCGTGTTTGCCGTTCGCCATCTTGAACACAGTGTTGGACACAATTTCGACAAAAGATGGCGCCCTAACAATAGATTGTTTTCGTTTTTTTATCCAAAAAAAAATAAAAAAATAATGCGCAATAACTGAGACCATAATTTAGTTATTATGGTCTCAGGCAATAATCAAGCGTCAAAATTAAATGCCCGCGCTACTGCGTGGATACAACTTGTTTGGCCTTTTTCTGGTTTTAGTGGTTTCTTATGATATTACAATTGTATTTTAATGTGTTGTTATTATTATGTAGAAATCGAGTATGCGGGTGCCCCAATCGAACCATTACTCACACATCTGTGTCAAAACGATTCGTGGGTTCGAGCCACAGTCTCGTGGCTTCCCCCGATTCAATACAACGGTGACCTGACCTATTATGGAGTGGAGCACGCTGAACTTGGACCTCGCGGACTGATACTGTCAGAAACAGCTTACATTGAGCCTAAGACTAACACAGCACCGGTAAGCTTTGATTTTATCTAACATTTCTAGATTTTGTACATTTTAATTTGTATAATTTCATACTAGAAAACCATTTCATTCTGTGCGGGTACTTTTTCGGGCAGTGTGTACGAATAGCATCCCTATGCTTCTGCTGAACTTTGGAACAAATTACCACATCATATTAAATCAGCTAAAACTCTTGAAAAGTTCAAATCATCGCTAAAAACTTACCTGTTAATGCTTGATTTCCTTTTTGTTTAGTCTAATGTTACTATTTTGTTATATGTATTGTCTGCGTTCTGTTTAATTTGTTATAGCGCATAGAGACTTAATTGTGTTATGCGCTCTATAAGCATGGTTTTATTATTATTTTTATTATTTATAGGTTGAATAGCTCCACTTTAGCGAAGCCTCCTTACCCTTAGCAGCGAATGAAAAGGATGGAAACGCTCGCGGGTAAATACAACAATCGCACTTTGCATCATATACGTAACGCGTGCGTGCGGACAAAAAAGTGCGTTTGCCACCAAAACACCCAAAAACGTGTGCATGTGGTCATAATCACAGAGTACGCAATCGCACTGTGCATCATATGCGTAACACGTGCGTGCGAACAATTAAGTGTGTATGCGACGAAAAACGTGTGCATGTGGTCATAATTACTCGCATACGGTTGGATTACAAGTTGCGCGCGCGGAGAGATAAAAACAAATATTTCTCGGGAATTTGATCAAACTATAGTTGTGCAATGGGCCATTCCAGTTCAAATCCATCCACCCTATGGAAGACTAGACTGAGTCGAGGGTTTTGCCCAAGCGTATGCGAGCGATTATGGCAACACTCACCCATCACGCATATGATGCACAGTGCGCTTGTTTCCTTCATGCGTGCCTTCTTAACTGCTCACAAAAAGTATCGAAACACTTAGAAATGATCCAATATATAACGACTCGAAAGGTATGCATTAATCGAAGCAAATAACCAAGTGCATAATTTTGTTCTGCGTATTTTGACACCTCGATCGTTGAGATACGATGTTGCGGAGCGGAGCTATTGTCATTTCAATGGTCGTGGGTCCAGTTTCAAAAGTGACACTCATCCCTATTGAAAAGCACGAATCTGATCATTCTAAACAGTAATGCAAACCTCTTTCTATAGGATGATTGTCACTTTTGAAACTGGACCCACGACCATTGAAATGACAATAGCTCCGCTCCGCAACATCGTATCTCATTGATCGAGGTGTCAAAATACGCAGAACAAAATTATGCACTTGGTTATTTGCTTCGATTAATGCATACCCTTTCGAGTCGTTATATATTGGATCATTTCTAAGTGTTTCGATACTTTTTGTGAGCAGTTTATATTCATTCGCCGCTGCTGTAAGGAGGCTTCGCCAATTTGGAACTGATCAAACTATAGTAAAGATTTACATAAATAAATTTAAACACACATAGTAATTTTGAGCCACTACTCCGAGTTTTTACATGTATGCTCCCCTTTCATTACAGGATAACCGAGTATACTACACGATATCAGATTTGATGCAAGGAATGGCATATCTAATCACCGTAAGTACCTTACCGGCCCTTCAACATGTATAAATAAAACTTGTCAATGGTTATATGCATAGGAAGTGTTGCTAAATACATGTTCAGGGGCAAGAGCACTTGTAAAGTTTATAATAGATTTAATTGAAAAAGTGTACTTTAGGTCCCAGATTCTGGACTGTAATACTGGTACAAAGTCAGTGTTCCAGTATCGGCCAATACTGGCAGGTACTTTATCGATTATGTTCAATTACACACTAAATGACGATTCTAATAAAAGAGCTCTCTTTGCATGAAAAGTGGCCAAAGCTGAATTCGAACATGCCCACCGAATAGATTTGCTATAATTTGATAACGGAAGCTCCAAAATGGATAGAAAAAAATTCTTATGGCACATAAAAGATTGGTGAACATGATTAATAATATTAGTATTTCGCGAACAATTTTGATATTTTCATGGCCACAAAAAAAATCATGTTTCACACGGGACACTTTTGTTGACACACCCTGTACACTGGCCAAATCTTACTGGTATCACGTATACCAGTATCGCCCGATACTGGAACATAAAAAAACGTCCCAGTATCGCTCGATACTGGAACTCAATTTGGCGTTGCGGTATACTGGAACTAAAAATCGACCGATACTGATACTGGCAACTTTCATGTTCCAGTATTGAACGATACTGGTATACCAGTATCTGGGACAAGTACACTTGTTCCGATTTCATTTATTTTATACATGCTGAAGGGCACGATGGATATGCATAATGAAATTGTAATGATTTCTTATAAAAGAACGTCGAATACATTATAGAAATACCAGTATCCATTGCCAGTGAAGGGTTCACCTATAGGATCCACACCACTAAAAAAATCCCTATACCTACTGTGTAAGGGTAAAATGGACCATAATAATACGCAAATTTCTCGCTTATAAAGCAACTGGTTGCTTTAACTTTGCATTTTGTATGAAGATCATGGTCTTAGCTCTCCTTCAAACAACAAGAATAAATTAGGTCAAGGCCAAATTTTCGAGATATGCGCCGTCGAAGATACGCATGTTTGTAGACTGCCCAGGCCTAGCCTAGGTCTAAGCAATTCTAATCAATGATTTGAAGTCTCTAAATGGTTATAAAATCATACAAAATTGGTAAAAAAAAGAAAATTTGCACTGATATTGTTTAATCTTCATTTAATAATCATCCGATCAAAAGTTTGGCCAACAATACTACTTTTGAAGCATTTTCATATATTTCACTTAGAGGAGGGTCATCCCACCCAATTCAACAGGCCTTTCATGGACTGTTCCATTATTTATTTAGTGGTGTGAATCCAATAGTATTAGTGAAAGATTAATCTATCATAGGCCTATATCATCAATACTGGGGGTAGGGTAGGGATCATCAATTTCAGATTCGCTCTTAATTCACTAACAATATCAATGAAACATCCACCAGTTTTATCAGTGAAAGTTTCACCAAACATCGGGGAAAGCTTCACCAATAATATCAGAGAAGGATTCATTAATTATGTCAGTAAATTTTCATTCATTCATTCATTCATAAGATTTATTTACACAATCCAACAACATACAAATATAACAATATAACAAAATATAACATCAAGAAAACAATTTATATACAGGAATGGTATGATATTATGAAAGAGATAAATCAAGACGATATATAGTGAAAAGAATGATACAAAGGATAAGCTAATACTAGTAGTATATGTAAAATATCAGGCGATGAGAGTGGTCCAGAGAGGTGATGTTGGAAAGTGTGCGGAGAAGCCATTAAGCCTGGAAGGCTTTAAGTTTGGCTCCACCGCTGTGAATATCAAGAATTAAAAAACAACGTATATACTACTACTATAGGAGGTTGTTATGATAAGTAGGGAGATGGTTTAATGAAGTGAAAAGAGTACAATGACAGTGGACCGGAAATGCAGGTAACGACATAATAAAATATGAACAAAATGTGAGACAAACAAACTCAGAGATACTCAGAGATCAATTTCTTTTTATAACTATTTTTGAAGCGGTTAATTTGTGTACAACTAGTTAGAGTAGAGTCAAGCGAGTTCCAGATTTTAGGTCCATTATAGATTATTGAATGACGAAGTACTTTAGATTTAATATTATCAATAATAAAGTTATTAGCGTTTCTAGTGTTATAATTGTGAAGATCTTTATGTTTAGAGAAGAAACCCCCAAAAGAATTTGGGAGAGCGTTATTATTGAAACGGAACATAAATAAAGCAGTTTGAAGTTTGTTGATATCGAAGATATTAAGAGTATTAAAGTTGTGAAATAGAGGCATTGAATGCGAGTCGTATGATGTACCAGCGCAGATACGCAAAGCCTTCTTTTGATAGATAAATAGTTTGTCGATTTTTGTCATATCCGTGCTCGACCATGGGCTTAGGGATATATGTTTGGATAGAGTAATTGCCCATGCAATGTTGCAATAAGATATGTATGGCAAGACTAGTGTATTATAAAGAGTAAGCAGAATAGAAGAGGGAAGGTCATAGCGTAATCGCCGGAGTATACCGATACTTCTAGACACCCGAGTACATGTATTAGCGATGTGAAGTTTCCAGTTTAGATGTTTATCAATGATAACGCCGAGGAATTTGGTATGGTTAACAGGTGAAATAGGGGTAGAATCAATAGAAATGGTAGCAGAATGTACGGAGGTATGCCGATTAGAGCCGAATAGAATATAATTGGTCTTGTTAACGTTAAGGGAAAGTTTATTAGCCTTGAACCAATTCGACACATGTTGTAGCTCATCATTAAAGGTAGAAATTAGAGTAGTAAAATCCGGGTGTGACATAAGAATGTTGGTGTCATCAGCGAAGAGAACATATGATAATTTCTTTGAAGCATTTGGAATGTCATTCACATAGATCAGGAATAGAAGGGGTCCGAGTATAGAGCCTTGGGGTACGCCACATTGAACAGGTAGGAGATTTGAAGAGTGCGAGTTAAAGGACGTAAACTGCTTTCGATTATGAAGATAGTTAGAGAGCAAGGCTAGCGGCGTACCTCGGATACCGTAGTGATTTAGTTTAGAGAGAAGGATTGAGTGGTCAATAGTGTCGAAAGCCTTTGACAGGTCTAGAAATAGGCCAATCGTGTGATGTTTATTGGATTGGAGAGAGCAGAAGAAAGTTTGTTATAAATGTCAACAAGTGCAAGATCGGTTGAGTGGTTTTTCCTGAACCCATACTGGTTGTCGTGAAGGAGATCGTATGAAGAAAGGAAATCATAAAGACGGTTGTAGATTAGGCGTTCAAGAATTTTTGAGAAGCATGGCAGAACTGAGATGGGTCGGTAGTTGGAGAAGGTATGGGGGTCGTCTTTTTTGTAGATGGGAATAACTTTGGCGATCTTGAGAGCAGATGGAAACACACCAGTCATGATGGAAAGGTTGAAGATATGGGCCAGGGGCCGAGCGATAAAAGGGGCTATTTGTTTGATGATGCCGGGGTCAATGTCATCAAAGCCAGAACTTTTGCCGTTCTTAAAAGTACCAGTGATCTTCAGAATCTCCTTATCTGAGACAGGATTTAGAAAAATTGACTTATCAAAAGGAGTTGAAAGGAAGTCAGAATAGGGACGATGGGAATTAATCTTGCGAGCCAAATTAGGACCGATTTCAGCAAAGAATTTGTTGAATTTATTCGCAATATCAGCCTTGTTGGAAATTTTGGAATCGCCATCGAAGAAGTAGTTTGGGGGTTTCTTCATATTATTTTTACCAATTATTTCATTAATGGTACGCCAAGTTTTATTAGAATTATTTTTATAGCTATCGAATTTCTCTTTATAATATTTAGTGCGTGAAGTACGGATAAGATGAGTGATTTTATTTCTATATTTAACATAGGAATTATTGTTATAATCATTGGGCCTTTTCATGAAAGTTTTATAACGCTTGTTTCTGATATTAATGGATCTGATAATACCTTTAGTAATCCATGGTTTATTTTGTTTACGTTTATTTATTTTAGTGCTTTGTTTAGGCAGAGATTTATTATAAATTGATGAAAATTTATCTATGAAGGTATCGTAGGCAATCTCCGCATCTTTCTGATTTTGCACTGCTTCCCAGTTAGATTGATTAAGAGCAATGCCTAGTGAAGCAATTGACTTTTTGTTGATCAGACGTTTATTAATAAATACTTGTTTAGAGTTTAATACTTCTGCTAGTATTATTTGGGGCATTAAGTACTTGAAAGATCGGAAAGTGGTCACTGATGTCTGAGAAGAGGATACCTGGTGTTATATTAAGGTTTAGCACATTAGTGAAGATATTGTCAATAAGAGTGGCTGATTTAGTCGTAACGCGTGTTGGTTTGTCAATAAGTGGATAAAAGGAAGATGAGTAAATAACATCCAAGAAATCATTAGTCGCACCATGGGTTGTGTAATTCATGAGATCAAGATTAAAGTCGCCACAAATGAATGCGTTCTTCTTTTCTTTGTTGATCAGGTCAAGACAAGTCAAGAGGTTTTCTTGAAATGGATGAGTGACTCTATCAGGTGCTCTATATATGGTGCCAACGATGGTATTTTGATGTTCAGAATCAATTTCAATGAATAAAGATTCGTAGTCGGTATTATGTAGTAGATCGAGATCCTTCCTAATTGAGTAATCAATATCGTCAGATATGTACATTGCTACTCCGCCACCCCTCTTGTGTAAACGGTCTGAATGCACAATTGAATAGCCATTAATAGGTGGAGGCGCATTTTGAACGTTTAGCCACGATTCACTAAAACAGATGATTGAAAATGAATGGTTTAGAGTGTGAAGGTACTCAGAAATTGAATTACAGTTTTTATTAAGACTACGTGAATTGATATGAAGAATACTAAACTTGCCATCGTCTAGTTTGGTCGTGTCATTAAAAGTATCACTAATATAGTATTTGCATTTATCATTATTGAGGTTGTTTGTGTTAGGTTCGTTATCATCATCATTATCATCATCAATGTCATTTATATCGAAGGGGTTTATCTTAAGTGATTGAAGTCTAGCGTAACTTATTTTATACCCATTCTTTATTTGATTGATCTCATGCGTAAACTCGTCGTCGTCGATAATATGATTGAAAGGAAGAATTGAACCAATGCAGTATCTGCAATACCAGCTGTTAACCTTGTCATTGATTTCAGTGTCGTTAAGTAGGGAACATTTACTGTGAATACTCTGATTACATATTAAGCAAGTTAAACCATTCACCCTTATACATTTGTTACAATAGATACATGACATAACTGTGCCAATAGTAGTAGTAGTACCGTTATAAATAAAGATATTGTCAATACAATGAGATACACAAGTAAAATACACGTATATAGCTGATTGGGCCGAAGGAGGAGAGATGATCACCGTTTGTTATCGTAATTATAGACAGTGAAGTAGAGCTGATCATTAGCCAAGTGAGAAAGCAAAAGTAATGAAAGGAGATTATAGATATATAGAATAGATTGATCGCGAAGACTTGAGTATGATGAATAGAGTTATAATCGGCTGTAACATACTGAGACTGAGTCGGACAACAATTAGGTGAATCGGGCATGTCAAGCCAGTCATGTCAGTGAAAGGCTCACAAACCATGTCGGTGAAAGAATCATATCGTAGAAAGATTCACCAAACATATCAGTGAAACGTCAGTGAAAGCTTCACAAATAATGAAATATCAGCGAAGGATTCAATAATCATGTCAGTGAAATATTCACCAGTCATATCAGTGAAAGATTCGCCAACTGCATCAGTCAAAGTTTCACATCACAAACCATACGGTGGTATTACCAGAGAAATCCATTCTCCCCTATGGAAGACATAGACATTACCTTAATCTTCCGCATATGTGATGTTCAAATGGGTCTACCTACATGGGCAGATGGGTTACTCATTTGAAATCTACACTCCCTATGTTTAAGATTAAGATCATGCATTCCATAGCGGGTGTATGTATCTCAACTTGAATAGCCATATGGAACAATTGTCCTCATTCTCATTTCATAGATAACGCCTCACGTGACCTTATCGTCCAATGGCAGCACTAATGCTGGACTTGGTGTTGAGATGACATTTATCGCTGACCAATGGCAGGGACCAGAGACATCACCTTCAACAGTAACGGGCACATCCTCAGGTAAGATTGGGGAACATTCATACACTCTTAGTAGAGTTTCGAACCAATCAGAAATAGTTCAGGGAAGTTAGCATCATATTGCACGAAACCTGGGAATAGCTGGTAACAAGCTGATTTTTGCAGGTAGGTCCATGCAGGAAAATGTGTAGAATCACATATTAAAAGTCCCCAAGAATCCCAGGTGTCCTTACATTTTTAGAGCCAAAAATCCAAAATGGCCGCTATATAGGGGGATCAAAAATGGCTTCAATCAAGCTTACAATCATATAATATTGTTCGTCTGAGCACAAGGATTCTTAAATGTATAGTTTGCCCCACTTCCGATGTTTGGTTACAGAGATATTGAGCAAAATGTAAAAAAGGTCATTGACCTTTGCATTTAGGGTCAAAATATAAGCTAGCTCTGATTTAGATACGATATCTCAAATTGTTCGTCAAAAATGTTCGGACAGCGTAGCAAAATCATCAGTTTTTAGTAAAAGATACCGATATTGCACCAAAATCAGCTATAGGGGCCTTAAAAACACTTCTCAAGGAGCGCATTTTTTCAATCTTTGACCAAAAAGGGACAACAATTTGATTTTTACCAAAAAAATAAGTTCTCTTTAAGATGTTGCATGAATGAGAAAGATGAATCTACATTTTTTAGCGTATAGAGGTTATCAACGTAGTATAGTACCACTATGATGCCATGTCTATGGGACCCGAGACAAATTGGAGACCAGATTAAGGGCATTTTGCGAGAACGAATGCATTGTTGGGGTGTCTTTAAAATCTTGGAGGACCTTTAGAATACCCTATACCACTTCGACGGCGGGCGAAGCTACCCCTTTTTTAGCAATCATCCTAAGTATAAGGGAGAATAGAATATCGGGGAATCCATGAGTGTATTTCCATGTGTCATCCATTATGTCTACGTGCGAAGATGATGGCTTCACCACTACGGTGCTAAATTTCCCAAAAAAGGTTGGGCTTCGCGCCATCGAAGATGAGCTTCAAAAATGGTAGAAATGGTATATAGGGTATACTAAAGTTTAGCCAAAATCTTCTTTGATAAATACAATACTAAAACGTACGTGGCCTATGTCGAATCTGTATGCCGTAGGCCTACAGCGAGCTTTCTGTGAACTGCGCCCGAGCTACAATGTTATTATTGCTGTTTTTTAACTAACATATCCAAATGTTGTATTATATTGATGAAAATTACAACATTTTGGGATGAAAAAAAGAAATAGAAGTAGATCTGGTCTGAGACCAGGGCACCTTGATTTTGACCAATTCTGACATTGATTAGCCATTTCCTCTGAGACAAGAAGCATTTTAAGTGATATGGTAAGAAAATTAACATTTTGACCCCTAGTGACCCCAAATTATTTTTTGATTTTAAAAACCGAACTATTATATGCGTACGGTCATTAGAAATATGTTGACCAATTTTGACGATCCTAGGTCATTTCACTAAATTGCCAGGGTGTTTTAAGGTAAAATCATGTTTTGGCCCCTAGTGACCCCCTGTGACCTTTGACCCCAAACTATGAGATGCTTAACGCTTGTATGAAGGTCTGATAGGGGTCCTACTGACCAAATCGGAGCATGTCTTACATTTTACCTCTGTTAAGGTCAATGACCTCTAGTGACCCCATATCGCTTTTAATCGCAAAGCAACCTAAATGAACATCGATACGAGGAATCTTTTGACCAATTCTGACAATCATCAGTCATTTCCTCCTGAAAAATAGCATTTTGAAGATTAAAAATCAAGGTAAAGAAAAAAATTCTGTATAATTATGGTAATTTATTTCGCGGCCGGGGGACGGGTTGACCGCACAAACAAGCCAATAATACAAATCGTGAACATAAAACGGCTACTTCTATAACTATATGAACTTTCCCTGTTCACGCAGTGAAATCGTCCTAGCAAGTTGAGAAATTAGTTTGAATGAAGGATTTGTTGGAAAACAAACCCAATAAAAATAATAACATTAACAAGATGTTTGAATTGCATGTTCATTGCGCTAATATTTTCATGACATTTCTGGATTGACTCAAGCTTTACGGAAACACTGAGTATGTTTAACCCTCTGAGCGCTATCTGCATATCTAACAATGTTTATGATTGGTAAATTACAAGACATTCTCATTTGAACACCCAATTAAAATACTGCTTATGAAATATTTATCAAGGATACAATTAGTCTATCAATGTTTCTGATTGGTGCAATAAATGATGTATGGATTTCCGACCAATCGGCAGGTAGTTCTCAAGGGTTGGTTCGACCAACATTTAATTCCTTATAGAATATAAAAGAAATACGTTTTCTATTCAATAACAGGAAAGCTCTAATAGAAATCACTAATACACTGTAACATGTATACATAATTAGGTTGATATCCGAATGTTTGAAATCTTAGGGTATTTCCCTTTCTACCTTTTAAGTTTAATATGAATGTGTCAATACTACGTCTTACAGCGCAAATCCCTGAGAGAGGCTGTGTAATAAACCCCTGACAGGGTTTAAGCAAAATGGGTCGGCAACGTGAGTCATCGCCACTCCCAGTGTTTTACAATGTTTTGGGGCTAAACTCGGCTAAATAGGGGGTGTCTGTGATATAAGCTTATTTTTCTACTGTCGTCAACACTTTTAAGGACACGCAACTTATGTCGTGACTCATCACTTTGTCAAGAAATATCCCCAGATCCCAGCTCTTTCTCGTTATGTCTTGTCTACAATGCATGCAAAATGATATGGCTCGCCTAATAGCAGGCGACCAGGCAGAGTGCCAGTAACAACAGATTTCGTGCCGTTCAAGACAAATTTGGCGAATGACTTTGACCGATTATCTTTGACCATGACGCCAAGGCCCTTAGGGGATAGGCTTTTGTCATTGGTGATAATTAGTTAATTAACTAGTATAATGACATAATGATGAATAGTAATAAATGATGCGTATAGTGACCTGTTGCCAATGCCAAGGGGTCTCTATAGGAGATTGTGGAGTGAGACAATTGGGAACTCACTTGACGTTGCTGTCGCAGGGTTTTTGTTGCTGGCCGTCACTTTTCAAATGCGCGTTTTGATGTAATAAAAGTTAATCGAAAACCTTCGCCACTGATTAATCGAATAACTGAAATGCAGGTTGCGAGTCGGTTCACTTTGAGTTGAATGAAAGCGGTTCTGGGGCGGGAGTTGGAGTAGTCTCTGTTAATGTTAGGCTGCAGTTAGGCTGGACAGTGACGTAACTTAACAGGCGCAGCCTTAACGCACGCGTGCGTATGTGTCACCGTCTTTCAACGCTCGTGTGTATACGCCAGCGCCTCGAGTGCTGCAATTAGTAGAATACGCAGTTTACGTCACTGTCTCGTGATAGCCAAATTGACTATAGCCACTTCCGGAAAAGTGTACTTTAGTTCCATAGATTTAAAAATAGAGATCCAGTATGCCGCCGCCATTTTGAAACCACTATGGGGACCAAATTGGAGGTATGTCGGTATTTTCCGTAAATGCTCGTGAGCATTCGGAAAGTGCCATTCTTTCCGCGTATTTCAAACCATGGTCCAACGCGTACGCAGTCATTGCCAAAAATAACGCGGAGATTTATTGAGTTGCGCGATCAACGGTCCGACGCTTCACTTCGGTTTTCTGCACGCACGATAGGCACGCAAACCGCGAAATTTATAACTTGCAACGGTGCCAATTATAGGCCAAGTTTAATATTACGCAGGTCTTAATTAACCTTGCATTATGTCACTTCTGAATCTCATACAAGCGAGTAAGCTATCAAATGATTGAAAAACCATTGTGCGGCCCAGGACCGTACAATTTATATTACAGTGATGATGAGTGTGAACTTTAGAGAAAAGTATACCGTGTTTTCAAATTAGCTGCCATGTGAACTTTGGTATATAAATGTATAGAGCTAGAGGGACACAAAAGAACTTCGGGTCATTCAATACAACATGGTGAATTATCTCCAAATTATTAGTAGGCCTACCCGAAATATATTTAGTTTCTTCTAAAACAAGCAGCAAGGGAAATTATGATAAAAGAGCAGCCAAAGTTGCCCATACTGATGGGTCGTTCGGCCAACGAGATTATGATATAAAGAATATACTTTTAGTCCAGTAACCAAATATGTCGTTCTTAACATGACCATAATGACGAACAAAATGTCCTAAGTACATGATGGGTCGTTCTTTAAAAGCGGCCAACGAAATTATGAGGGAAGACTATTAAGAACTTTTAGTCCAGTAACCAAAGATAATGATAAGTCCCTTTTTTAAGCTTATCTTACCGAAATAGGCCTACATGGTCAGGATGAAGACCCAAGTTGCTAAACACATTATGGGTCTGGATATGGAAAACGTTTTTCTAGTAAAAATATTGAATTTTGCGCCGTCGTAGGAGACCCCAGCCGGAAGGGTGAGCGCGTCCGCAACTAAACACTCTCTATCTGACCAAAGACGGTCATTTTACTGTCTTTGATTTGACCATATAGGATCCATCCTTTCAGTAGAGACACGAAAAACGCCACACACAACAGGGTTAAAGCTAATCAAGGACAAACTGCGCACACACAAAAAAAACCCGGAATTATTTATCAATCGCCATATGATTTATGTTTCAAAATATCATACACACATTCGAGATGTACCGAAATGCAATCCCAAAATGCAATTGACTATTAACGTTACAACGGGCCAAAGGTTTCATGACAAAGCCCATTAAAATTGTTGATTAGGCCGCCCCTTAAGGCCAAGTAAAAGAAAAAATGTTTCTCGTCCAGGTTTTTCAAAAAAAGGAGGATGAGGGGCTTGTTATTTATTATTTATTATTTTTCAAAATGGCCGCCGTTTGAGATTTCTGGCAATCTATAGTGTTATCCCTATTAAATGAAATGACAATTGAGAAAGAGACAATTGTTAGACAAACAAGAACTTAACATATATTTACATTGTTTTAATAGTGTTAGCACCATGTTAATACATATTTACATTGTTTTAATAGTGTTTAGCACCATGTTTTACACTTCTGAGCAGTGTTCGAATTAAGGGGAAAAATCAGGTTATCCGACGGATAACCATGCTATAAAATCAGGTTATCCGCCAACATTTTTGGTTTTATATCCGCCAAAGTCAAGATTTCTCGGGAATTTCAGAGGTATACGAAACGAAAAGGCACATTTAATCTTATACCACACGACACATTCTAAAAATATATAAATTCAGTAAAATAACATTTAATATGGGAAGAGAAGTGTTGCTTGTAACTTCTTGGGAAGAGAAGTGTTGCTTGTAACTTCTTGGGAAGAGAAGTGTTGCTTGTAACTTCTTAACGAAGCATCGTACGAAGAAACTACATGGTCCATATGGTAGTACTCTTTAAAATACAGCCTTCCTATAAAAAACGGACAGAGTTCCGACGTCCGATAGCCCAAGGTAGGGGGCTATCGGTAGAGGTTAAGTCTACATGTACATAGCAAATTATTTAACATTTGAAAAATACCTAAATTTAGTATATTTTCATTTAATATGGGAAGAGAAGTGTTGCACGTTACATGATATAACAATAAAATAATGATTAAAATATATTTGTAAATTGAAGTCGGACATTATTTTTGTGGTTCTTAACTTCTTATACATGTGATGTGGTAATGCAAAATGGTAAATCTGTGTATTAAAGATATTAAAATGCATTCAAAACATATGTGTTATTATTTCCATCATACATACATGAAACATCTTTTTTTACCAGATCACATGCATAAGAAATAAAGTTATAATTTTTTTGACTTCAAATTAAAAATTAATTTAAACAAAATTTAAATAATTTATTCAAACATAAATCTTTTTAATGCTGCATCATGTTACAGGCAACACTTCTATTGCCATAACAAGCAAAATGTACATGTATACATGTAGTTTACTAAATTTAGTTAGATGTTGTTACAATAAAACAATAATGGTATTTTTTACACTGAAAACGGTTCTCAAAAGTCATACTTTTAATCAGAATATTATGAAATACCAATGTACTTATAAGGTAGGATCTTAAGTTATAAATTACCATAGCTATGGTGTGGGTCATGGGGTATTAAGTGAATTATTTCGGGTCAAATCTAGGTCATCTAAGGTCATGTTTTATATACTTTTGGACTTCTAAAAAAAAAATTGTAAAAAAATTTGTAAAAATAAAAATAATTTTTTTTTTTTTTTTTTTTTTTTGAATAATAAATAATAAAAAAAAGGAGGCGGCCCCAAAAAAGGAAGCGGGCGGGGACGAGAAACATATGTTTTTTTTTATTTGGCCTAATATTACATTAACATTAAACATTTTATAACCCTTTTAACAATTTCCACGCGGCAGGCGTCTGCAGGGAGACGACAATCCAAAATAACATAAAATGTTTTAAAAATGTCAACATTTGAATGTCATTTTCCATATTTGGAATGGCCATGTGAAATGCATTCAAATAAGTACAAACGTGCCATAGAACTCTTAAATATAATTCTTTCAGAATATCCCTTGAATACGTAATTTGTGGCTGGAAAATAAATAACTCTGAATTTGATATAGCCAATGTTATAATTATCCTTGCATGTTATGCAATATACAAGTTTCGCATGATATATAATGAAACCCAAAAAGAGATTCCAATATTCCATTTGTTTTATTTAGAAGTTAAAAAACTTAATGATCTACTAGCTAATTAAAAAAAAACACCAGAGGATTCCAATCACAAATACAGAACAATGGAACGAATTAAAAATGTGTCTAAACATATAAATTAGTTGATTTATTTTGTTTGTTTTCGTTATATATCTCTATCAAAATATATTGTATTTGTTTGTCGACTCGACTGAGAGCGTCATGTATCTTTGAAAATCGTGAACCACTAAGCTAAGGTTAAACGATATTTGATGGTATAGGTGACTCTCTGATCGAGGCATGAATTTTTCTTTGTAACTTATCAACAATAACAAAAATGAATATTCTTAATACTATGTTATAAATATGTTATGATTAAGAAAATAAAAGCACGAGTGCTCCATGCACTGTGGAAACGTTTTGACCCGCGGATACAAAACAAACAACAACAAAAACGTGCCATATTATTTGTTCAATTATCCTTGGGATACACATGAAAGTAAGGAAAGGCTTCTGACAAATCTGTTTTGTAGTGGTTAAACCAATAGCCGCGTGGAAAGTGTTCAAACACTGTAGACAACCATTCCCGATTATCAATCGCAAAAAATCCCAAGTTCAAAATAATGTCATTCATGTTGTTAACAAAACAGGTAGGCCTATAGACGAGAATGAAATACATTCAGATCTCGAGTCCTACCAAACCAAATAGGCCTTTACCATAAATAATTATTTAGAATTTCCAAAGGCGGAAAGACTTGATCCACTGCACTCCTTGCTGATTGGATGTGTATGCCTTAGCCACTAACTGTATATCATTGCCGCTGTCATTTTGTTTTAATTGGTGATATCTTACATGTCTAATGCCCCCTGATCTCAGGCCCCCCCTCGCGCCCCGCCCCCCCCCCCCCCATTACAATTCTAAAAAGAGAGAAAGGGAGAAGAGAAGGAGTGGGAGTGGGATGGGGGGGGGGGGGGCAGGGTATATTTGCCCCGAGTAAAGGGGTCTACCGTCTACATGTCACATGGTCGTGGGTTGACAACATAAAACGGCTGTCGGCTTGTCTTCGCGAGATGTCGTGTGTCGCAATTTGGCTATTTTTCAACTGTGTCGCATGCCGACTTACAAATTAGCTAAAAGTCGCGTGTCGCAAAATAAGTTTAGAAAGGCCTATAGTATTATTTTCTGCTGTGGTCATATATTCGCGGTAGGCCTCCCGTTTGTACAGCGATAATACTATTATGAAATTACTGTGATGTATGAGAAGCCGAATAAATAATAATGATATTATCTACATTTATCATACTCTCCCGCCACGTACGCGCTACACTTTTGCCAATATTCAAATATATTATAAAAAACAATATTTTTTCTTTCTTTGTATTTGTAATACTAGGCCTATATTGATATCATTACCAAACGAAAGTATATGAAAGTGTCAAAATGATCTCTCCTAGTGTTAGTGATTGACATGACATTTAAAGTAAACATGGTAAAAGGCCTCAGACTCAGAATTTGAAGGGAAAATAGCTAAAAAGAACTTCAGCTAAAAATGTTGGGCCTCCTCCCTTCAAAACGTGATAACGATTTATTTTCAAAACAATCTTCCATTTGCCGTTATCCCGCGACCCGGGGGTAAATGGGGAACCTATTTTTCAACCAACCCATTTATGGAACCTGTTTTTCAGCATAACAAGGAAAATATCAGTATGCACGAATTATTTCTTACATATAACAAAAAAAACCTATCTAGCATTCATAAAAAAACAAATATTCAAATATTATTGTGCACCCCCCCCCCCCCCCCCCCCCCACTCAAAATATAATCCTGGATCAGCGCTTGCTAGTTATATGCTATAATATAGCTTTAAAATAACCTTAGCTAGCGATGATAGCTACCTTACTGAAGATTATTATTATGCATGTATATTAACAATTTAACATGATTAAGCCAAAG
The DNA here is from genome assembly GCA_035610835.1 of Ophiura sarsii. Taxonomy (NCBI): domain Eukaryota; kingdom Metazoa; phylum Echinodermata; class Ophiuroidea; order Amphilepidida; family Ophiuridae; genus Ophiura; species Ophiura sarsii. The sequence goes on from CM069452.1 coordinate 71,963,545, forward strand.
ACAGTTATCGTCATTAAATAAAATTCAACATAATAGTACCAATGTTTTGACAAAAATGGACTTCAAGGGAGCGCGGCACTTATTTGGTCTGCTTGAGATTAATACAACTTGAGTTATTACGATAATCATGAATCCTATTTGAACGGTATGAATAAGCAAAATGTATTTTGTTTAAAACATATGAAAAATATGCTAAAGCATCAATATTTAAATAATCAAAGCGCAACTATGAGGAGAGTGATTTGAACTTCGAGGCGTAAATCGATGAGCCTGAGTGACGGTTTCTCTGGCGGCTTTGGACCGTCAACATTTTAATTTTATACTGCTGCGGTATAATTGAAAATAAACTTTCAAAATGATCATTGTCTGTTGTCTATATGTGACGATTCAACAAAATACGGAACCAATTATTTCAAGCAAGTTACCTTTTGAATAAAACAGCATTGGACCACACTGCTCACCGCCCGTGTGTAGCGCGGTATTTACCACTGGTTCAAATATGGCGTTTTCGGTGTGACGTTCACGAAAAGTACGCAGTGGTACGCGCGAAGTAGCCCGGCGCGAAAACACACGCAACGATTGCGTTTTACGCGGAGAAAGTCACGGCTCATGTACACGCACGATGCTGCATTCGTTCTTTTCCGTGCAGTTCCGAAAAATACCGACATACCTCCAATTTTCCCCCCATGGTGGGAATCCAAAATGGCGACCGTTACACGTAAAGAGATAGGACAAAAAAAATCGTCTGGTTTCTCCTTTATAATTCTGTGTTTAGTTCCCAGATACTGGTATACCAGTATCGTTCAATACTGGATAATAAAAGTTGCCAGTATCGGTCGATACTGGTAAGATTTTACTGTTCCAGTATCGGTCGATACTGGAACACCAAATTGTGATCCAGTATCGAGCGATACTGGTACACGTGATACCAGTGAGATTTGTCCCAGTATTGAACGATACTTGTACACCCGATACTGGGACATTTTATATGTGCCAGTATCGGCCGATATTGGAACACTGACTTTTTACCAGTATCGGACGATGGGTGTTCCAGTATCGGACGATGGGTGTTCCAGTATCGGACGATACTAGTACATGGAGTCCAGAATCTGAGACCTAAAGAACACCTTTTCCCCACTTTCTTCCAGACAGCTATACAAACACATCTCTCCACAGATCAAGTGTTTATTTTGAATATTATTGTAGGTGTCTGTCTACAGGGTGACCCCAAAAAATGTTAACACTCCGGGCACATAACATCTTAAAAGGACAGGAACACACGGGTCTAATCTTGATGTATTATGAAAGCTGAGTAAATAAGCTTTCATTTGCATTTTATTGCGTTCTAATTGGTTATTTAGAACGGGAGATATGCTTCTGCAAACATGAGGAAGCAAAATCGGCTTGGTCCAATCCTCTCAGTATGAAAGTAAAGCTTTTAAAATGCACGAAGCAAGAAGCAACATGATTAAGTCACACACACACATCAGTTAATCTCTTCTTTGTTCTTTTCAACGCATTCTTTCGATTCTTTTCAAGCTTTTATGGCGGGAAACTCAATTGTCGGATATCGGCAATATTAGGCTACACTTACAACGTGGAAATTATTAATTTGTCGAATTTACAAGTTGAGCCTTTTTCACCAGTATTAATAGGTTATAATCAAATTTTAAAAAAAATATGGGTTGAGTTGAACTGCTAAGTGCCATATTATACCTTAGTGCTACCTTGACCTACTTTGAGCATTGAATAACATGAGGGAGAATTTTTGCGAGAGCCCAGGGGCGTAACTATAGAGGGTTAAGCACTTCCCCCCCCCCCTGTGAGAAGGCTTTCCCCCACCTCCCTCTGACCACCCCCCCCCCAAAAAAAGACAAACTCTATGTATTATATACAAGAAAAAGTCGGTTATGACCCCCTTATCACACCCTCATACCTCCACCACAAGGAAAATCCTACTACTGGCTATTGAGCAGCTTTACATCTGCTGCACACTAAAACACATCTGTCAATATGTGTCCGACCCTTATCAATCGTACACTGTCATTGCTGTAAAAATGGTGTCTTACAGAACCATGTAAGACACGTCTTTGCAAAACATGTCTTCAACAATAGATAACAAAGAAAACAAAAACAAGTGTCTCGCCTGAAGACACTTTGTAAGACATGACTCAATGAAGTCGGTTGTAAGACGTCTTCAATTAGACACAAGTCATGTATTTATACAAGACATCTCGCAAGAAGACATGTCTGCTGGTTAGACACATGTCTCTAAACTTACGCATCTCCCTATACCTGCTACATGAGACGCGTCTTACAAATGTGTCTTCTGTCAAGACATGACTTGCATAGTAGTCTGGGATCCACTCGCTTGAAAAGGCTCTAGAAATAGTTGAACCTTGCATGAAATACACCACAAAATTTGAACAGTGTTTCTAGACTGAAATTTTGTGCTGATTTCAAATCTGGTGAGTGTAAAATCCGAACCTGTGAGGAAAGTTGTCAAATTAAAGGGATACTACCTGAATTATGTTTTTTAATGAAATTCACCTATAAAGCATTTTCTTGTGATTCTTTTAATATTTCACATTTCCTCCTCATTACTTGTCCCAAATATGATGCTCTGTAATGTTGAGAACTGATTTAAAGCAATTTCGGCTCACATTAAAGGGATATTACCCGATTTTGTGGTCCACAATCCTGAATTTTGGTCAAAAATCTAGGAATATGCCTTTAATGATTACTCTTTTCTTTGATGGAATGATATACCACAAAATCAAAAACATTTTTCTGAACTGAAATTGTGTGCTGATTCCAGATCTGATAAGTTTATAAACCATATGCGAGGGGAAAATGGTCAAATTAAAGGGATACTACCCGAATTGAGTTTTTTTAATGAAATTCACCTATAAAGGATTTCTTGTGATTCTTTTAATATTTCACATTTCGTTGTCATTACTTGTCCCAAATATGATGCTCTGTAATATTGAGAACTGATATAATGCAATTTCGGCTCACATTAAAGGGGTATTACCCGATTTATGGTCCACAATCCTGAAATTTGGTCAAAAATGTAGGAATATGCCTTTAATAATGAATTACTCTATTCTTTGATGGAATGATATACCAAAAAATCAAAAACATTTTTCTGAACTGAAATTTTGTGCTGAATCCAGATCTGATGAGTTTGTAAACCATATGTGAGGGGAAAATGATCAAATTAAAGGGATACTACCCGAATTATGCTTTTTAATGAAATTCATCTATAAAGCATTTTCTTGTGATTCTTTTAATATTTCACATTTCTTTCTTAATACTTGTCCCAAATATGATGCTCTGTAATATTGAGAACTGATATAATGCAAAATCTGTAATGTTGGAAACTGATATAAAGCAATTTCGGCTCACATTAAAGGGGCATTACCCGATTTTATGGTCCGCAATCCTGAAATTTGGTCAAAAATCTAGGAATATGCCTTTAATAATTACTCTATTCTTTGATGGAATGATATACCACAAAATCAAAAACATTTTTCTGAACTGAAACTTTGTGCTGATTCCAAATCTGATAAGTTTGTAAACCATATGCGAGGGGGAAATGGTCAAATTAAAGGGATACTACCCGAATTATGCTTTTTAATTAAATTCATCTATAAAGCATTTTCTTGTGATTCTTTTAATATTTCACATTTCTTTCTTAATACTTGTCCCAAATATGATGCTCTGTAATATTGAGAACTGATATAATGCAAAATCTGTCATGTTGGAAACTGATATAAAGCAATTTCGGCTCACATTAAAGGGGCATTACCCGATTTTATGGTCCGCAATCCTGAAATTTGGTCAAAAATCTAGGAATATGCCTTTAATAATTACTCTATTCTTTGATGGAATGATATACCACAAAATCAAAAACATTTTTCTGAACTGAAATTTTGTGCTGATTCCAGATCTGATAAGTTTGTAAACCATATATGAGGGGGAAAAGTTCAAATTAAAGTGATACTACCCGAATTATGCATTTTAAATGAAATTCACCTAACAAGCATTTTCTTGTGATTCTTTTAATATTCACATTTCTTTCTCATTACTAGTCTCAAATATGATGCTCTCTAATGTTAAGAACTGATATAAAGCAATTTCGGCTCACATTAAAGTGGCATTACCCGATTTTATGGTCCTCAACAGTGGCGTAGCGTCATAGGGGACCGGGGGGGGGGGCACGGCCCCCAATGATTTTCGGAGGAAAAAATAAAAAGGAAGGAAAGGGGAAAAGAAAAGGGAAAAAAGGGAAGGAAGAAAAGAGAAAGAAAGGGGAAGGAAGAAAAGAGAAAGGAAGGGTAAAGAAAGGAAGAAAGTGAAATGTCAGGACGGTGTTTAACTCAAATCGGGAATCATTAGGCGCGGTTGGGGGCAGTAGGCCTACTCAAGGCCGGATCCCGACGATCCGCGGCGCGCGAAATCATAGAAGGGAGAGGAGAAGAAGGAGGAAGAGGAGAAGGAGGAAGAGAAGGCGGTAGGGAAGGACCTGATCACAATCCTTAACCGATAAGAAAATTGTGTGAGCTACAGTATGTTACAAAGGATTCTGACCCAACTAGCAGAAGAAATGAAGTTACTCATTGATGAAGACAATGTATAATTATATTCCACCAAATATTACAGTTGAGGGATAGTTCAGTACGCCATTGACAACCTGGATTTCGCTGAAGTTGTGCACACTCGAGGGAACCTCTTTACACATCACAAGTATGGCTATTTTTCAATCAAGGTATCCTTTAACACCAGGAGTCATGACAGCAGTTCCCAATGTCACTGGTAGAAAGCAGAGTATCGGTAGACTCCTTTCTAGAGAATTTCAAGGAGTGAAACGTGTGGCTCGGAAGCTTCAGCCAAAGCCAAAGACTGAGGATAGCGACATTCCCTATTTGGATTTATGCTGGATCCAGTCACGAATGTGTCCCACTAAACTAATTGATGTGGAGTTTGATGATGATATGCCATCAGTCATTCCTGGATACAAGGCTTTATGTGCAAATATTTCAACTAGACAGGTACCAACTACCGCTATTGGATACTTGCCATTCTTAATTACCACTTCCGCCTACATCAGAAACAGTAGTCGCCGAAGCATTGAAGATATTTTTGAAAACCAGCAAGAAGTTAAGTCAAAAGTATGCAATTGTGTCACAGGATCTTGCCGTCTCTGAGATAAGTTACGGTCTCCGCCACGCTCAACCAAATCGCTATAATGACCTCATCCTTCGTCTAGGAGGTTTCCATCTTCAACTGAATTTCATTGGGGCCATTGGGAAACTCATGATGGAAAGTGGATTGAAAGATGTATTTGTTAAAGCAAAGTTATTGATACCTGGCACTGCCAACAAAGTCCTAGGAGGAAAGGGTGGGGAGGGGGGGGGGGGGGGGGGGGGGGGTATAACCAAGCAATGAATGCCCATATCTAGGTCTGTGAAGGTCTGCTATGTCTATGATGGAGCGCATTTGAGGACTGGTACATTGGACAAGAGATAGATACCAAGGATATAAGCTCCACTGCAACTCTTTTTGAACAGTTGCATACTCATCTCAAGTGCTCAAGCGACCAGGAGAACCGCAGACGTATAGTTTACAGAATTGATGAAGGCTTGTTTAAAGTAAGATGCACCATGAAAAAGTTATGAAAAATTGTAAAGAGAGGAGATCCCTCCACTCACAACATGTGGGTTATGTATCTAGAGATACTGTTGCACTTCCTGCACTCCGAGCGTGATGGTGATTGGACCGAACACTTGACAGCAACATCAAGGGTGTTGCCATACATAGTGAGTGCCGGACACCATAAATATGGAACTCAAATAATAAACTATCTTTATGAAATGAGATCACTGCCCCAGGACGTTGAAACAGCATTCCTTGATGGTTCATTTACCATGAAGCAAGCAGAAGGTTACTTCAACACTATCTGGACAGACATAGGCACTTGAATGTGGACTGAATGCAGATGCAAATGGAAGAAGCGGTCAGGCTGGATTGCTACAAGGAAATACACTGAACGTAGACTGACTTTACTATATATTTACGACTTCAATTTGTTCAATGGTAAGATAAATGCTTTACTTTGATTCCAGTAGTACTCAACATGAAACTGGAGCGGCAACAGTGACGAGGCAGGCTAAATCAACTCAGAAAGTCATTGAAGTTGTTAGAGAGTGCATTAATCCATTCTCTTACCAAGATACAGATCTGGTTAATATAATTACTGGAGAAATAGGAACAACCGAAATCTTGAAAGCAGTAGACCTCAAAGCCTGTGCTTCTAAGAAAGGAAAGAAAACCTAAGCTATCCTTGCAAAGGAGAAATTGACTAATGAAGTTACCATGCTAAAAAGAGCTTTGCTTTGCAAGCGGGAAGAAGACGGAAGCAAGGATATTGTTACCTTATCATCGCATGAAATTCTTCCTTATACCCACCATCAATAGCAGAGACGGATGATCTGGGTCAGTTTACTTTAGATCAGGAAATAAGGCAGCATTTTAAAGTAGCTGAAACAGACAACAAAGCAAACAAAGATGACAGAACCGAACAAGATGGCATAACTATAGAGCAGAGGACATAGCAGAAGCAGAAGATATTGCCGAAGCTGAGGACTTACCCAAACAAGATGTCAGACGAAGTGGACTTAGCAGAAGTAGAGAACATAGCCGAACGAAAAGAGAACATAGCCGAACGAGGGGAGACGACATAGCAGAAAACATAGCTGAAGCAGAGGACGTAGTAGAGGCAGAGGACATAGCAGAAGCAGAAGACATAGCAGGAGCAGAGAACATAGCGAAAGCAGAGAACATAGCGAAAGCAGAGAACATACATGTAGCAGAAATAGAGAATATAGCCAAAGTAGAGAACACAGCCGAACGAGAGAACATAGCCGAACGAGAGAACTTAGCCGAACGCGAGGACATAGCCGAACGAAAGAACATAGCCGAACGAGAGAACATAGCCGAACGCGAGGACATAGCCGACCGAGAGGACATAGCAGAAGCAGAGGACATAGCAGAAGCAGAGAACATATCAGAAGACATAGCCGAAGCAGAGGACGTAGAAGAAGCAGAGGACGTAGTAGAAGCAGAGGTCGTAGTAGAGGCAGAGGACAGAGCAGAAGCAGAGGACATAGCAGAAGCAGGGGATATAGAGGAAGTAGAATGTAGATAACTTAGCCGAACGAGATGATATAGCGAAAAAGAATGACACAGCTAAGCTTGAGGATACTGTGCATGCAAGACACAGAGACACAGCCCAAAGGATGACGAGACTGTGTAATTGCAAAATGAATATTGCCAAGAATTATAGCACAGCGTCCAATAGGATGCAAGTTCGTCCACATCGTTGCCGATAGATATGATGGAATGCAAGGATATGGTGTAAGCTTGAGAGAGGCAAGTGGCTGCAGAAATAGAAGAAATGAGTCTGATAACCAAGTAATATATCAAATTGAAGATAACTTGCCTATTGCCAACTGGAATCAGGTTTTATGTTGTGCCAAAAGCAAACAACAACTGATACATGTTCTGTTCAATACCTGGGAAAACTGTAATAATCAGATGTAACACTGTATCTAGCTGGTGGATTTGAAGTGCGATGAACGACTATCTTCACAAACACTAGCAAAGAAGACTGTGGGGAACTGAGTAGTACACACAAGGAAGGTGACACACAAGTTATTTTGCAAGCACATTATGCTGCAAAATATAAAAGCCAACAGGATGTCATCCAAGCCAACGATATAGACATAGTGATTATGTTTCCAGTCACAATTTTTAAATAGTGGTGAATTAATTATACAGTTTCCTGATCGTTTCATCCCAATCCATGATATCACAAGTGCACTGGAATGTGATGAAGTTAAAATCGTCCATGCGATAAGTGGCTGTGATACCACAAGCTTCTTCTTCGGTACAGGAAAGAAAACATTGTATTCCAAATCTAAAGCTAATGACGATGCTACCAAGAGTTACAACACGGAGCACCCGTTTCAGACAACCTAGTTGAAAATGCCCATAATAATGTTGCCCGGGTATGTTGCCAAGCAGCTGCTAGTAATTGCTTATGGCAGATCTCCTGACCAGTTTAAATCTCTCAATGAGTTCAGGGCAAACTTGTACGTCACCTCTGTGGATCTTCGAGCTCTGCCACCAACTGAAGATGCATTCCACCAACATGTTCTTCGCGCAATTTTGCAAACAAGTATCGGGGTTATGGCTGATAAGAACAATCCACATATTCCAAATCCTCTAGAATTTGGATGGGGCAAAGAGAACAATGAACTGAGGCCAATCATGATGACTAAACCCGCAAAACCACCTGACTTTGCAACATCCGCTTATTGCCAAACGAGGATGCCCTTGTGTTACAAAGGGAGAGAGAGAGTGCACTACTTTGCAGATGTGGAGCCAAGCCGGACACCTGCCATTTAGCATTTCTCAATCAATCAGAAATACAGTGAGCCAGACACCTGACCAGTTACTTAGGAAATATTGAGTTACGTTTCACCCTTAAGTAGAGAATAGAAATTATAAACGGCATATTCCTAGATTTTTGACCACATTTCAGGATTGCGAACCATAAAAATCGGGTAATGTGAGCCGAAATTAGAAATGTGAATATTAAAAGAATCACAAGAAAATGCTTTATAGGTGAATTTCATTAAAAAAACATAATTCGGGTAGTATCCCTTTAATTTGACCATTTTCCCCCTCATATATGATTTACAAACTTATCAGATCTGGAATCAGCACCAAATTTTGTTTCAAAAAAATGTTTTGATTTTGTGGTATATCATTCCATCAAAGAAAAGAGTAATTATTAAAGGCATATTCCTAAATTGTTGACCAAATTTCAGGATCGCGGACCATAAAATCGGGTAATGCCCCTTTATTGTGAGCCAAAATTACATTATATCAGTTTTCAACATTACAGAACATCATATTTAGGACAAGTGATGAGAAAGAAATGTGAAACATTAAAAGAATCACAAGAAAATGCTTTATACATGTAGGTGAATTTCATTTTTTTTTAAATCATAATTCGGGTAGTATCCATTTAATTCGATCATTTTCCCCTCTCAAATGGTTTACAAACTTATCAGATTTGGAATCAGCACAAAATTTCAGTTCAGAAAAATGTTTTTGATTTTGTGGTATATCATTCCATCAAAGAATAGAGTAATTATTAAAGGCATATTCCTAGATTTTGGACCAAATTTCAGGATTGCGGACCATAAAATCGGGTAATGCCCCTTTAATGTGAGCCGAAATTGCTTTATATCAGTTCTTAAAATTACAGAGCATCATATGTGGGACAAGTATTAAGAAAGAAATGTGTAATATTAAAAGAATCACAAGAAAATGCTTTATAGATGGAATTTCATTAAAAAGCATAATTCGGGTAGTATCCCTTTAATTTGACCATTTTCCCCTCACATATGGTTTACAAACTCATCAGATCTGGATTCAGCACAAAATTTCAGTTCAGAAAAATGTTTTTGATTTTGTGGTATATCATTCCATCAAAGAATAGAGTAATTCATTATTAAAGGCATATTCCTAGATTTTTGACCAAATTTCAGGATTGTGGACCATAAATCGGGTAATACCCCTTTAATGTGAGCCAAAATTGCATTATATCAGTTCTCAACATTACAGAGCATCATATTTGGGACAAGTAATGAGAAAGAAATGTGAAATATTAAAAGAATCACAAGAAAATGCTATAGGTGAATTTCATTAAAAAAACAAAAATCGGGTAGTATCCCTTTAATTTGACCATTTTCCCCTCTCAAATGGTTTACAAACTCATCAGATCTGGAATCAGCACAAAATTCCAGTTTAGAAAAATGTTTTTAATTTTGTGGTATATCATTCCATCAAAGAATAGAGTAATTATTAAAGGCATATTCCCAGATTTTTGACCAAATTTCAGGATTGTGGACCATAAAATCGGGTAATGCCCCTTTAATGTGAGCCGAAATTGCTTTATATCAGATCTCAACATTACAGAGCATCATATTTGGGACAAGTAATGAAAAAGACATGTGAAATATAAAAAGAATCACAAGAAAATGATTTATAGGTGAATTTCATTAAAAAAACATAATTCAGGTAGTGTCCCTTTAATTTGACAACTTTCCTCACAGGTTCGGATTTTACACCCACCAGATTTGAAATCAGCACAAAATTTCAGTCTAGAAACACTTTTCAAATTTTGTGGTGTATTCCATGCAAGGTTAAAAAAAAAAATCATTCTTTGATCCCCAGCTATAGAGACATGACTTGCATAGAGACATGACTTGTGTCTTCATGTCTTATGGCTTCATGTCTTACAATGTGTCTTCAGGCAAGACACATGTTTTTGTTTTCTTTGTTATCTATTGTTGAAGACATGTCTATTGCCAAGACGTGTCTTACATGGTTCTGTAAGACACCATTTTTATGTGAAACAATTATATCATAGACGATTAATGACCGAACAACATTAATCAAAATAATAATAATAATGCTTATATAGCGCTTTCAAAAAATGGACATTGGGAACACAACGGCGGGGAATATTGTGCCCGACGTAGGCCAAATTTTATTCTTAAAACAAATTTTGGTGAGAATTTGTTTTTAATTGCTCGAAACGGAGAGTTTCAACCTATGCGACATTCAAACATGTAATTTTAATCATTTTTTTCCTATCTTGATCCTGATATTTCTTCTTTTTATGAAGGGTCCAGGTACAAGGTCTTGATTTTTGGGGGGCATAGAAAGATTATTAAGTTGTCAACCTAAATAAATTAACACAAATTTTGGCCTTAAGTCAGGAAAAACGGTTCACGAAGACAAGGTGAATTCAATTTTGAGTTTTTGTGCACATATTGGGTGCTTTATTGGTGCGGTTCAAAGTCAAAGTGAGGGTTGTGTTCAATGATAATGATGAAGGTATGATGGTCAAAGTAGATGATTTTCATGTTTCATGAACTACATGGTATTATTCCCATCTTTGAATCTTTACAAAATTACAGATGTTTTGGTCGTCGTATACAATATTTACAATATTCAATTAAATTGGGCCCGTTTTCGTTTAAATTTGGCTCTTTTTTGACCATTTTGGGTGCTTTTTAATCTAATGTCAATTTTGTATCATTTTTTCCTGTCTTGAACGTGAAATTTCTTCTTTTTATGAAGGATGCAGGTCTTAATGTTTGGGGGGGGGGGGCATAGAAAGATTATCAAGTTGTCAATCTAAATAAATGAACCTCGATGAGACAAAATTTGGCCTTAAAGTCAGGAAAAACAGTTCACAAAGACAAGGCGCATTCCGTTTTGTGTATTGTGCGCATATTGGGGACTTTATTGGTGCGGTTCAAAGTCAAAGTGAGGGTTGTGTTCAATGATAATTATAAGGTATGATGGTCAAAGTAGGTGATTTCCATGTTTCATGAACTACATGGTGCTCCCATGATTGATCTTAACAGATGTTTTGGTTGTCGTATGAATGAATTTGCCGTTAAATAGGGCTCTTTTTTTGACCAAACTTGGGTGCTTTTTCATCTTTTGAATGGTTTTACTATGGGAGGGAACATTTTTTAGTAAAAATACACATTTTTAAGTGTTTAAATATTAATTAAACACAAATCAAAGTTGGTCTGTTGATGAAAATGTGTATTTTGCCATATTTAAAGGTAGATGACCCGATCACATTTTCGTAACACAGAATTATTTCAAACATACGGAGATTTTCATATCATATGAAAGCTCGTATTTTTCTCATCATCATACTGAAATTTGACGGCCTAAATCGGTATAATTACGGAGAAATCGATGAAATAACGTCGAATTACCGCGAAAGGTGGTAACCACCAATATCGTTTGTGTACAACTCAATGGGTACATTTCACGGCATCTTTTGCGTCTAAAATAAGAACCATTAGAGTTATGCAACTCAAACTTTGGAATACGACTTTTTTAAGGATGACCTTTCATGTAGAATAGTAAACTTCAAGTTTAAAATCGGAACATCTACCTTTAATGCATTTACAAATAAGATACACTAACAAAAACAGATCAAATAGGCCATTTACCACTCATATCAGTGTTGCCTAAATTTACTTTGTGCAGTCCACACATCTTTTTCACTCCTATGGCTGAATTTCCTCGACATTCAAATAGCTGAATCTCCGCAACGGAATGTCCGTTTGACTTCATTTAAAATACATTTTCTTAGTTTAAATGAGCTCTTTAATTTGATACCAATCCCAACCTGCAAGAGTACAGTTGAATTTATACACCTATACCTACTTAAGGCGAAATTCTTTTGTTTAAAATTTCGGCTTAACGTCATTTTAAACAATTAGATTTCGCCCTAACGAACAAAGGACGGAATAAATCGCATTGTTCTCTTTCGCCTTGTGGATAGTTGTGTGCGATATAGGGCCACACCTTTGAAGTAGGGGAGAGCGGGGAGTGTTCGCCCCATTTTCATTTGGAATAGCCTATGATAGATGTCAAGTATTAAAATTGAATGGACCTATTGACATTAATAAAAGATTGATATTTTGGCTACGTGCGACAATATTTTCAGAACCAGGCCTTAGGGATGAGCAAATGATAGAGACAGGTGTCTAAAAATGACGAACTTGCCCCACGCCGGAGCAGGTTCGTCCATAGGCGGGGCCCGGGGCAAGTTCGACATGGGCTCATAATTAGGCTTCATAAAGTAGTATATATCAAATAGATATACACATAGGAAGTCCACAATTATTTAAGGGTGTGGGTCATTTTGCAATATATATTTGTTTGTTTAGAATTATAAAATGATAATAAATAGGCTACACCACATGTTAAAACATTATCTGTTACTTTTAGTGCTACTCCATTCCAGATAGGTATGTTTATAATTACAAATAGGCTATAGGAGGTGAATTACAATTTTGAAATTATACAAAATCTTAATCATGTTAATCCCTATGGCGAACATGCCCCATCATGAAAGGGCGAGTGTGCCCAATTGTACAATTAGTGCATTGGCCCGGTAACCACACTGCAAATTTTACAGAACACTGGCGTAATATAGTGTCAGGTGTTCAAATCAGATGGTTTTGAACACTGGATACGTGTCAGGTGTTCAAAATCAGAGGTTTTGAACTCTCCGGACACTTAAAAAAAATGTAACACCTTTTGAACATCTGACACGTGTTCAAAATTGAATGTTTGTATTGGACAAATAATAATAATAATAAAATAATAATAATGGTCATTTATAAAGCGCCGGTATCCGCCGCAAGCGACGCTCATGGCGCTTCTCTGCATAACAACCAAAATAACATAAACACGCATAAGAACAAAGATGAGGGGAGTCACATCAAGCAAATGCTTCAGACTTAATAATCTATTCAAACTTACACAATTTTGACTTTTTATTGCTGTTTGGGGGTGGAGGCAACTCTTTAAACCGAAATGACCGATAAATATGGCAAAATAAACGTTTTGGATTGTTGAACACGTGTCAGGTGTTAAAAAGGTGTTCAAAATTGAACATCAACTTTCAAATTTAGAACACTCATATTCAATTTGTTCAGAATATGAGTGTTCGAAATTAGCACACTAGTGTTCTAAGGCAGTGTTTTTGAACACCTCGGACGCGTCAGAACAATGTTCGGACGCGTCCAATGTGTTCAAAATATGAGTGCCACGATGAATGCTAATGTTCATAATGGCTAGTATGGAACACCCGATAGAACCTATGTGTTCCAAAAATTAAAATTGCAATTGATATCATGTTAATTAAACTGCACAAACTTACACAATTTTGACTTTGAAATGACCGATAAATATTGCAAAATAAACCTTTTGGATTTTTTTGAACACGTGTCAGGTGTTAAAAAGGTGTTACATTGATGAACACGTCCGAGGTGTTCTTTTCAATTTGCAGTACACGTGTGTCCCCTATACAATGACGGGTTTATAACTGCATAAAATTCATAACCAATCCCATACCTATGCCTAATGATGATTTACATTTAACTTCTACGAATATCTTTAGGAAATAAAATCAATATCAAAAATGGCAGAAAATTCACGTTTGTGATGTAAAACATGTTACCATGGGAAGCTCGCAACAAGCAGCGGAATATATTGCGTGATCGTCAAATTCAACCAGTGGCCGGCCGCAATGATGAGAATCACTGGTGGGCGACTACCCCAAGCTAAGGTTGATCACTCCCCGTTCTCCCCTACTTTGCTGTGAAATAATTTCCAATTTTGTTCCAAAATACTTCTTATATGTGGTTTCTATTCAAACAAAAAATTAACGGAATATCTATTCTTGTAATAATAATAATCTGTATTCTTTCGGGTTCCAGTTGCAGGAACATCTTTGCCGTATTGCCCACCAGATCCAGTAACGAAGGCCGTCACCACCGTAGACCCAACAATCATTCCCACTACAAGAACATCTGCTACGAAGACGTCGGCAAACATGATAACGTCGGCAGTTGACGCAAGAACGTCGTCGATAATCGACGGAAACGACATCGATATGTACCGCGAAGAAACTACTGCCAACAAAACTTCAGTATCGCCGCCGCCGCCACCTCAGCAGCCCCTCACGGTGACGGTTCGGGTACTGATCAAAGAGTCTAGCGGAAATAAATCAGTCGCCGTGGTCACCAGTCTACTTCTGTGCGCCATTATTTTAGGTTTGTTCTGGTTGGGAATAAAGATAATCAATAGAAAACTCAACGCAAAGACATCAACGTCGGTTGTTGTAACGGACACTGGGAACACAACGGCGGGGAATATTGTGCCCGACGTAGTGACCGACAAACCTACTTCCGTCGGTGACAAGGTGTAGCATAGCATTAACACTTTCCACGCGGCAGTCGTCTGCAGACGACATTCCAAAATGTCTCAAATTGTTTCAAAAATGTCAACATTATTGAATTTCACCATATTTGTAATCACCATGAGAAATGCATTAAAATAAGTATAAACATGACTTTAAGTATTGGTTCAGTAATCTTTAAAATAGACTTTGAATTTTGGGAACAGGTTTTTGAAAAATCTGTTTTGTATAAAAACTAATAGTTGCGTTGTGGAAAGTGGGAAAGGAAGGGAGGCGACTTTTATAACATATGTGGTTTTTTTACCATTAAGGAAACCGATGAATTGGTATTATTCAGATGCCTATTCGTCATGCGATCCTGTAAATTATGGGACTGTGTCCAACGTTATCACGACGATCTGGGAGTGTCATTGTGATAGCCTACACATATGCCACCGAATGAGAGACATCAACATTACAAAAGCTGTTATCTGCTAATTTAAAATTAATAATGACAGTATTGTATCAAAGTCAAATAAAGGGTTAAGGGTTAAACAAAAAAGAGAGAGATGTATCATAGGAGGATAAATCTCTGAACCTTATGGGGTTATCAAGTGGAAAAGTGTACTTACGGTCCCATATTGTGGACTGTACTAGTACTGTCCGATACTGGAACACCCAGTATCGTTCGATAGTGATACAAAGTCAGTGTTCCAGTATCGGCCGATACTGGCACATATAAAATGTACCAGTATCGGGCGATACAGGAACACAATTATGTACCAATATCGTTCAATACTGGGACAAATTACTACTGGTGCATGTGTGTACCAGTATCGAACCATACTGGAACATAAAAATGTTCCAGTATCGCTCGATACTGGAACAAATTTAGTGTTCCAGTATCGACCGATACTGGAACAATAAAATCGTACCAGTATCGAGCAATTCAGGCAAATTTTATGTTCCAGTATTGCCCGATACTGGTATACCAGTAGTATCTGGGACCTAAAGTACACTTTTCCAAACTCGTCTATTCAATTGATTGTGAATACCCCACATTCAACCCCGTCCATGTGGAGTGTTTGAATTGTTACTTGAGATCACTTCGGAGAGGAGTAACCCGCTCATCCGCCGCAGGATTCGATCGTTTGAGAGGTTGCTTTAATGAAAACATGAAACTATAAATGGATTTAACCCGCTCATCTGCCACAGACTTCGATCGTTTGAAAGGTTGCTTAATAGTGTAAACATGAAACTCCAAATGGATGTAACCCGCTCATCCGCCGCAGAATGCGAACGTTTGAGAGGTTGCTTAATAAATAATAGTGTAAACATGAAACTCCAAATGGATGTAACCCGCTCATCTGCCACAGGCTTCGATATTTTGAGAGGATGCTGTAGTGAAAAATGAAACAACAAATGGAAGTAAACGCGCTCAAGTCCGTCGCAGGCTTCGATCGTTTGAGAGGTTGCTTTACTGAACTTGAAACCACAAATGGAAGTAACCCGCTCATCCGCAGCAGACTTCGATCGTGTGAGAGGTTGCTTTTATGAAAACATGAAACCACAAATACCCGTTCATACGTCGCAGGCTTCGATCATTTGAGAGGTTGCTTTAGTGAAAATATGAAACCAGAAATGGAATAACCCGCTGCCATTGCTTAATTTGCAAAATCAGATGAGCAGCCGGGGTTGCGCAGACGACGCAGATGCATGACCCCATTAACTCATCAATCCCATGTTAAGCTGGTTGTCTCTGTCTGAATAGTCGGATGAGCCTGTTATCTATTTGATGTTTGTATCGAATACAATCCAGCTATCCCAAGATGAAAGCTAAAGCTATAGCCAATGATACCGACAAGAGAAACTTGTTTTGTTCGTGAATGATTCAGTCGTTTCACTTACTGTCACTCTTGGGTCTGGGGATAAATCTAAAGAGAATTACTAACGACAGCACTAAAATAATAATAGCACTGCATCCTGCTGGTTCCTAGTTATGAATACGATTTATTCGTTAAAAGAAAGTATCGGGTTCCAAAGCGTCCGGGCAATAACCATGTTTGATCTTGATGCTGCCGATAGTGCGATTCAACGTCGAAAGGGATGGGATGGGGTGGAAATATCTTCACACAGAGATCATGGAGATACTTTGTGATATGATTCGAAGTTAATAATATAAACCATTATCTACACTTTTTACAACCAGTAATCCTTGTTGTATGTAACGTGTTAATGTTTATTACATCAAATGACTAAACAGACGCGGGTGGCGCTATGTCTGTTTGGGGAAATATGATTCAGCTATTAAAGTTGAAAGGAAACAATTGATTGCTGAAAACTTTGGAACCCGGTAGTATATTTTAACGGAATAAGTCGTATTAAAAACTGGAAACCATCGCTGGTGACGTCACAGCACCAGGCTGCCGTTGTTTTAGTAGGTTTCATCAGGGCTGTCAACTCTCCCTTGGGTGGAAGTCTCTGGCCTAAAAAATGTATCAATTAAAATGTTTCTCGACACCTTGATATACGAGCTACCGTCGGTACACTTGCGATATTGACCAAGCAATTTTTGGGAAAACGTCATCGCTACCGCCCCCCCCCCCCCCCCCCCCCCCCCCATCAAGAGGGGGGTGGGGGGTGCAAGTTTACGATTTTTTTGGTGTATGTATTTCTCCCTCCCAGCAAATCCCAAAAGTTGACAGCCCTGGGTTACAATATTGTTAGGTGCCATGATGGATGCGCGCAAGTCATTGTGGGTATAAGATTGCCCGCAATATTCGCTCTTTGCGCGGATCCACCATTTTCGTGGAGAGCCTCGAACTCGTATCACATTGGATGGGACTATTCCATAACATTATGTAACTAGTTCGAATCTCTCTGCACAATATGACTGGTCATGCAGTGTGATATTGTTTAAAGATGCAACACTTTCATTCAATGCTGATTCCAGTCCGAGGCACTCCTCGCACACAGTGGATCCGTGCAAAGAGCGAATGGGATAATCAGACAATATTATTTCAAAATTCACGTGCAAATGAATACCATCCCAAACATTTTTTTTCCTTGTTCGTACTGCGGCAGATTCGCAGATTCAGATAAAAGTTCCATTTAGAAACTTAGGGACACCCGGCATTACATTAACTTTAGTGATATACGTATAACTTTTGTAATAATATATAAAGGATAGGCGTAATTTGTACGTACCTACTGTATGAAAGATAAATAGTAAATGTTCAATAATATTTAATCATTGCAGATATCTTATTTGGAATGTTCATAGTAGCATGGTGGGTCACCATGCTCGTGGCAATCATTTTGCCTATTTCTTTAAATTTGTCTGAAAGAGATTCCGATCAGCGTGTCTTTTGCCGCCTGGGCTTCCTTTAAACGTGTTATACTGCCCTCGTATTTTTGTATTTTCAAAAAAACCGCACGATCTGGTCACGATGAGGGCGGCATTACAGTCCAAGTAAGTATGTTGGCGTCGACCAGACGATAACAGTCATTTGTCATTAGGTCTAAACCCATTTAGTCTAATACCAATTCGTTTAAAACCAGTTGAGCTAAATGTTAGTTGGTCTTTTATCCTATAGGTTATAGACCAATTGGATATTAGACCAAATGGGTTTAGACTATAGTATGACAATAATAATGGGTATTAGACCATAGGTATTAGACCAATTGGATGTTAGACCAAATGGGTACTAGACCAACTTGGTATCAGACCAACTTGTTAATAGACCAAATGGGATTAGACCATTATGGGATTAGACCAAATGGGTTTAGACAAATGATTATTAGACCATTTACGGTCAATAAACTAAGTGGGTATTAGACCTAGATAAATTGGAATTAGATTATATGGGTTTAGACAAATTTGGATTAGACCTTTTGGTCATTAGACCAAGTTGGTTTAGAGTTAGACTATGCAATGCTTTCAGATCAAATAATATACTTTGATTGGACCAGGGCCATAGCATAAGGCCCAAAACGTCGAATCCCCGAGCATGCAAAGAATCAGTGGCGTAACTATATAGACTTTTTCATTTTTTTTTTTTTTTTTGGGGGGGGGGGGGGAAGAAGGGGCAGTGACTTGAAATGGGGGGTGGGGGGGGGGCTCCATTCCACACCCACACCGATTGATTTCATGCGAGGGGCAAGGGTTCCAAGTGGGGGGAAGCCCCCCCCCCCCACCCCCCCCCCCCCCCCCCCCCCCCCCCACCCCACCACCCGCTGGTTACGCCACTGCAAAGAATCCAAAAATGGGGTGAAAATAAATTTGAGGGGGTGACAAATATTTTTGCCATATAGCGACCGTAAGGATACAGGTTCAAAATGAAAATGTGTGAAAATTTCATTTCAAGGGGTCATTCACCCCCGACCCCCCAAATCTGAGGTTAATGTACCCCTGGATAGGATATCAATATGTGACGTGATCAAGCAAAATCAGTCGGAAGTCGGAAATATACATGTAGTCAAATAAAGGAATTTTACAGGGTTGCACAAAGTGCGGGCTCGGAAATAATGAGCAGAATTGGGGAAATAATGCCAAGTGGAAAAAGAAAAAGTATTGGGGAAAAGAGTGAAAAGATAAAGAGAAAAAATGCAACTTTGGGTTATAAGCTGTGGTTGCACAGGTATATACTAACGTGTTTATTGTTTTATTGCTTTTCCCCAGTGGCGGCGCTACAGAGGGGCAAGGGGGCATTTCCCCCCAAAATATACTTTTGTGCCCCACCCCCGACTTTGGTCCCTCCCCGCCCCCCCCCCCCCCAAAAAAAAAACCACCCCAATTTAATTAAAGTTAGAAAAAAGGAGTAATTCTGTTATACCCTTCACAGAGGTATTCATAGTGCATGATTTTTAAGAACGACGCATACTACCGATGTAGGTGTGAAGGGTATAAAAGAATTATGCCGAAAAAAAATCGACAATTTTAGCATAAAAAGGCATTTTTTTTCGCGCTCCGCGCACATTTTCTTACTAAATTAGGTTAAATTAGACAAAATTTGACCATTTTAGCGTAAAAATGCCACAAAAAATGTGCGCGCTGGTCAAATCGTTAAAATTAATAAAAACAATTTCAATGGGGTTTTGCTGCAAAATGGAGCTTTGCAAATATGCTTTGAACTATCATATTCATAGAAAACTGAAAATGTGATACGTCCTACTTCAGACTGATTTTGCTTGATAATCGATCACACGCATCACATATTGTTAATCTATTTTATAAAATACCACTCAACCCAAAGTCTTAAAAGAGTCCGCATAGGTTTTACGACGAACCAGTTTATATTTAGAGAAGTGTAATTTAATGTTTTTAAGTTGCCAAATTGACGGCCGCAGTGACCGCAGTTGTCCTTGGTTAGGATTTTGATTCAGCCCATGATTTAAACCAATTATGAGATAGACTTGAATTTTCTTTAATTAAAAAAATAGTTTGAATACATTTTCTTAACGCAGTTGAATCCAAATATGTCTGAAAGAAAGAGATGTCGATCAGCGTGCCTTTTACCGTCTGGGCTTCCTTTAAACGTGTTATGCCGCCCTCGTAATTTCATAGTAAAACAACCCCGCACGATCCAGTAACAATGAGGGCGACATTACAGTCCGAGCATGTAGGCAGACGACGGTGGACATGAATGGCCTTACATTATGAATCGCCGTTTGTTTCAATGTAAAAATGGATTTTGATTAAATGACCTCAGAAAATTCATCACACGTTTGAACTAAATTGTTCCTAAAACCTCTACAGCATCAGTATCATTTCTTAAATTTAATCCGCCGTTAATAACCGTTCGTTCCAATCGCTTAATCACGTAACCTCGTACGCATAATTTAACCTTGAATATTCTTTAACGAGCCCATGTCCGGCATCGTCTGCAGCTAGAAAAAACATGACAAGAATTATACGGGCCTGCCCATGACAAAAGGAAGATGTGACACTGTGTTTGTGACTTTCCAGGCGGCTATTAGTTTTACCATATTATACAAAACATTTTTTTTTCAAGGTCTATCCAAAGGATTACTGAATCAATACCAGGCATGTTTGTACTTATAACTTATTTCAATGGATTTCACATGGTCATTGAATCCAAATAATATGGTTGTGAAATTTAACCATTTTGACATTATTTTTTGAAACATTTAGTGACATTTTAGAATGTTGTCTGCAGAAGCCTGCCGCGTGTGTGGAAAGTGCTAAAGTTTGAATTTGAAGTACAATGTATATAAATGGTATATAAATAATAGGCCTTATAAATACGTCATATTCATCCATTCGTCATATATAATAAATGTCCATGAGTCGATGAGCTCCTGAGATGATTATCGTCTCAGATTAGCTCTGGTACATACAACAGAGGGAGGGGCAACAATAACGCCCCTCCCCAAAACGCAAGAAAGCTCAACTCTAAAGGCTTTTGCCCCTCTAAATAAATTATTAGAGGGCAGTCATTTTCTTTGGTAGGGGGTTCCAAAAATCTCACTTACCGTCGTCATTTTTTATAACCCCCCCCCCCCCCCCAAACGAAAGCGATTAATAAAGGGTGTATTAATCTGATGTTAATTATTTTTATGATCCCCCCCCCCTAAAAAAACCCCACCACCCACACGTGTCTTCATCTACATCTATACATCTATCTGTATGCTTAACACTTTCCACGTGGCAGGCGTCTGCAGACGACCTCCCAAAATTTCACAAAATGGTTCAAAAATGTCAAAATTATTGAATTTCATCACCATATTTGGAATCACCATGAGACATGCATTAGCAAGTACAACCATGCCAAGTATTGGTTCAGTAATCCTTGAGATAGACTTTAAAAATGTGGAAAGGTTTTCTGAAAAATCTGTTTTGTACATAGTAAAACTAATGCCGTGTGGTAAGTGTTAAGCTTTAGGGTTATTGGGAAACAGTTGATGAGGAAGCCAAAAAAATAGGGTGGCCAAGCCCAAATTTTGTTTTACAATGTTGAGACATGTGGAACAAATGCGCGGAAACATTTTCAGCATTTAACTACAATGGTGGCCGAGCCCAAATTTGTTTTGCTGTGTGGAAACATGTGAACGAATTCGCGCGCAAAAAAAATCAGTTTTTTAACTAAAAATAGGGTGGCAAAGCCCAGATTTTGTTTTACAATGTTGATATATGTCGAACAAATGTGCGGGAAGCGCGGACAAATTGTCAGCAAATTAGGGTGGCCAAGCCCAAATTTGTTTTGCTGTGTGGAAACATGAGAAAGAATTCGCGCGCAAAAAAAATCAGTTTTTTAACTAGAATTAGGGCCCAAGCCCCAATTTTGTATAACAATCAATGTCGAACAAATGCGCACAAAGCGTAAACAAAAATCAGTATTTTAACATATTGGGCCATGGGACCCACAATGTTAGAAAAAAGTGTTCGAACACTTTGTATAGGTGTAATTAATGTAAAGTGTTCCCCCTTCCCCCTGCCCTGATCAATGTTGAATCCCACAATTTGCCCGCTATCAGCACAGGGCCTCGCAACATTGATGGGTGGGGAAGGGAGAGGGATATGAGTAAGGGGATACTTCAGGCTACCAGAAACAAGTTTTGATTTTCACGTGACTCAAATAGCGTGCCTGTTATGGTCCAATAAGCATGGCAATTAGGGTCAGTGTTCAAACACCTTTTTTCAATGATTGCAGCCCCACTGAAGACTGACAGCCCCCTTTTATATAACTAAAAAATTGGTCGGTTAAGGGCTCTACTACTATAATAAATATGCCTTCTATCGCTCCATACTATCTCTAATATATATAACATTATGTCCATGGGCTGTGTATCGTCTAAGAGAGGAGCAGTATTGTTCCCCTTCTCTGTACTAATAGTACAGAGGAAAGGGAACAACTGCCCCATCTACAAAACCATGCCAAAACGCAAGAAGATGCATTACCTTTATACTCCCAAACTAGATCTAGGTAAAGATCCCAAGCGGGCCGGAGGCCCGCAGCGGGCCGAGCTGGGCATGGGCGGATCCACTACTACGGATGTTCACATGGTTATATTCGGGGGTATTGGGTATAGGCACGATACCAGTGCTATCCCAAACGCGTATTTTCGTCAACATGTCAAGGGGTTCTAAAAACAAAGATGCACATTCAAGATTTAGATTTGTGGTTTGTACTAATAAGACATCTGGTTTTCTTCATAACAATGATTATAAGTGACCGTGAATTAATGTTCGTCGGATAGGGGCACGGTAAAACATCAACACTTGTCATGGTTAATTTTAAATAATGAAGCCTAAAATTAAAACACATGGATAAGGCCAAGTAACAAACATATCGTGTTTCTTGTTAGCGCTTTAAAAAAACGCCTGAGTGAAATTTAAACTTTTAAATCTATGGACCCCTGGCCTTATTTAGAATTAAGACGACGAAAAAAGAAACCTTATTCAACTCCCGTGTTCAACTATAACTGGCCCCGAGCGACCCAACCAATTTTCGCTTTTTGCTTGTTAAAAAAATACTACAAAATGTTTATATATTTTTGGGAATTTTTACATTTTTAATGGAAAATTAAAATATAAAAAACGACCGACCAAAACCCGAAAGGTCCGTTTTCCCGTAGAACAGGGTTTTTTGTCGCCTGATCACAACATAGCCTTGATATAAGGTCTATAAACTTAAACGGAACCGAAACAAAAACCTTTTTCTCTTTTTCTGCAAAGTCTTTTTTCTCATCTCTTAGTAATATCATGAAAGTATGGTAATAATAAGGTTCCCTAATGTGATACAGACATAAAGTGTGTTTTTTGTTGGTTCTTTCATCTCTCTAAATGTAAAACGAGTGGAAAGAGTGGAAATTCACTCGAAAAGGAGTGAAACCCAGGACAACCCGTTTTAGAGTGGAAAATGTCCACTCTAAAATTAGTGTGAAAGTTAATTTTTCACTCTCAATAGAGTGGAACATTGTCATATAAAATCCCCTTTCACTCCTTTTTGAGTGTTTTTCCACTCAAAAACGTATTGTCCTGCGTTTAACTCCTTGAAAGAGTGGAAAAACCACTCTTTTACATTAAGAGAGATATGTGCAAGAACCTTTTGTAGTTTTAACACTTTCCAAGCGACGAATGGTTGAATACCATGCAAAATAGTTCTTTTTCATAAAATGTTCGCAACTTTCAACATCTATCTCTATAATTACTGAGACAATACTAGGCATGTTTGTACTTATGTTAATGTATTTCTCTTGGCGATTCCAAATATCGCAATGAAATTTAATTATTTTGACAATTGTGAAACATTTTGGGAACTTTTGCGACTGTCGTCTGCAGTCGCGTGGAAAGTGTAGAATCTTCACAAGAGTTCTTGGAAATTTAAGGCACCAATACAGGTTCGGAAAAGAAAACTAAAATCGTCGTGGGACTACATTTTCGGCCACAAATTAATTGAGTCATTAGTTATTTATGAAAATATACGCAAATCAGGATATTTGAAGCCATTTTCCGAGTCTTGAAACTGGAATTTTAATCAAATAATTAAGCTTAATATTGAAAAATAAGTATGTTAAAAAATTGAACA
>CM069452.1:71988055-72134960 GCA_035610835.1 Ophiura sarsii
AAAATGTGGACAGTTTCATTTTGTATACAGGTTCCGCATGTCGCACATTTTGCAATGGTCGGTCCGGACGTTGCCTACCCTATCATGATCCAACTTTCATTTTACATGTACACCCCAAAATGAATGTCCTCTTCACCCTATTAATTGTTAATGTTTCTAAAATAAAAGTTCACAAGAATATTTCTTCGCTACACAAATTGTCTTTCTACACCTCTTGCCTCTTTAAAACTGAACAATTATTAACTAAGGAGCAGTTCCATTTGTACGCGATAAAAAATTGCGAGAATGTTCCGGGCCCCGATGAGTTTTTTATCGCGAACAGTTGCGCGAACAGTTGCGCGAACAGTTGCGAGAAGCAAAGGATTATTTATCGATAGCGTATTACCATGATTACCGCTTGTTTAAATATAACAAAAGATAAGTGGTCGGTATGTAAATAGAGCTTCGGGCTATTTATTCTAGTGTAAGGTACAAATTCAGCATTTCATGTTTTTAGAGATAATGTTATTGATTATGGATGTTTAACGTAAATTGTATTATCCTCGTGTATTTGCTAAACAATGTCCCGCTCTATTTGCTAAACATACCCCAGGGTATGGCAGAGGCCTCGTATCGGGGCCTGATGACTATTTTATCGCGAATCAACTTGAAAAACATCGGGTCCAAAACATATCAGGCCCCGATACAGTCGCGATAAATTTATCGCGTATAAATGGAACTGCTCCCTAAAGCGCGCAATTTTGTTGTTGTTTACCCAGACATTATACTATCCATTTGGCCAAACTTGTACTTGTTTGACCCCCTTTATATACCAAACACCTTTCCCCCCCCCCCCCCCCCCCCCCCCTTTGGGCAACTTCAAACTTGTTAGGCCCCCACCTCATTTTGCCCAGCCCTACCACCAAAGTATGTCTGAACACTCCATAAATGGTTAATAAAAGTAACAAAGTAACAAAACTAGATTGGGTTTTTTTCTTCATTTTTCTTAAAAGTAGTAAATATTACTTGGGCAACTATTTTATTAAGTCACATTTATTAAAGACATGTGTGTGGGTATACCGATGTACTAAATATAGCGTGTTGGTCTGTTTATTTAATGGAAAACTTCCCAAGACCTTTATGGAAATTATAAATTCATGCTGTGATATATCACATCAAATGTGCGTATCATCAAGATAAGTGTCGTAGAGTAACGTACACCCCAGTTCTAGAGGTTACACATGACTTTAGCATGTTTAGGACGTTTAGGACGTTCCTGGCTAGCAATTTAAGGTTGGTGATTGCGTACTAGGGGCAATCCCGAGGTACCAAAACAAAGTCAGCGATTTCAAACAAGAACCTTAGAATAGTCCGTACAAAGTCACCAATCTTATTCATAACTGTCATTTAATGTTGATTAAGCATCCAAATTATAAATATTAAGTTATTATAAAGGTTTATATTTTGACTTTGGAGTTAGTATTTTTGTGTCATTTCCTCCTGAGGTAAATAAACACCACCCATTGAATAATGGAGCAATCTAGGGGGTTCCCCACTACGTCATTGTTTTTCTCCCATTGTTGATACCCGTTTGCTATACTTAAACATGTTAAAGGTATATTATGTGATCTTTCCAGGGAACGCCCTCAACATCGAAATAAAAATAGAAAGCAGATTTTCTTGCAGATTTACATTTCTGATCATAACTCATGCATACATTCCAAGTTACAGGGCGATACGATTCTTAATTACTTCAAAATCATGGTTTTAGAGTGAAAATAAACTGTCGGAATCCCGACAGTTTATATTTTTCACTCTAAATTCACTCTAAACCCATGATTTTGAGGTAATTAGGAATCGTATCGCTCTGTAACTTGGAATGTATGTATGGTTTATGATCGGAAATGTAAGTCTGCAAGAAAATCTACTTTCTAAAAAAAATCATGAATAGAGGGCGCTCTCTGGAAAAGATCACATAATATGCCTTTAAGGCTGTCACATCTAAGGCGATCAGGCCGTGCGAAAAAAAATACCGAAACTATCACGCGCCAAGCCAAACGCATTAAGGTCTCTAAGAACATTGGTGACGCAGTGGACACGGGATAGGACGGGAGAGGTCCCCATGGTCGCCCTTGAGCGCCAGAGCGCCGCGATTGTTCTCACTCTGCTGGGATCAAGCCAGCGCTTCATGTATTGCGCTGTATAAGTATCTAGCATATGAATAAAATGCAGGAAGAGCCCGGAAAATGTCCAACATTGTCAAGTCTTTAAAACAGGGTAGCTCTTTACAGTTCCTATCCCGCTTATCACTTTTCATTGCGCTCTTAGTACGATCCATTGCGTTCCTACTTTCAAGTCTTACTTGGAAAAATATCAATTACCAGGTGCTTGGTATTGTACTCCATGCATGAACTAATGACCCTGCGATCGACTTATTCACCTATTGTATAGTCCGCTATCTGTGAGGAGAGCCTCATACTGGTGCTACATGTATATAGTAGTTCGACTCCCTCGAAACACTATGACTGGCCATGCAGTGAGTCAATCTGATTCCATTTAGCATGTTGTGGAGGCTCCCGTCCAAAGAGCGTATAAACAGAGGCTCCTGCGTGCTTAGTCTTGTTTTCGGGGCTTGACTAGTGAACAACATTGAACAACATAGAAAACATGGTAAAAGCAAAATGCAAGGATTCAACACCCAACATTGTCCAAGGGCAGTGGGGGGAAGAGGAAGGCAGTCTGGTCCACACCCCACCTGTCCTATACGCGGAGAACGAGATTGAGTTCTTGCTGCAATCTCAAGTAGCTGCTGCGACCTCAAGTAACTTATAAATGCATCCTTGCTACGTCAACGAGACGCTTACGTCACTCGCTTTGCGCTGCATGCCACGGCGACACTAATCCGAGTCATAACAGCGCTGGTCAAAACGCTGAACCTCCGTGCTTGCCCGTTCAACCCAGTGCCCACTGCGTCACCAACCGGTTCTTGGAGACCTTGATGCGTTTGGCTTGGCGTTTTGATAATCGGTCGGCATAATGCATGCGCGGGTCTGATCGTAGCAGAATGAAAGAGTTGTAATGACCTCGATTTAAAAATTGATTTTGGACAATATTCCGCGCTCTTTCTGTGTGTTATTCATATTTTGATACTTTTACAGCAGCGCAGTGTAATCGCTGGCCTAACTGGCGCCGTAGGTGTGACAGGGTCATAAAATTATTTCGTTTCAAAAACAATTATCAGATCGTAGCGAATAGGATGAAATTGAGACAACTGATGCGAAACTGACATTTAATGATCCCGTAATCCCTGTCCAACTTAAATAATTATTTGAAAATGACTTTTGTAACTCTCATGATACTTCTATCAATGGAAATGGACTGACACATGTGAACATACCGCAATTGTTTGGGGGATCTTAGCTGTCAGTATTCAACGTATCAAAGACAAATATTTGAACTAGGCTGGCATGTGTAGGAAATAGCTGGAAATGTACACTCATTTCCGGCTTTCAACACTTCCCATAGTGCAGTACGTCGATGTCTATTATGTTCTTGTTATGTGTCCTTAACACTTTCCACGCGGCAGGCGTCTGCAGACGACATTCGAAAATTTCACAAAATGTTTAAAAAATGTCAGCATTATTGAATTTCATTATCATATTTGGAATCACCATGAGAAATGCATTGAAATAAGTACAAACATGCTTAGTATTGGTCCAGTAATCCTTGAGAGAGACCCTGAAAGTTGGGAAAGGTTTCTGACAATTCTGCTGATTTGTATGGTAAAACTTCTTTACCTCGTACTACACCAACAGCAGCAGTGCAGAGATAATGGTCGGTATGAATCACACGTTCTGATAAAAGCTTCCACACTTTGGCTACTAGCGCGTTAATATCTTGTCCTAATGTCTATAGCTGCAAAGCTGCTCAAATCCAGTAGGTTTCTTGACCCCTGATGAACTAACGCAACCTCTATCTTCTATACAATCGACTGACCCATAAAGCTATAGAGGTTATCGATGTAACGAATAAGATTTTTTTAGAAAGAAGGCCAATTTGGCAACACGGTTTATGCAATGAATTGGACGTCATGCACCGATTCAATTCGTCGCTGTTCTGACATACCGGCACATGTGCCATTTTGGGCAAAATGAGTTTAGTTGCATTTTATGATCTACAAGTGAAACTCTTTACTCTCCAAAAAAATTGAGACAAAAAGGTAATTAATTAATGAGATACCGCACTAATTAGTGTCATATGCCAGGGTTTTAACATACCGGCATGAAAACCTCATTTTGTATTCTGACATGACGGCACATCACGATATTCTGCCATAGACCACCGTGTAACTACATACCGGCATATCACTGGCATGTCGCTGTAGGACTGTCTGACATACCGGCACATGACTTTATGACATAATTACTCCTAATTAATAATTGCAATTTGTTGTTGTAACATGCTCATAACAAACATAAGTATATATCTATTAGTGTTCTTTGACAATGATAGTGACAATTGATGTAAATGCTCTTTAACAAGTCTTTAAAAATTGGAAAATTTTCAAACACGATTTTCTCAAAACGCTGTTTTTCGTGATGTGCCGGTATGTCAGAACAGCGACGAATTGAGTGTAGAATAGGCCGGGTGCGATTCCCCTTTGCGCATGGCTAGATGGATAATCTCTATTTTGGCAAAGTTGTGGGACCGTTTATCACGTGCATAAATATCCTACCTACATCATTATACTCATCATGTTCATTCCGAAGACGTTTATAATTGAATTATAACTGAACATGGAAATGTACGTCAATGTTTCACAAGGGAAAAGGACGGAATGGGGAAGTTGTCCAATTGTTGATTAACCCCCTGCGAACTACCTGCCCATTGGTTGCAATTTAGGTTGTGTCAACTATTGTGCCAATCAAAAACATTGTTAGAATAATTGTAATTTTAAAAAAAAATAGCATCAAAAATATATAAGCAAAATTGTCATTGGTTATCTAGATGATTATATCATGTTATTGACCATTGGGAATTCTTGTACGAAAGACATGTGGTTAAAATTGACAAGCAGTGCGTCAAAGTTACCGACAGTTAGATGCTTATGCTGTCCAAAGACATCCGGATGAGATAGAAGAAAGTCGTCGAAAAAATGGCGGGAACAATGGAAATTGCATGCAGTTATTTTATTAGCCAGTATCGCACAATAATTGCCAACATTGGTGTACAATAGGCCTATACATGCAATGGCCGGCCGAACGTTTGCCGGCACAAACGATGCGCATTGTTTGGCATCGTTTGTAGCTTCAAGTTCGTGACAACGCTGCAACTACCGACCAGGCTTGCTACCGACCAACCCTACCTGAGAGATTCGTTTGCCCGAATTTTTTCCAACATGTATTTAAAATAAAAGCATCTTATCTAATTTATGACTAACTGGCTTGCCATAGCTGCTTTAATATGGGATCTCCTTTGCCCTGCAAGCTCAGGGAAACCATTAAGTTGATTGTTTTGAAGTAATTAGAATAGACCAGCCCAAATGACTGAAAAGTAATAAAGTTGACGGAAGACTCCTTTAACAGACTCTAAATAACCGTAGATCCTTTAGGATTAGATCAATTTGATACTCATAACAATCGCATATCTCAAGGGACACTAAGATATGTATTGGAGGCTGCGCCCTTTAAATTATGATAAAAACTGTGATTGGTATATTTTTACAATTGTATTACTTGTATGAACTTAGACCTATAAGGATTAAGAAAATATCAGCCCTCTTTGTACAACAAAACGTTGATTCAAAAATGCCGATCGAGCCGCGATCAGTATTTTACTTCAGGCAGTGTCCCCCTGCAGCACGCGTAATGAATATCGCGAACCGTATTTACATATATAGAGGGCATTTTTAAGAAAAAAGGTTCAATAAAATAGCGATGGAATTGTTTAAATCAAGTTTTGCTGTGTTTTTGTGAGTAGAAACACCAATAATGGTAATTTTCAATGTTCATCTTGAATTCTGAAGTAAATTTAAAAAAATAAAAATCTTCAACACTACTTCTTGTCCATTAGGTTACAAGGCCCGCTTAGCAGCGCTATAAATTGATGCCTTAAAACCCGTCAATAAATTTAAATATTCGATATTCCATCCAAGCTGGTTGCTATATATGACATAATTCTCGTGTGCAACCAACCGGCTGTATTGAGTATTGTAAAGGCATGAGCGTAGATGTAATTTGCAACATAATGAAAACTTACCCATGCAGTTAGCCCCGAATTTAAATATATGCACTGGGTAATCCTCTCGTAGTATTGATAACAATAGGTTTACCAGAGCGAATTAATAGCGCTTCTAAGCGGGCAATTTATGTCATGCTTTATGTCAACGAAAAAACCCTGTTGTACAAACCCGAACGACCCAAGTTGTTTTCCGAATTTAAACAATTTTTTGTAAAATGTGTGCATTTTTTAATGTTTTTTTTAGGTTTTTTAAATATTTTGAAAATTCCCCCGAAAATTGTTGAAAATTCACCGTTAATTGTTGAAAAAATCACCAGATTTTAAAATGTTCAACATGGGGTAGGCCTAATCGTTAAATTTCGCCTACAACTAGAGAGAAGGGGACCTTTTGTTCGGGTACTGCTATTTTCAGTTTTATAGAGCTCCATGCATTTAGGCGCGGTGTCTATACCAAATGGTAACACGTGGCACGATTATGTAATCCTTTAACATTTTCCAGTAGTCTGCAGACATGGCAGACGACATTCCAAAATTTCACAAAATGTTTCAAACATTTCACAATTATTGCTTTTCATTATCATATTTGGAATCACCATGAGAAATGCATTGAACTAAGTACAAACATGCCTAGTATTGGTTCAGTAATCCTTGAGATAGACCTTGAAAGTTGGGAAAGGTTTCTGAAAAATCTGTTTTATAAGGGTAAAACCAATAGCACGTGGAAAGTGATGTTTGACCAAGTATTAAAGGTGTATGTTCTGATCAGTTTTTATGGCTATGATTTTTTCTTCATATCAAGATATTTTGATACCAGAAGAATCCCCATATTTAAACACCCGCCAGTTTGTGTACTACTCAATGGGCAAATTTCTTGTGACCTTTTGCTTCTCAAATAAGAACCATGCGACAATGCGATGCGACAATTTTAAGGATGACCTTACATGTAAATTAGAAAACATCAAGTTGAAAATCGAGTCAGCAATCAGAACATCTACCTTTAAAATTTCAGATAATATAGCATTGGTCAATATTATAAATTACTATTACTATTATTTATTTCAATATCTGGTTTTAAAACCTCATCGTAGACATTGTTGAGCGTGGGGTTACGATATCATAAATCTTGCGTTTGTAAAGATGCCACTTTTCAGCAAATTTCCTGATTTCAGGAAATTTTGTTTAGATTTTCACAATTTCTGGAAATTCTGTCTGTACAAAAGTACAAGGAAAATTGAAAATCTTCAGGCTTTTCAGGACATTTTGAAACCACACAGTGGCATCTCTGTAATACGTTATTATTTATTGCACTGGGCACAAAATGTTGTCATCTGATATGGAAATATTGCCTTCTACGCCTCTGCAACAAGCGAGTAGTCAGCGACACGTCTTCCAACGCTCGCACATACTTGTATCGCTGGGAGGCGGGATCTACCTTAGAGGAATCCATCAATTAGGTAAAATAACAGGGACTGTACTTTAAGAGATATATATTAATAGGAGTATCATCAGGTATGTCGTATAAGGGAAGAATCCTTTGACACAGAAATCACTTTAGGCGCAGATCCTGCAGGAATATACGCGACGTTTGGTGTTGACTGTCTGTCTGTCTCTACTGGCAGATACGGGCTCTTCGTGTCACAAATCACCCTCATGATGGAGATCTTTCGGATTAGTCTTGACTTGTCGTCTGCTCATTCCAGTAACACTTTCCACGCGGCAGGCGTCTGCAGACGACATTCCAAAATTTCACAAAATGTTTCAAAAATGTAAACATTATTGAATTACATTACCATATTTGGAATCACCATGAGAAATGCATTGACATAAGTACAAACAAGCCTAATATTTGTTCAGTAATCCTTGAGATAGACTTTGAAAATTGAGAAGGATTCTGACAAATCTATTTTGTAAATGGTAAAACTAATAGCCGCGTGGAAAGTGTTAACAACACTTGTACTATGTCAGCAGAGAGTAGAGGACATCCACCTTGTTCGCTGAGTGTGCTTCCCATTGATAAATAGTGTTACGGTTGAAATGTTATCGTCTTGATTTCTTCAGGATGAAAGTTAAACTTGTTGAGTGCTGAGAGATGCACTGCTATGATTGGTGTCATAAGTTGGATGTCCTTTTTTAAATTCGTGAGTTAGGTGTTTGGATTTTTTTGTTGTTTTTTCGGGGGGGGGGGGGGCGCACAAGCCCGCTTTTAAATTTTGAATCTTAGATATTCCAAAATTTCCAACAAATTTTGAATATTGCTGTTCAAAGTTTTCATAAGAAATGTTGTACATTATTTTTCCAAATTGTTATCAAAAGATTTTAAAAGTAGACCATTTTGAACAATCAAAAAACAAAAATTTGCGAAATTTGCAAATTATTTGATTGTATCTGTAGAGCACCGTCACCTGATCGCTTATGTATAGCCTCGTTACTTTCACCAAATTCATCGTTCTATAAATGAGTATAACATTGCTTTATTGCCAAATACTAGTATGACCGTCGCTTTGTTTACTTTCGTTGCAGACCTAGTCGTCGAGAAAGGAGGTGTGTACGTCTACGTTGTGAAGCTAAATCAAATACCGTCATTCTCGGAACCTTCCATTTGTAAAATAGGGGCGGATGAAAACATCGTGGTGAGTGAAATCGTTTTATACACCTGGTGGTATGACAATATTATATAGTTTAAAGTTCCAAATTGGCGAAAAATTTTCGGTTTTTATCTCTCCGTGCGCAAAAATAATCCAAGCGTACTCGCGAGATTATGGCCACGCGCGCGTGGTTTGGGGCGCACGCACGTTTCACGCACTATGATCCACAGTGCGCTGCTGCCCGTATGCGCGCCCGGCCTGCGTTCGTATTCATTCGCTGCTGATGTATAAAGCTCATGACATACTACACAATCGCGCGACGCGATTTGTCGCTTACGCTCCTTATAGTAAAGAGTGCTATTTACCAAATAAGGAGCGTCAGCGGCAAATCGCTCCAAACGATTGGGTAGTATGTCATGAGCTTAAGGCTTCGCCAATTTTTAACTGATCAAACTGTAGAATCCCATTGCCTGAGTAACAGAACAGGTGTGGTCAATGCAGACGACAAGAAATCTGACCGATTGACCTAACGTGTCAAAGGTCAAAACAATGACCGCGATCGCGAGCAGGAAAAAATGTTCCCATAAGAAGGCACTATTTCCCTCCGCGCAGCACCTCCTCACAGGGAAATAGCACTTTTTATATGATAACTTTATTCCCTCCTGTGAAATAGTGGGAAAATAGTCCAAATACTTTATGTCACATGATTGAGTATCCACCAATCAAATGACAGTATTATTTGTATGTGTTATATGATATGTATGTTTAGGCGACGAAAAATTCAACCTGTTCTACGGATTTTCAACAATAAAAGATTTGCAAATTGCAAATTGTTTGATTTATTTGGTTGAAAATGTTAGGATTTATTTTTTATTAAGGGACCGTTCATTATTTATGGTGGAGGGCGGTTGGGACAATTTCGAGACTCGTATGTTAAAATTACCTAACCCCCCTACAGCTGAAACTGAAAATTACATGACCCCCCTGCTAACCAGTAGCTTTTTACACACACACCCGCCCCCCACCCCCTGTAAAAAATCAACTTGTCACACACTTATGGGGGCTGTCTTTACCTTTTGAAATTTGTTCATGGATATATTGGCAAATTCTGTTTGTGCCCTATCTGAACGGCCAATAACTTCATGATGGTCCTTCTTTTTTATTGTGTGAAATTAGTAATGGCGAGCGTAGCGAGCGGAAATTGTGTCATATTTATACATTTTGGGTGGTTTTGTGAGTCTTATAACTCGAACAAGTTAGCCTACATTCTGAGCAGAAACGTATAATCCAGTAAAACGTTCTACTTTTGTGAGCATGGTGCAAAGCTGAGAGACGAGGTGAAAAGCATGCAATAAAACATTTGTTGAAATCATAAAATTGGATTTTGTTACATTATACACCCCGGGTGGCTCTAATTTCTCGACCGTTGATGATTATAGATGTTTTTCCACCATATGCATATCGTCCGATGCACAGACAAGATCTGCTGTCCAGAAGTCGTCTCATAGTAAAAGTTTTTGAAGTCGGTTTAGGAAAATATGTGCGAAGCGCAAAAAGAATTGCATTTACACTCCAAAATAACCTCTAAAATCACCCCAATCACCACCATCTTTATAGTTTTAAAAAATGTTACACAACCCCCCCCCCCCCCCTGTTTAAGAATAAAAAGTTACATAACCCCCCCCCCCCCTATTTCAACATATGAAAGTTACATGACCCGCCCCCCCTATATTTTACCCCCCCCCCCCCCCCCCCCCCCCTCCAGCATAAATAATGAACAGTCCCTAATAGAGAGAACTTTTGGGGGATATTTTTCAACCATTTTGATTTTTATTTTGAAAATTTGGAAATATCTGAAAATTTACTAAACATTTACACGAATTTGTTGAAGAATAACGCCACCCACCGGCCACCGACCGACCCGAGTGTCCGGCGTTTGCACGTAGGAGTTTTTTTTCGTTGCCCTACCTTGTAAATATATGTTAGACTCTCTCTCTCTCTCTCTTTACAGTCATAATGCTATGGACTAAATTCAAGATATTTAACGCGAGCGTGGTTTGTTGTTGTTGTCCGCGAAGCTACTATATTATACGTGCAGATGCATAAAAAATGCACGAACACGGTCATTTTGAAGTGTCCAATCCGCTACGCACTTGCGGGTTACACACACCCACTCTCGTTCGCATCCAGGATAAATAATTAGAGCGTCCTTGGTTCGCAAACGCACGCACCCTGTACGCTAGCATTGTTGGAATTATGTCCATAGCATTTATGACACTGGTAACTCTCCGTGATTCATAATTCCTACTGTCAGTAGGCTACTTTGTTTCTATAGGATGCAAGCATGTATGCTTCCTTCTGATTCGAGTAATGTTTTTCGGATTATGGACCAGCAAGTCCTCCGCTTTAAAGGATCTCCCATGTTACATGGATTCAGGCTAAATATAATAAATTGCTATGATTCAACTAACAGTGACACTATCATGCATACTGTCAGTGTAAAAACCCAGTTCAATACACCATGAAATAAAAAATAAATCCCCTCTTACGTCCCCTATGAGAGTTACCATCAGCCCTTATATCCGGTTTTTAACTTTCTGAAATAACTTTGATTCTCTTTTTGTATGTTTGAAGTCGAAATGAATGAGCATGTATGACAATCATGACAATACCGCCTACCGATTTCCCCGCTCGTAACAGATTCTTTGCATATGGTATCGAGAATTCTTTGCGTACAAATCTTAACGCTTTCGACGCGGCCTCCTGCAGACGACATTCCAAAATGTCACAAAATGTTTCAAAAATGTCAAAGTTATTGAATTTAGTTTTCATATTTGGAATCATCATGAGAAATGCATCAAAATAAGTACAAACATGACTGTGATCAATGACGTTTCACTACCACACTGCAAGCTTCATAAGACTGACAGAATATGCAGTTTGTAGCTGAGACTAGTATACCATTCTAGTCTCAGGTTTGTAGGCCACCGTCGTCTTGGTTTTATTTTTGGGTGGGTGGTTGGGGTGTGGGGGTGTGTGTGGGGGGGGGGGGGGTATGTGGTTTGTTTTTTTGGTGTTGTTGTTTTTGTTTATAGTTTGTTTGTTTATTTGTTTCATTTGTTTGTTGTTGTTGTTGTTTTGTTTTTGAATCATTCTTGAATCATTCTATTTTTTTTCACAGAACACGGGTGAAGAGTTCACATTTCATAATCTAGAATTTGGATTTCTCTACGAATTCACTGTAAGTATTGTAGGCCTACACGGCTTACGGCAATATCAATTTAGGATTCATGTTATCAAATTTTGTCCGTGTTATTGCAAAAGCATAATGTATATGTGTATACAGTATGTTAAAATGGTCGCATGTATTAGTTTCAATGTGCATATTTCAGCATCCCCCTGCCAGAAGGCATCCCAACTGATGCCCCTGCCCAAATGAAATGACAAACTCTATATGTACATTATATATACAAAATACTCGGTTATGCTCTTCCCCCCCCCCCCCCACCCTGATCACAGGCCTGTCCATCGCATGCTCGCCGGCGCATGTGCCCCCCCCCCCCCCCCCCCCCCCCGCAAGTTCTGACAGAAATTATGGAGTCTTTTGTTTTTTTACACAAACTCATAAAATCGTAACATGTTCGGCAAAAACCTCAATGTATATAATATGCAGGTAATTTAGTGGGTCTATCTAAAAGCAATAGCTTAGCAGTTTAAAACATACTATTTGGTGAATGTGATGCATTATATACGTCATTCATATATTCTTGTTCATTGATTGGTTAAAAGTGGGTCACATGATCAAAAATAAACATGCTATTTTGCCGAAAGTACTATTTACGGCTCCCAAAAGTACTATTTACGGCTCCCAAGAAGACTATTTACGGCGCATTGGTGCGCCGGTAGTTTCACGCGGCGTTGTACTCCGCGTGACGCGAGGGGGCACACGATAAGCATCCCCGGGCGCAGCGTGACGAACTTTCGATGCACTGCCTTTGAATTGAAATTTTAAAACTTTTTAACTGATGAAGATTGGAACTTACCGGATGATTTTTGAATTTGAACTGTATGGAACTAGAAATATATGAATGACGTATACAAAACAAATATATACTGCCTTTATTCGAGTCTCTGAATTAAAACTATGGTCCCTCGGTGACTGCAATAGTGCTATTTTGCTTCGGGCCTGCGCCCCTCAGCAAAATAGCACTATTGCAGTCACCTCGGGCCCATGGTTTTAACCAGAGTCTCTCATGGCAGTATATATTTGTATAATATACACTCTTACACAATCTATTTTGGCCATTTTTGTGGCAATCTTGGATTTAAAATAAGTTATTACAATGCAAAAACTAGTGGTCCAATACATACATCCCATCGTTAACTATACTTTCATCATTAATTTTGGTTGATAGTATACAAATATATTCTGCCATGAGAGACTCTGGTTAAAACTATGGGCCCGAGGTGACTGCAATAGTGCTATTTTGCTGAGGGCGCAGCCCCGAAGCAAAATAGCACTATTGTAGTCACTCGAATAAAGGCAGTATATATTTGTTTTATACGTCATTCATATATTTCTAGTTCCATAAAGTTCAAATTCAAAAATCATCCGGTAAGTTCCAATCTTCATCGCAGTTAAAAAGTGTTAAAGGTTCAATCCAAAGGCAGTGCATCGAACGACCGTCACGCTGCGCCCGGGGATGCAAACCGTGCGACTCTCGCGTCAGGCGTAGTACAACGCCGCGTGAAACTACCGGCGCACCGTGCGCCGTAAATAGTCTTCTTGGGAGCCGTAAATAGTACTTTTGGGAGCCGTAAATAGTACTTTTGGGAGCCGTAAATAGTACTTTTGGGAGCCGTAAATAGTACTTTTGGCAAAATAGCGTGTTTATTTTTGATCATGTGACCCACTTTTAACCAATCAATGAACAGGAATATCTGAATGACGTATATAATATCCCATTTTATGGAATTTGACAATTTTTGCAGCCGTTTTGGGACCCATTTTGGCAGCCAATTTGGATTTTTAAGTATGTTAACAAAGCAAAGATACTGGATATGAATTACTAGTGGTCTAATACATACAATGTACATCCCATCGTTAAAACTATATTTTCATCATACATTTTGGTTGATACTATGCCATTTTATGGACATTTGACCATTTATGGCCATCATTTTGGCGGCCATTTTG
Organism: Ophiura sarsii; assembly: GCA_035610835.1. Lineage (NCBI taxonomy): Eukaryota > Metazoa > Echinodermata > Ophiuroidea > Amphilepidida > Ophiuridae > Ophiura > Ophiura sarsii. The sequence continues at coordinate 72,002,057 of CM069452.1, forward strand.
GTTTAAAAGTATGTTAACAAAGCAAAAATACTAGATATGAGTTTCTATTAGTCCAACACATACATCCTCTTGTTAAACTATACTCTGGTCATACATCATACATCATATATGCCATTAGGGAATTTTACAATTTTTTGGCGGCCATTTTTGGCGGCCATTTTGGCGGCCATCTTGGATTTAGGTACGTTACCAAAGCAAGTGGTGGTCTAATACATACATTCCACTATTAAAACTATACTTTCACCATACGTTTTGATTGATATATGTCATTTTATGAATTTTGACCAGTTTTGGCGGCCATTTTGGACGCCATCTTGAATAACCCCTTAGCATATCAAAATTATTTTTGGTAGCATCCGGAATATGTTTTAGGACCATGAAAGGAAGTCAAAAAAGTTGGTTTGGGGGAGTCCTGGGTGGAGGTGCACGGTTACCCCCCTGTATATACCAGACTACATCGTATAGCAAAACAGCTACGAACTATATTTTATTCTCATTCTTAGTTTATTGGTTATTTTGATCTTTTATCATAAAATAACGCATTTTGTTAGATTTTTCTCAACGAAACAATAACACATTTCCCCCTTTATAAAATCGGTGAATCCAGCGAGCTGTTTACCAACTTCCTGCTTCGAATTAATCGCGTTCTTTAGCACGCACACATGACTACGCTGCGCTATACGCACAACGCATACGCCGGCGACTTTGTGAAGCACGCTAACGCGATGATCATACGCACTGAAGGTATTATTATTCTAACTAGCGGGACGCCCGTCCTTCGGACGTACTCTCCCGCTAGGGAGTAGGGTCTACCAGATAGAACACCTACAAATGAAACAACACATAAGTGTTGGAAAATTTATAACGAAACACATAGGATTAGAACAATATTTAAAACATTTTTGTTTTAATTCAAAAGTTTTCAAATTTCAATTAAAAGACCCCCCGCCCGCCCACGCCCCGTGGCATATTTTAACTCCAAGGCCTAAACCTTAACCATCTCCCGTACCCCAACCGTCACCATCCCGCACCGCCCCGTGGCATATCCGTTACGCAATTTAGCATCACATTTCTTCAATAACCCCCTGCCTCCCAAACCACATTAACTCATTACACACAACCCCCACTCGTCACCGCCCGCCCCACCCCGTGGCATATCTCAACCCCAAAGGCCTAAAGTTCCCCGCCCCGCGGCTTATCTCAACGCCAAGGCCTCACATTAACCATCTCCCGTAGCGCGGCGTATTTCTCCAATATTTGTCCACCCGCGTGTCACATACAGTATCAAATCCCACATCTGACACCATGTTACGTAATTTAGATTCACCATATCATGTTTTGTTCTATTAGAAACCACATTATTTCGTTACCTTATGACCCGCCGCCGTCCCCCCCCCCCCCCCCCCCCCCCACTCCGCCCTGCCGTCCACGATTATTTTTTTCGTACATCAAAATAACCAAAATCAGTTCATTTGTTTGAAAATGTAAAAAAATATTCTCATATCTCGGTCAATTCTGTACGGTTTTCAGCCTATAACACTCACATTATAATCATCTTTTTTCAGTGCAACGTTCACGGCGTTTATACCTAAAATGAGGGAGCCTTTTATGGATACATACATACATACACTTTTTTTTTTTTTTTTCGTACATCAAAATAACCAAAATCAGTTCATTTGTTTGAAAATGTAAAAAAATCATTTTATTCAGTGAATTTTGCTTTATTTCGTATTAAAACGGAATAAATAAATTTGGTTATTTTGATGTACGAAACAAATTATCGCCTGCCGTCCCCGCCCCGTCCCCGTCTCCGCCCCGTGGCTTATCTCAACCCCAAGGCCAAAACCGCAACTCCCGTGACGCAGCGTATTTCTCCAATATTTGCCCTTCTAATGAAAAGCCTCCCCCCAAACTATACCCTTATATTACGTTATATGCGCGTATCGGCTGAAAATTGCCCAAAACCAATCAAATTGCCTATTGACATCCAAAACCACACCCACTATATAAGAACAGATATCAATTTGTTGTGATGTTTTAAGAAGTATTATTTGAATGGTGTGAGGGAATTGTTCAACTTTAGCGATGTGTGCCATACTTTCTTAAAGGTAGATGACCCGATCACATTTTCATAACACAGATTTTTCTCAAACATATGGAGATTTTCATATCATATGAAAGATCATATTTTTCTGATTAACATACTGAAATTTGACGGTCCAAATCAGTATGATTACGAAGAAATCGGTGAAATAACATCGAATTACCGCGAAAATTGGTAACCACCAATATAGTTTGTTACAACTCAATGGGCACATTTCACAGCATCTTGTGCGTCTAAAATAAGAACCATTAGAGTTATGCAACTCAAACTTTGGAATACGACTTTTTGAGGATGACCTTTCATGTCGAATAGAAAACTTCAAGTTGAAAATCGGAACATCTACCTTTAATTGGTGGTTTTGAAGTATGGTGTGACTTTTATCAATTGATTAAAGCAACAAAAAGGTGTTCACCAATTTTCAATAATATATTTTGATGAAATAGACAGAAAAAGTAAGAAACATTTTACATTAAGCCCGGACTGCAATAAAATCATTATATTTACGTTTTTATCTTTATTTTCAAACATAGTATAAATCATTCTGGGACACCCTGTATCAAACAACCCCTTGGTGGTATATCCTATTATTTTAATTTCATTCTGATGTTAATTCAATGTTTTTGGTTATTTCCAGGTGTATATATATAATTCCACCAAATCCAGTAAAGCGCTCATGGGAACTACCAGAGCGTTCGGCACACCGGGTGAGTCTATAGGCGTAAATCCCGGGGGTGGGGATATATATCCCCCAATATTTGACCATGGGGATGGCCTATGTAATTATCCCCTCCCACCTGTTATACATGATAAAATGCTCACCCGTACTAATAGAAATGTCTAATTTAGAACAAATTAAGCTATTTCAGGCAATTTGTACAATAAAATCCAAAATGTTCGCGCACCGCGCGTATTTTTCCGCAAAATCTTTTTCGCTCGCATTTCTTCCTCTATGAGGTTAAAGGGGGGGGGGGGGGGAATGGCATTTGCACTCATAGTCATAGCATCGTAACGCTATATCCATCCGGTAGCGATTATGAAACACATTTCGCAGGGATAAAATAAAAAATAAAATGGGCTTTCCTCTCTAAACCACCAATTTTAATAGGGAAAAGAGAATTTGAACAGGTCACACAACTTTAATCCATATTTTGACTCATATAAACTGGATGATAATCATGGATGAAGACGCCTTGCAGGCGACAGTCCCAAAATTGCACAAAATGTTTTTTTCAAAAAATGTCAAAATTATTTAATTTCATCACCTTATTTGGAATCACCATGAGAACTGCATTAACATAAGTACAAACATGCCTAGTATTGGTTCAGTCATTCTTGAGATAGACTTTGAAAGTTGAGAAAGGTTTCTGAAAAATCTTGTTGTGTATTATGGTAAAACTAATACCCGCGTGGAAAATGTTTTAACACTTTCCACGCGGCTATAGTATTAGTTTTCCAAACACAAAACAGATTTTTTTTTCAGAAACATTTTCAAACTTTCAAGGTCTATCAAAATTATTACTGAGTCAATACTAGGCATGTTTGTACTTATTTCAATGCATTTCACATGGTGATTCCAAATATGGTAATGAATTTCAACAATGTTGACATTTTTGAAACATTTTGTGAATTTGTGGAATGTCGTCTGCAGACGCCTGCCACGTGGAAAGTGTTAATGCATTCTTTTCTTGCAGATTGTTTTCAGGCGACAGGGGATCGAAGCTTCTGCAGTAGCGAAGGTAAATTATTTGTATTCTATAGAGAATCAAGGAATTAAATTCAACACAAATTACTTGAAAGCCCCTTTCCTCTTGAAAGCTAATAATATTCACAAATGTCTCTGTTCAAAAATAAAAGTCACATGACTGCTTTTCAAGTAAAACGCTTTTAACTATCATATCAGAATAGGCGGGTGTGTGTTAAGGGTGTTTGAGTGGGTGTAACATAGTTTGTTTTCAGGAAAGTCTCCAACGAAATGGCATTTTCTCGCGTGAATTTTATGTCACGTGATACCGCCCTTGACGTTAACTCTGAGACGCATTGACGCATTACACCAGTGACGTTGACACTACCAAAACTAGGGTCCATGGATTTCAGTGTATACGGAGGAATTGCACACATCTCCATTTGGCGACAAAAACCTGTACGAACGAACTATAAATACTGATTTTGTTTTATTGCGAAACCCGCGATCGACAAAATAATAATAAGCTTACTAAAAGAAGTGTTAGCTAAATCCCTCTTATTATTTAATGCAAATTTATAGTGGATATTCACTTGAAATGGGTTTATTTATTAAAATCTGTGTATTTTTGTTACTCGTACGCTCGCTAAAATGTGATTTTCGCCGCGGATTTTCACTTCCGTGTTTGCCGTTCGCCATCTTGAAACATGTTGGACACAATTTAGACAAAAGATGGCGCCCTAACAATGGATTGATTTCGTTTTTTTATCCAGACAAATTAATGCGCAAGAATGCGCTACTGGAAACAAACTTGTTTTATTGTTTGGCCTTATATTAATATTCTGGTTTTAGTGGTTTCTTAGGATATTACAAATGTATTAATGTGTTGTTATTATTATTATTATTATTATTATCATTATGTAGAAATTGAGTATGCGGGCGCCCCAATCGAACCATTACTCACACATCTGTGTCAAAACGATTCATGGGTTCGAGCCACAGTCTCGTGGCTTCCCCCGATTCAATACAACGGTGACCTAACCTATTATGGAGTGGAGCACGCTGAACTTGGACCTCGCGGACTGCTACTGTCAGAAACAGCTTACATTGAGCCTAAGACTAACACAGCACCGGTAAGCCTTGATTTTATCTAACATTTCTAGATTTTAATAATGTAAAAGCTGATTGCAAACTGCTTATCCACAAAAATAGCCTGTGTAAGAGGACCTGACGTTTCGATTCTAACAGAATGCATTCCCTCAGTCATTTTACATTTCCATCCATTTTTATTATTTATTTGTAGTCATCAATCACCATTATGGATTTTACTCACCATTTTTTATATCCCATTTGCCTTTTACTTTTTAATCTCCCCTTTGTCTATGTCATCGTTTTGTTACATTATCCTTTTGTTACATTATCCACTTCATCAATCAGCTGTCAAGTTTGATATACCTCATCTGTCACTTTGACCCCCACTGTGTTACATTATCTCTTTTCACTTCCTGCCCATTGTTCCCATGTCTATATAGTATGTTGTGTATGTTGTATTCTGTCATTTTACCTTCGATAATGATTCTGTTAGAATCGAAACGTCAGATCCTCTTATATTTATTACATTTCTAGATTTTGTACATCTAATTCTTATAATTCCATACTAGAAAACCATTTCATTCTTGCGGGTACTTTTTCGGGCAGTGTATACGAATAGCATCCCCATGCTTCGGCTGAACTTTGGAACAAATTACCACATCATATTAAATCAGCCAAAACTCTTGAAAAGTTCAAATTCAAATCATCGCTAAAAACTTACCTATTTAATGTTAATGCTTGATTTCCTTTTTGTTTTGTCTATTGTTACTATTTTGTTATATGTATTATCTGCGTTCTGATTGATCTGTTACAGCGCATAGGGACATACTTATAGAGCGCATAACACAATTAAAATTGTGAATGAAAAGGACGGAAACGCTCGCGGGTGAAGACAACAATCGCATTTTGCATCATATGCGTAACGCGTGCGTGCGACAACTAAGTGTGTGTGCGAAGAAAAAGGGGTGTGTGCGAACAACTAAGTGTGTATGCGACGAAAAACGTGTGCATGTGGTCATAATTACTCGCATAATGTTGGATTACAAGTTGCGCGGAAGACTAGACTAGACTGAGTCCTCACGCAACCTTTTATTTTGCCGCCATCTTTGAAAATGGCGGACCAAATCGAGGGTTTTGCCCAAGCGTATGCGAGCGATTATGGCAACACTCACCCGTCACGTATATGATGCACACAGTGCGCTTGTTTCCTTCATGCGTGCCTTCTATATTCATTCGCCGCTGCTGTAAGGAGGCTTCGCCAATTTAGTAATGATCAAACTATAGTAAAGATTTACAAGTATGCTCCCCTTATATTACAGGATAACCGAGTATACTACACGATATCAGATTTGATGCAAGGAATGGCATATCTAATCACCGTAAGTACCTTACCGGCCCTTCAACATGTATAAATAAAACTGTCCAACGGTTATGCATAGGAAGTGTTGCTAAATACATGTTCAGGGGCAAGAGCACTTGTAAAGTTTATAATAGATTTAATTGAAAAAGTGTACTTTAGGTCCCAGATTCTGGACTGTAATACTGGTACAAAGTCAGTGTTCCAGTATCGGCCAATACTGGCAGGTACTTTATCGATTATGTTCAATTACACACTAAATGACGATTCTAATAAAAGAGCTCTCTTTGCATGAAAAGTGGCCAAAGCTGAATTCGAACATGCCCGCCGAATAGATTTGCTATAATTTGATAACGGAAGCTCCAAAATGGATAGAAAAAATCTTCACATAAAATGATGCTGAACATGATTATTAGTATTTCGCGAACAATTTTGATATTTTCATGGCCACCAAAAAAATCACTTTTCACATGGGACACTTTTGTTGACACACCCGGTACACTGGCCAAATCTGACTTGTATCACGTATACCCGTATATCGCTCGATACTGTAACATAAAAACGTCCCAGTATCGCTCGATACTGGAACACAATTTGGCGTTGCAGTATCCTGGAACTAAAAATCGTACCAGTATCGACCGATACTGGCCACTTTTATGTTCCAGTATTGAACGATACTGGTATACCAGTATCTGGGACCTAAAGTACACTTATTGTATACATGCTGAAGGGCAGGATGGATATGCGTAATGAAATTGTAATGATTTCTTATAAAAGAATACAGAGAAATACCATCATCCATTGACAGTGAAGGGTTCACCAATTTTGCCAGTGAAGGGTTCACCAATTTTAGTGACAAATTAATCTATCATTTATCATTAATACTGGGGGGGGGGGGTGTAGGGTAGGGATCATCAATTTCAGATTCATTCTTAATTCACTAACAATATCAGTGAAACTTCCACCAGTTTTATCAGTGACAGATTCACCAAACATCGGGGAAAGCTTCACCAATAGTATTAGTGAAGGATTCATTAATTATGATAGTGAAATATTCACCAGTCATGTCAGTTAAAGGCTCATGAACCATGTCAGTGAAAGATTCACCAATAATATCGTAGAAAGATTCACCAATAATATGAAAGATTCACCAAACATATCAGTGAAAGATTCGCCAAACATCAGTGAAATACGGTATTCGCCAGTTATCAGTGAAAAATTCACCAAACATCGGGGAAAACTTCACCAATAGTATTAGTGAAGGATTCATTAATTATGATAGTGAAATATTCACCAGTCATGTCAGTTAAAGGCTCATAAACCATGTCAGTGAAAGATTCACCAATAATATCGTAGAAAGATTCACCAATAATATCGTAGAAAGATTCACCAATAATATCGTAGAAAGATTCACCAATAGTATCATAGAAAGATTCGGAAAAAGTGTACTTTAGGTCCCAGATTCTGGAATGTACTAGTATCGTCCGATACTAGAACACCCAGTATCGACCGATACTGGTACAAAGTCAGTGTTCCAGTATCGGTCGATACTGGCACATATAAAATGTCCCAGTATCGGGCGATACTGGAACAAAATTATAAACCAGTATCGTAACGTACACTTTTCCAAAGATTCCCAGAACACATCAGTGAATGATTCGCCACATATCAGTGAAAGATTCACCAAGCATCAGTGAAACTCACCAAACGTCAGTGAAAGCTTCACCAATAATAACATATCAGAGAAGGATTCTTTAATCATGTCAGTGAAATATTCACCAGTCATATCAGTGAAAGATTCGCCAACTGCACCAGTCAAAGGTTCACATCACAAACCAGTGAAAGATTCACTAATACTATCAGGGAAGGATTCCCCCAACATCAATGAAAGATTCGCCAACTACACCAGTAAAAATCACCATCAATATCAGTGAAAATTCACCAACCATGTCAATGATAGAGTATAATAATATAATAATAATGCATTTGTAATGCGCCATCAATCTAGGTATACTATTCCGAGGCGCAAACATGAAATACAAAAATATATACAACAATATAAGAACATTAATTAAGTACATTTAGAAAAATACATGGAAAATAGTTCATCAACAATCAATTATAGACTGTGTTATATAAATGAGTAGTTTTTAACAAGTTCTTAAATGAGGTGAGATTTTCACAGCATCTATAATGTTCGAAGGTAAAGCATTCCAGAGAGTTGGTGCCATGGCAGAGAAAGCACGATCGCCGAGGCTAGAAGAAGTCCTTGGAACAGCATATAATTGTTTGTTTGGGTAACCAACAATATCAGTAAAAATCACCAATCATCAGTGAAAGATTTACCAAAACACAGTGAAATATTCACAAGTATCTGATTCAGTAGATTTACTAAACATATCAGCGAAAGAATCAAAGTAACTGACAGATTCTCCAGTAATTATCAGTGACGGATTCGCCCACCATATGTATTTATAGCAAATGCAACATTTACCAGTCCCATACTATCAGTGTATGATATAGAGTTGGCCATTCGACTTGAAAATTGTTGTCGTTAAATGCAGCTTGTAATATTTCTAACATAATATTGCATATCCGTCATTATTGATTATCACCACATGGAAAAATTAAACAAGGAAACATTAATATGTTTGTGCCTCATGTCGGGCATTAAGAAGGAATCACATTTTATTTCCTACAGCATGCATTTATAAATGTTTCAGAATTTAGCTCTACATTTATTTTAAACCACGAATGTTCACAACGTCTTTGCCCGATGCAGTCGCCCAGGCGACACAACTCCCCAGTGACAACCTAGAAGTAAAAGTTGTGTTCATCCAAAATAAGAATCAAAATCTTAATGTTCCAATTTCAATGCTATCTTGACAGAGAATGAAATTTACGCCAAACCAAAAACATGGCGGCCTAACTCACAAAGCCCATGATTGGTCTGCCCTCCAAACAAAACCCAGTTTCATTGGTCCTTAACGTAATGCCCCCAACGACACAACAACATCAGCAACGGAACCTACCATTTTCCCTGAGGTGATGTTTGGTTTCAATGGATGGACCATGGAAACTGAATTTTGGTGATGTGGTTATTACATTTGACACTCATACTCCCCCTATGGAAGACATTACCTTAATCTTCCGCACAGGGAGTGTGAATGTCAAATGGGTTTAGCTACAGGGGCAGATGGGTAACTCCATTGAAATCTACACTCCCTGTGTGGAAGATTAAGATCATGCATTCCATAGCGGGTTGTATGTATCTCAACCGGAATAACCCAATGGACATATTCATCAAAACCAGTGTTTTGAGGTGAATAAATGGAAATGTACTCACCAACTAACGTTTCATCTGACTTGATCAGTCAGATTTCATCAGAGTTGTGATCCACTACTGTAGAATCGCGGAACTGGTGTTGCCAGAAATGCGGGAATCAGGGTTGCCAGATTATTTATTCACCCCAATCACTGGTTTTGATGAACACACTATTTCTACATATTAACCTTAACACTTTCCACGCAGCTATTAGTTTTACCATATACAAAACAGATTTTTCAGAAACCTTTCCCAAGTCTTTCTGAAGGATTACCGAACCAATACTAATTCAATAAGTTTTTGAAGGTGAAATTTCATGAAAGATGATGACATAAAGTATTGGAATTTAATTTTCTTTAAAATAATCTATTTTTTTTTTATTTTTTACCCATAATCCCTAGTTCACATTTTGCGACTTTCCCAGATCGCATCACTAATGACGTTCAATAATTTTGAACTTTTTTAAACATTTTGTGAAATTTTGGAATATCGTCTGCAGACGCCTGCGCTGTCGCGTGAAAAGTGTTAACAAACCTGATGAACCTATACAATAAGCCCTCATTCTCATTTCATAGATAACGCCTCACGTGACCTTGTCGTCCAATGGCAGCACTAATGCTGGACTTGGTGTTGAGATGACATTTATCGCTGACCAATGGCAGGGACCAGAGACATCACCTCCAACAGTAACAGGCACATCCTCAGGTAAGATTGGGAAACATTCATACACTATTAGTCATGTTAGTAGAGTTGCGAACCAATCAGAAATAGTTCAAGAATGTTAGCATCATACGAGGGTCATTCAGTAAGTTATGAAAGTGGTCATGGTATAGGATGCATGAGTGATTCTATTGAGGGATATTGTGATCAATACAAAGTATGAACCGTTGTCTTTCTAACAATACAGTTTTGGATTTATAAGTGTGAACTATGACGTCATAGCATTGTCTCAAAGTAAGTACATTTGGGACACTACTAAATAAGTTATTTGGTGGGAAATTTGAATTGTTTGTATGAAACATGTGGTAAGAAGATTGCATAACATGACACCAGATGCAGGTAAATCCCAATTTTTTTTCGCGTAAGTATGATAAAAAAGACAATAACTTTAATCCTGTGTAATTTGATATATGTAGTATAAGAGGAAAAAGTGAGGAGAGGCAATGGAATAAAAAGTATACAAATATCAGTATTTCAAATAGCCAATTTCATTGAAAAAATGCCTAGTCAGTGAATCACTTATATTGCGGAAAATCAAACAATTTAGGAAAAATCCAAGCAATTAACCAGTTTGGGAGATACCATATGATAGCTAACTAATTATCTGAACTTATTCGCATGAAACCTGCAGAAAATATGCGCATGCGCAGATGGCAGATCATTTTGAACAGGGCCAAAAATGGCTAAAATCATGAAATTAACCAGATAAAAGCTTACTGTGCCTTCAAATTCTAATCAGAAATAAAGAAAAATGCTTAAATCAATGTGTATAAATATTGTGATAGTCAAATTGAAGATATACAAGAATGTATCAATCAAAGATGGATGCCAAAACTTCTCTTATTACTGTTATCTTTAGAGCTACTAGATATGTATTGTTAAAGTAATCGTCACATAATTTCAATGGTTTGAGGAAATTTTATGAACAGCTCCTCTTGAAATCCCCGCTATTATTGCTTTACATCCCACAACAATTTACTAAATTATAATCCCTCCATTGTTCTTTATCCTTTGATGTTTTCTAAGGTATATCATTGCGGATTTTGCTAAATAAAAGCGTATTTGAGATGGTCCCTTCTTGTTTGTATTAAGGAATTCAGATCTAAAAAAGAGTGTCAAACAGAGATAAGTGTGTGTTCTAACTATGTGCCAAGTGTTATCTGTTTTTATGATTGCAATGCCGAGGTATACCCAAATGCATCAATCAACCCATATTTTTAACATATTACATATCCAGCCAAATAATTGACAGATTGCAGTTAGTGTCTGAAACCTATTGTGTTTATGTTAATGACGTTACATAACCAAAGGTATCTAACAATCCAAAAGTGTATTGTTTGAAAGACAAAGGTTCATACTTTGTATTGATCACACTATCCCTCAATAGAATCACTCATGCATCCCATACCATGATCACTTTCATTATATATTGAACGACCCTCGTATTGCAACAAACCTGGGAATAGCTGGTAATAGGCATAGCACAATGCACACACACAGAGTCTGCCACTGGGAGCATTACACCAGTGAACAACAACATATGAAGAGCTGTGTTGCATAAAAGCCTACATCCACTTCTACCTGTTACTCATTTTGCATTATTGAATGGATAGCTATTCACAATGTGGAATGTGGTTTTGTATTGTTGCCTCAATTGGCGTGCATGGATGCACTAATCCAAGTCATGAAGACAGCCATGGAATATTTGGATTAATTAATCATGCAAAATGAGTAACATGTAGGAGTGGTCTGTAAGCCCTTATTCAAAACAATCTTTTCATATAATGTATGCAGCTCCACTTTGAAAAAAACCCTATATAAAATTAATTATCCTCACAGTAGGCACTCCATGTAGGGCAGTGAACTTGCCATATATGGGTAGTCATGACCTTGGACTATATAACCTTGATCCAGGTATAAATACTTATCATCCGGTTTTTTAGTTATGACTGTTTTTACCAATTTTCGAAATTTGCTCTGAACTTGAATATATTGGGCCAATTTAAATAAACCTAACCTGAGATATTGTACTAAACACTTAAATCCATTTAGTGATATGCTCAGATTTTGCATCCTTTGAGTGCCTACTGTGAGGAAAAGACTGATAATTTAAATATGGGTATTTAAGAAATGGAAAAGCTTGTTTAATTTCTAAATCCATCAATATTTGTCAATCAAATTGGGTATACATGTTATATATCTATTACCGATCACTCTTATGATGGGAAAAAATTGTCGGACATTGCTCATTTGCATATTAATGACTTGAATAGATAATTAGCTAATTTGCATATTTAATGAGCTTATCAAACTAAATTATAGTTTAAAAGATTGGGTATCGTACAGTTAGCTAGTATACCAAGTTTGATTGCAATACACCATTCACATCTGGATTTATACCATTTACGCATATTAATTAGCTGGACTTAGTCACTTTTTTGATTGCGGTCAGTAAAACTGGTCAAAATGACCAATTTCACTAGCTTATTTTAGCTTAATGCAATATAATTTTACCATATTTTTTTAATTTAACATGGTATATAGATATTCAATTGTTAAAGAAATATGTGTAAATGGTGTTTTGAATGTTACATTATTAACAAATTGAGCTCTCTAAATCCTGATAAATTATATTTGTGGGCATTGTTACTGTTTTTGGCAGGTTTTCGGCCATTTTCCGAGTATCTCAAAACACCGTACCACAAGAATGCATTGACCGATTGTCATAATTCTTTTTGGAAAATAAATCTTTCATTGCAATCTTTCATTTGAATCCAATTTTGTACATGTCTCAATCATTTGAATGTTATGTGTGCTATGCCTACCGGTAACAAGCTGATTTTTGCAGGGTACTCTCTTAATGTAAAAGAGCTAAAACTCACTCTTTGAGAGCTCTATTTTTACTCTGAAATGAGTGGCAATCACTCTGAAAAGAGTGAACTTCACTCCAGAAACGAGTGATCTTCACTCCAAAAAAGAGCTGTCCTTCCTAGAGCTCTCAAAAGAGTGAGTTTTAGCTCTTTTACATTTAGAGAGTAGGTCCAGGAAAATGTGTAGAATCACATATCAAAAGTCCCTAAGAATCCCGGGTGTCCTAACATTTTTAGAGCTAAAATCCAAAAGGGCCGCTATAGGGGGTCAAAAATGGCTTCAATCAAGCTGACAATCATATAATATTGTTCGTCTGAGCACAAGGATTCTTAAATGTATAGTTTGCTTCACTTCCGATGTTTGGTTACAGAGATATTGAGCAAAATGTAAAAAGGTCATTGACCTTTGCATTTAGGGTCAAAATATAAGCCGCTTGCTCCGATTTAGAAACGATATCTCAAATTGTTGTCAAAAATGTTCGGACAACGTAGCAAAATCATCAGTTTTTAGTAAAAAATACCGAAATTGCACCAAAATCATCTAGGGGCCTTAAAAACACTTCTCAAGGAGCGCATTTTTTTCAATCTTTGACCAAAAAGTGACAACAATTTGATTTTTACCACAAAAATAAGTTCTCTTTAAGATGTTGCATGAATGAGAAAGATGAATCTACATTTAGAGTGTAGAGGTTATCAACGTAATAGTACCACTATGATGCCATGATCATGATGATGTTATGCATATGTCTATGGGGGAACCGAGACAAATTGGAGACCAGATTAAGGGCATTTTGCGAGAACGCAATGCATTGTGGTGGTGTCTTTAAAATCTTGGAGTACCTTTAGAATACCCTACACACAGAAAACACTATGTAAAAAAATTACACAAATTATGTAAAAAATACACAATCTGTGTAAAAAAAGAACTCCATATTACTATGTAAACAGTTGTGTTAAGCTTTTGCATAGGAATTTACACAAGCTTGGGTATATATTACATGTTTTATGTAAACTCTTACATAATAATTATGGAGTTCTATATTTACATAATTTTTTACATAGTGTTTTCTGTGTGTATACCACCGGGGAATCCATGAGTGTATTTACATGTGTCATCCACCATGTCCACGTGCGAAAATGATGGCTTCACCAGCGGTGCTAGATTTCCCAAACAAGGTTGGGCTTCGCGCCAGCGAAGATGATACGTTTTTAAAAAGGTTGAGCTTCAAAAATAGTAGAAATGGTATAGGGTATACTAAAGTTTAGCAAATATCTTCTTTGATAAATACAATAAAAACGTACGTCGAATCTGTATACAGTTCAGCGAGCTTTCTGTGAACTACGCCCGAGCTACAATGTTATTATTGCACATATTTAACTAACCTGTCCAAATGTTGTATTATATTGATGAAAATTACAAAATGTTGGGATGAAAAAAATATAGAAAAAAATTCTGTATAATTATTGTAATTTATTTCGCGGCCGCCGGGGGACGGGTTGACCGCACAAACAAGCCAATAATACAAATCGTGAACATAAAACGGCTACTTCTACTGTATGAACTTTCCCTGTTCACGCAGTGAAATCGTCCTAGCAAGTTGAGAAATTAGTTTGAATGAAGGATTTGTTGGAAACAAACCCAATAAAAATAATAACATTAACAAGATGTTTGAATTGCATGTTCATTGCGCTAATATTTTCATGACATTTCTGGGTTGACTCAAGCTTTACGGAAACACTGAGTATGTTTAACCCTCTGAGCGCTATCTGCATATCTAACAATGTTTATGATTGGTAAATTACAAGACATTCTCATTTGAACACCCAATTAAAATACTGCTTATGAAATATTTATCAAGGATACAATTAGTCTATCAATGTTTCTGATTGGTGCAATAAATGATGTATGGATTTCCGACCAATCGGCAGGTAGTTCTCAAGGGTTGGTTCGACCAACATTTAATTCCTTATAGAATATAAAAGAAATACGTTTTCTATTCAATAACAGGAAAGCTCTAATAGAAATCACTAATACACTGTAACATGTATACATAATTAGGTTGATATCCGAATGTTTGAAATCTTAGGGTATTTCCCTTTCTACCTTTTAAGTTTAATATGAATGTGTCAATACTACGTCTTACAGCGCAAATCCCTGAGAGAGGCTGTGTAATAAACCCCTGACAGGGTTTAAGCAAAATGGGCCGGCAACGTGAGTCATCGCCACTCCCAGTGTTTCACAATGTTTTGGGGCTAAACTCGGCTAAATAGGGGGTGTCTGTGATATAAGCTTATTTTTGTCTACTGTCGTCAACACTTTTAAGGACACGCAACTTACGTCGTGACTCATCACTTTGTCAAGAAATATCCCCAGATCCCAGCTCTTTCTCGTTATGTCTTGTCTACAATGCATGCAAAATGATATGGCTCGCCTAATAGCAGGCGACCAGGCAGAGTGCCAGTAACAACAGATTTCGTGCCGTTCAAGACAAATTTGGCGAATGACTTTGACCGATTGTCTTTGACCATGACGCCAAGGCCCTTAGGAGATAGGCTTTAGTCATTGGTGATAATTAGTTAATTAACTAGTATAATGACATAATGATGAATAGTAATAAATGATGCGTATAGTGACCTGTTGCCAATGCCAAGGGGTCTCTATTAGGAGATTGTGGAGTGAGACAATTGGGAACTCACTTGACGTTGATGTCGCAGGTTTTTTTTGCTGGCCGTCACTTTTCAAATGCGCGTTTTGCATTTTAATGTAAATATATCGAAAAGCCTTCGCCAATGATTAATCGAATAACTGAAATGCAGGTTGCGAGTCGGTTCACGAGTAAAGCGGTTCTGGGGTGGGAGTTGGAGTAGTCTCTGTCTGTTAGGCTCAGTTAGGGTTGTCATATAAAGCGTGTCCGAAAAAAAAACACACACCAAATTGTGATCCAGTATCGAGCGATACTGGTACGCGTGATACCAGTGAGATTTGTCCCAGTATTGAACGATACTTGTACACCCGATACTGGGACATTTTATATGCCAGAATCTGGGGCCTAAAGAACACCTTTTCCCCACTACCTTCCAGTATCGGCCGATATTGGAACACTGACAGCTACAGGCTGTCCCAAAATGATTAGTACCCATCGATGCCCAAAGTTCAATACATTTTTTCATCATCAAAATCAATGAGATTAAATCCGTTTTTTATTTTATCATATTTACTATAATACTCTACCCTTTTATTTGAATTTTAGATCATGAATATCGGACTAATTTAAATGAAGTTACACTCCATTGTGTAAGACATGGTGATTTCACCTTTTTGGCAAAGTGCAAAAAAATGAGTTTTTAAACAGCTTGTTTAAAAGAAACTAATACATTCTCTTAATCTCTTGTCTGCTAATATCTTTGGTTCCTTTCTATTTTAAACTGCTGTTGTATCATATTGTTGTTCATACCATTAATACTTCTTCATTTTGATTCAATTTGAAGAGTAAAAATGGATCGTCACGCATGAGCGACCCCGAGCTTTGTTTCTATAATGAGCTAGCTTTGAGGCTAAACTTGATTGAGGGACATTTAAACAGGTAAAGACGTAGTCATGGGTAATTAGCAGTGGCTTAGATTTCTTTTTCATATTGGGGATGCAATTTCCTACAATCTTGGTAAAAATGATATAGTCCCGTAGTGTTTAACCTCACGAAATCCATTCTCCAATGTGAAAATGAAATCTAAGCCACTGGTGATTCACCAAATACCACTTCATTTAGAAGTCCCTAAACACTTGTCAAATAAAACAATGCATGGGGTCACTCAAGTGTGACAAACTTCTTTTACCAGTTAAATTGAATTAAGGAGAAGAATTATCAATGATTTGAACACCCATAACTAATAACAGTTACAACAGAAAGACACACAAGATTATATTGAGCAGACAAGAGATTATGAGAATACACACAGAGAAAACGATGTACAAAATATCGCTGTTCAATTTCGGTTGTACACTTTTTCAAACAACAGATGTGTAAAAGTTATACATCGTTGTTTAAAGAAGACAACATTTTTTTAAACAGGTGTTGTTTACAGTATAAAGAACGCCGTTCACATCAATACAAAGTGATCTTGAACAACGTTGTTTACTTGTGACGTCACAAGTCACGTGTCACAATGATTCGTTTGCGATGCTTCAAATTAATGGCCGCCGTATTTCATTCGGTAAACAAATTTCGATTTTAAATCATAATTTTAAAGATTTTGCTGACAAGATGGGGAAATACAATCAAGAAAATAATGAAATATGATGACCAAAGAACCGATATAGTTTGATGATAGACGGCGAAGATGGATATTTTTTGCAAAAATATCATTTTAATTTCGCGATTTTGCTCCACAGACAGAAGGCATCCGAATTCGACAGTTCTGCCGTTCTGTCTGTGTACTTCAACACAAGAAATTCAAGTCTATAGGTTGCACACCACTAAATACATCTCCCATAGGGTTACACGTGAAATGCACACTTTTAAAATGGATATTTCTTGACGTTATAAGAAACTGGTAACTTGAAATTTTGTATCAACTTGAAGATGAAAGCCATGACTACTAACTCAACAACTCATATATGGGGGGTAACCGGCATAATTTTGAGCTAGAGCCTTTTCAAAAAGTACGAGTTGAGTTTTCCTGGTCACACGCAATTGTTGATTAAGATTATTGCGTCAGATACCGGAAATGACCTGAACACAAATGTCTCTGTTAAAATATTAAAAAATCATCATTGCATCAATTTTTTTGGACCTGAAGAACGCTGATGTGTCTGTCAAAATTCACACTATATTAATTTCGCCATAACTTGTAGTAAATACCCTAATTTTAAACTGTAATTTACAATAGGTCTCCCATTTCGGCATAGAAACGGGCCGGTTTTGGACTTTTGCCTCAAAGGGGGTAGGGCCAGACGTTATTTAGTGGTGTGAAACCTGAAGGAGACACTTTTTTATTATTGCCTCATTTTCTTAATCTTTTGCACTTTACATAATGCGTAGTTATGATTTTTGATCAAATATATGACTTCAAAGTGGTAAAAAACAGTGAAAGACATTGTGCGCCATATTGGCTATGTCAGTAGAAAAGTAGATTTTGGTTACCATGATCCTCGTCAAAAAGGCATACGGCACTATGCTAATCACTTGTTGTAAAACATTTTGCATGGAAGTATTGAAATTACAAGGACATTCTGTGAGGTTGACCTATTCAGTAGACACAGCTTAATCAATTTACCCCCCCCCCCCATGCCCTATCCCCCCCCCATATACCCTATGCCCCCCCCCCCCCCCCCCCCCCCCCACCGCTTACGTTCAACTCTTGCTTCAAATATGTCTTTTTAAATACAATTTAGATCATGTTAGACCCCGCGCCGTTCCGAGAGGGGAGTTTACGGAAGTATGCAAAACTTGTATTCAAATCTTTTTTTTCTTCTCACTAGAGCGTAATTCGTTTAAAATTATATTTTTGATATTTAAGAAAAAAAGGTTTTCTCCAAATTTTGTTCCTATTAGCGAAATTTAGACCCTCATATCTTAGCCATTTCGATAAATAAACATGATAAACTTTAAATCGTTTAAAGTAATCATTTACGTCTATGGCACGTGTCCGAGAAGTCTTAATGTCGCAGGGTCTTGCATTAAAAGACAGTGGGGTGGAGAAAATGAGCATTTATACACAGCTCTATGGAGAAAAATTTACATCATCGTCGATATCTCGAAAAGAAAATCATTAATCAAACATAATATTTTTTCAAATTAACTTTTTTGGGCAGGGAATATACGGTTTTCTTCTTTAAAAAAAATAAATTAAAAAAAAAAAAAGATAAAAAAACTAGATAATGACTTTAATTAGTCAGATTGTAGCTTATTTAACCAAACGGACGGATCTTTCATGATGAAACAGATGTGTATACTACGAGAACGAAGTGTACGGGCCGTAATAATATGTGTTAGAACCAATTTTAACTAGAAGTCTAGTTATCATTGCCGGCAAGTCAGTTTAGACAGCAATGCAGGGGTGAAGGTCAAAGCGCCTTGACCCTCAGGTTGCACACCACTAAATACATCTCCCATAGGGTTACACGTGAAATGCACACTTTTAAAATGGATATTTCTTGACGTTATAAGAAACTGGTAACTTGAAATTTGGTATCAACTTGAAGATGAAAGCCATGACTACTAACTCAACAACTCATATATGGGGGGTAACCGGCATAATTTTGAGCTAGAGCCTTTTCAAAAAGTACGAGTTGAGTTTTCCTGGTCACACGCAATTGTTGATTAAGATTATTGCGTCAGATACCGGAAATGACCTGAACACAAATGTCTCTGTTAAAATATTAAAAAATCATCATTGCATCAATTTTTTTGGACCTGAAGAACGCTGATGTGTCTGTCAAAATTCACACTATATTAATTTCGCCATAACTTGTAGTAAATACCCTAATTTTAAACTGTAATTTACAATAGGTCTCCCATTTCGGCATAGAAACGGGCCGGTTTTGGACTTTTGCCTCAAAGGGGGTAGGGCCAGACGTTATTTAGTGGTGTGAAACCTTCAAATCGTGCTGGAATTTTAAACAACTACCAGTAAACAACCCTGTTTTTTTAACAACCATCATTTAAACAACCCTGCAGTTTTAAACAACCACCATTAAACAACCCTGGTTATTTAAACAGG
Organism: Ophiura sarsii; assembly: GCA_035610835.1. NCBI lineage: Eukaryota > Metazoa > Echinodermata > Ophiuroidea > Amphilepidida > Ophiuridae > Ophiura > Ophiura sarsii. Next base: position 72,021,926 of record CM069452.1, read on the forward strand.
CCAATTTCATCCATGAGGATTGAACAACTTTCTTTGAACAACCCAAGATGATTGAACAACTTTCTTTGAACAACCCAAGATGATTGAACAACTTTCTTTGAACAACCCAAGATGATTGAACAACTTTCTTTGAACAACCCATGAGGATTGAACAACTTTCTTTAAACAACCCTTGAAAATTGAACAACAATTTTTAAACAACACCAATGTGTAAAATCTGATTTTAAACATGTTGTTTAAAAAGTTAAACAACTAGGTGTTTAAAACTTTAAACAACTAGGTGTTTAAAACTTTAAACAACCCCAGATGTTTAATATTTTGAGCAACAAGTTGCTCAGCTCACCCGTCAAACAGCAGTTGTTCAATTTTTTAAACATGTTGTTCACTTTTTTTTTTACTGTGCACAAGTTTCTTTCAAACAAGCTGTAATAGCACACACATTTTTTAGCACTTTTCCAAAAAGGTGAAATCACCATGTTTTACATATTGGAGTGTATCTTGAGTTTGATAAATCCGATATTCATGATCTAAAATTCTAATGAAATAGTACAGTATTACAAAGATGATGTTAAAACAACGGACCTAATCCCATCGATTTTGATGATTACAAAAAATTATTGAACTGTGGGCATCGATGGGTACTAATCATTTTGGGACAGCCTGTAGCTGTCTGGAAGGAAGTAGGGGAAAGGTGTTCTTTAGGCCCCAGATTCTGGACTGCATGTACTAGTATCGTCCGATACTGGAACACCCATCGTCCGATACTGGTACGTACATTTTGGGACAGCCTGCATACAAACACATCTCTCCACAGACCAAGTGCTAATTTTGAATATGTGTGTAAATCTGTATAAACACTGTGGATTGGTTAACTAAAATAGATAAAGCACACACAAACATTGATACTGAGATGTGAGGGAGCCCTTCAATTGATATGTGTCACATAAAACGATCCATTTGTGCAGATAATACATTCTCTGGCCTACCGTGGGTGGTTGTGAAAGCTTAGGTATAGCTTGATCAGCTCCAAATTGGCGAGAAATATTGCGGTTATTATCTCTCCGCGCGCAAAAATAATGGCAAGCGTGCTATCGCGATTATGGCCGCACGTACGCACGCGGTTATTGTGGAACTCTCACGTCACGCATATGATGCACAGTGCGTTTGTTGTTATCGCGCTCGCGTGCTTCGTATTCATTATAGCTGCTGTAAGATGAAGCAATGATTATGATGAGCTATGTGATTCACCATACGTGTTGGGGCAGCGACATATAACACAACTTTTGAAAGAGTAGTTAGGTCATGAATGTCCATACTACCTACAATCTTGGAAAAAAAGTCCTTGGAACGCGAACGCTGAGCTGAGCACACGTGCTGGGTATTGTGTGCATGTATTGATACTTGGTGTCTTTGGTGTCTTCCGTTATAAATGGAAATTGTTTAAATGAGATTTTTCCTCCCCCCCCCCCCCCCCCCCCTCCCCCATCGATCAATGTTGGGACACTCTGGCAAGCTGCAGGAGCCACTGGCCTTGGTCAACATTGTACGGGGGGGAGTGGGGTGACACTTTTCCGTTAATCACACGCAAGTGTTCCAAGACTTTTTTCCAGGATTGCAGTAGCAATTAATTTACAGGCAAGCACCCATTCAAATTCTAGGCAAAAAGGAATCCCTCAATATATATATATATATATAATAGTCTCACATTAGGAGATGTCTCCGGGCTATATTGGCATTGTCGGATATCGGCAATATTAGGCTACACTTACAACGTGGAAATTATTAATTTGTCGAATTTACAAGTTGAGCCTTTTTCACCAGTATTAATTGGTATATAATCAAATTTTTAAAAAAAATATGGGTTGAGTTGAACTGCTAAGTGCCATATTATACCTTAGTGCTACCTTGACCTACTTTGAGCATTGAATAACATGAGGGAGAATTTTTGCGAGAGCTCAGGGGCGTAACTATAGAGGGTTAAGCACTTGCCCCCCCCCCCCCCCCCCCTGTGAGAAGGCTTGCCCCCACCCCCTGACCGCCCCCCCCCCCCCCAAAAAAATGAAATGACAAACTCTATGTACCCTTCATCACACCCTCATACCCCCCCCCCCCCCTCCCCCACCCTCATCGAAAATCTTACTACTGGCTATTGAGCATACATCTTCTGATGCACACTAAAACACATCTGCCAATATGTGTCCGACCCTTATCAATCGTACACTGTCATTGACTGTAAAAATGGAGTCTTGCAGAACCATCTGCTGGTTAGACACATGTCTCTTAACTTACGCGTCTCCCTACCTGCTACATGAGACGCGTCTTACAAATGTGTCTTCTGTCAAGACTTGCATAGAGACATGACTTGTGACTTCATGTTTTATGACTTCATGTTTTATGGCTTCATGTCTTACAATGTGTATTCAGGCAAGACACTTGTTTTTGTTTTCTTTGTTATCTATTGTTGAAGACATGTCTATTGCCAAGACGTGTCTTATATGGTTCTGTAAGACACCATTTTTACAGTGTTGTGAAACAATTATATCATAGACGATTAATGACCGAACAACATTAATAAAAATAATAATAATAATAATGCTTATAGCGCTTTTCCAAAATGGACACTGGGAACACAACGGCGGGGAATATTGTGCCCGACGTAGTGACCGACAAACCTGCTTCCGTCGGTGACAAGGTGTAGCATAGCCTTAACACTTTCCACGCGGCAGGCATTTCGTCAGTGGCGGCACTACGGGGGGCATGGGAGCATTTGCCTCCCCCAGAAAAAAATCTTGCCCCCCCCCCCAAAAAAAAAATCAATTTAGATAAAATAAGAAAAAAATAGACAATTTAAGCATAAAAAGGCAATTTTTTCCGCGCTGTGCGCACATTTTCTAACTAAATATAGGTTTAATTAGACTGCAAATGTTGACAATTTTAGCGTAAAACAGCTAAATTTTGCGCGTTAGTATTAGACCAAATTTGACCATTTAAGCGTAAAATGGCACAAAACATGTGCGCGCGAATGCCCCCTAAAAAATTCTTGCCCCCACCCCCGGATGCCCCCCCCCCAAAAAACAAAAAAAATTATGAGGCTGGTGCCGCCACTGCATTTCGTGGCAAACGTGGTATCAAATCCGTGCCAAAACATTCGTCCATATGTCTATTTTACTCTGATTGGACAAACAATAATTGAAAGTCACTCTATTAGACGTAAACAAAGTGTATGACTTTCTTTTGTTGAATACTCTATTTGAATCTGATAACTTTATGATAATATAATAATCATCCGTTTCCCCCCCCCCCCCCCCCCCCCCCCCCCCCCCCCCCCCCCTTAAGGTAGGTACCTACCTATTTGCCCAATTGACAGATTCTTCTGTCAGCCAAAATTTGCAATAGAAAAGCGTGCACCACGGTGGCCATCTTGATTTTGCCAGTGTTTACAGAAATTTACAAACGTGAATTTGACATGGTCACAATAATTTACTTTTTGTGAGATACAATAATCTCCCCAATATTAAAAATATACTGTTAGATAGTGTAGGGGCCAAATTTTATTCTTAAAACAAATTTGGTGAGAATTTGTTTTTAATTGCTCGAAACGGAGAGTTTCAACCTATGCGACATTCAAACATGTCATTTGTTATCATTTTTTTCCTATCTTGATCCTGATATTTCTTCTTTTTATGAAGGGTCCAGGTACAAGGTCTTGATTTTTGGGGGGCATAGAAAGATTATTAAATTGTCAACCTAAATAAATTAACCGTGACGACACAAATTTTGGCCTTAAGTCAGGAAAAACGGTTCACGAAGACAAGGTGGATTCAATTTTGAGTTTTTGTGCACATATTGGGTGCTTTATTGGTGCGGTTCAAAGTCAAAGTGAGGGTTGTGTTCAATGATAATGATGAAGGTATGATGGTCAAAGTAGATGATTTTCATGTTTCATGAACTATACATGGTATTCCCATGATTGAATCTTTACAAAATTACAGATGTTTTGGTCGTCGTATACAATATTTACAATATTGCATTAACATGATTAAATTGGGCCCGTTTTCGTTTAAATTTGGCTCTTTTTTTGACCAATTTGGGTGCTTTTTAATCTAATGTCAATTTTTTATCATTTTTGTCCTGTCTTGAACCTGAAATTTCTTCTTTTTATGAAGGATGCAGGTCTTAATGTTTGGGGGGCATAGAAAGATTATTAAGTTGTCAATCTAAATAAATGAACCTTGATGAGACCAAATTTGGCCTTAAGCCAGGAAAAACGGTTCACGAAGACAAGGCGCATTCCGTTTTGTGTATTGTGCGCATATTGGGGACTTTATTGGTGCGGTTCAAAGTCAAAGTGAGGGTTGTATTCAATGATAATTATAAGGTATGATGGTCAAAGTAGGTGATTTCCAATGTTTCATGACCTACACGGTGCTCCATGATTGATCTTAACAGATGTTTTGGTTGTCGTATGAAATTTGCCGTTAAATTGGGCTCTTTTTTGACCAAACTTGGGTGCTTTTTCATCTTTTGAATGGTTTTACTATGGGAGGGAACATTTTTTAGTAAAAATACACATTTTTAAGTGTTTAAATATTAATTAAACACAAATCAAAGTTGGTCTGTTGATGAAAATGTGTATTTTGCCATTAATGCATTTACAAATAAGATACACTAACAAAAACAGATCAAATAGGCCATTTACCACTCAGTGTTGCCTAAATTTACACATCTTTTTCACTCCTATATGGCTGAATTTCCTCGACATTCAAATAGCTGAATCTCCGCAACGGAATGTCCGTTTGACTTCATTTAAAATACATTTTCTTAGTTTAAATGAGCTCTGTAATTTGATACCAAACCTGCAAGAGTACAGATGAATTTATACACCTATGTATACTTTAAGGCGAAATTCTTTTGTTTAAAATTTCGCCTTAACGTTATTTTAAACAATAGATTTCGCCCTAACGAACAAAGGACGGAATGAATCGCATTGTTCTCTGTCGCCTCTGCCGCTCTCTGTCGTTTTGTGCTGATAATGAAATAGGGCCACACCTTTGAAGTAGGGGAGAGCGGGGAGTGTTCGCCCCATTTTCATTTGGAATAGCCTATAGATGTCAAGTATTAAGATTGAATGGACCTATTGACATTAAGGGGGGGGGGGGGGGGTGGACTCTCAGGTACAGCCTCCGTAAAACTGCCATAACTTCTTCATTATTCATTACATTTATATAAAAGTATACATTTTCTTGAAGGAAAGGGTTCAATAAATCCAACTATGATCATGAAATTGACCATTTTGGAGAAAATTATAAAAAACACGTTTTCCCTAGGAATATTTTTTTTTTTAATATCTTATTTATAGTTTTGAATTATAGACCAAAATGTTGCCCACAAATGTGAATTTTTATCAAAAATATGATTTTCTTGATTTTGGAGGTGAAAAATCATTCCTTAGGGAATTTTATTAGGATTATGATAAAACTAGTATGACAAAATATATTTTGAGTTATATTATCTTTGCAGAATCTAAAATAGCAGAATCTAAAATCCTGTTTTTATAATTTTCTCCAAAATGGTGTCAATTTCATTATCATGATGATCATGGTTGGATTCATTAAACCCTTTTGTGCAAGAAAATAATGAAGGAGTTACAGCAGTTTTACGGAGGTTATGCTGAGGGTCCACCCCCCCCCCCCCCCCCCCCCCCCCCCCCCCCCCCCCCTTAATACAAGATTGATATCTTGGCTACGTGCGACAATAATTTCAGTAGCATATAGGCCTTCTGTAAAGGGATGAGCAAAGGATAGCGACAGGTGTCTCAGATTGACGAACTTGCCCCACGCCGGAGCAGGTTCACGGTCCATAGGTCGGGCCCGGGGCAAGTTCGACATGGGCTCATAATTAGGCTTCATAAAGTAGTATATATCAAATAGATAGGCCTATAATACACATAGGAAGTTCACAATTATTTAAGGGTGTGGGTCATTTTGCAATAAATACTTGTTTGTTTAGAATTATAAAATGATAATGAATATAGGCTACCACATGTTAAAACATTATCTGTTACTTTTAGTGCTACTCCATTTTATAATTACAAATGGGCAACAGGAGGTGAAGTACAATTTTGAAATCATACAAAATCTTTAACATGTAAATTCCCATGGGCAAACATGCCCCATCATGAAAGGGCGAATGTGCCCAATAGTACAATTAGTGCATTGGCCCGGTAACCACGCGTGTCCTCCATACAATGACGGGTTAATAACTGCATATAATCCATACCCAATCCCATACCTATACTTAATGATGATTTACATTTAAATCTACGAATATCTTTAGGAAATAAAATCAATATCAAAAATGGCAGAAAATTCACTTTTGTGATGTAAAACATGTTACCATGGAATTAACGGAAAGCTCGCAACAAGCAGCAGAATATATTGCGTGATCGTCAAGTTCAACCAGTGGCCGGCCGCAATGATGAGAATCACTGGTGGGCGACTACCCTAAGGGTGCACACTCCCCGCTCTCCCCTACTTTGCTGTGAAATAATTTCTAATTTCGTTCCAAAATACTTTTTATATGTGTTATCTATCAACAACAACAAAAATCACGGAGTACCTATTCTTGTAATAATAATAATCTGTATTCTTTCGGATTCCAGTTGCAGGAGCATCTTTGCCGTATTGCCCACCAGATCCAGTAATGAAACCCGTCACCACCACCGTAGACACAGCAATAATTTCCACAACAATAACATCTGCTACGGAGACGTCGGCAAACATGATAACGTCGGCAGTTGACGCAAGAACGTCGTCGATAATCGACGGAAATGACATCGATCGGTACCGCGAAGAAACTACTGCCGACAAAACTTCAGCATCGCCGCCGCCGCCACCTCAGCAGCCCATCACGGTGACGGTTCGGGTATTGATCAAAGAGTCTAGCGGAAATAAATCAGTCGCCGTGGTCACCAGTCTACTCCTGTGTGCCATTATTTTAGGTTTGTTCTGGTTGGGAATAAAGATAATCAATAGAAAACTCAACGCAAAGACATCAACGTCGGTTGTTGTAACGGACACTGGGAACACAACGGCGGGGAATATTGTGCCCGACGTAGTGACCGACAAACCTGCTTCCGTCGGTGACAAGGTGTAGCATATAGCCTTAACACTTTCCACGCGGCAGGCATCTGCAGACGACATTCCAAAATGTCTCAAATTGTTTCAAAAATGTCAACATTATTGAATTTCACCATATTTGTAATCACCATGAGAAATGCATTAAAATAAGTATAAACATGATTTAAGTATTGGTTCAGTAATCTTTGAGATAGACTTTGAATTTTGGGAACAGGTTTTTGACAAATCTGTTTTGTATAATGGTAAAACTAATAGTTGCGTGGAAAGTGGTGAAGGAATGGAGGCGACTTTTATAACCGATGTTGTTTTTTACCATTAAGGAAACCGATGAATTGGTATTATTCAGATGCCTATTCGTCATGCGATCCTGTAAATTATGGGACTGTGTCCAACGTTATCACGACGATCTGGGAGTGTCATTGTGATAGCCTACACATATGCCACCGAATGAGAGACATCAACGTTACAAAAGCTGTTATCTAAAATTAATAATGACAGTATAATTGCATCAAAGTCAAAGGGTTAAACAAAAAAGAGAGTAATATATAGGAGGTTAAATCTCTGAACCTTATGGGGTTATCAGTATAACCAAGTGGAAAAGTGTACTTTAGGTCCCAGATTCTGGACTGTACTAGTATTGTCCGATACTGGAACACCCAGTATCGTTCGATAGTGGTACAAAGTCAGTGTTCCAATATCGGGCGATACTGTCACATATAAAATGTACCAGTATCGGGCGATACTGGAACACAATTATGTACCAATCGTTCAATACTGGGACAAATTACTACTGGTGCATGTGCACCAGTATCGAACCATACTGGAACATAAAAACGTTCCAGTATCGCTCGATACTGAAACAGATTTGGTGTTCCAGTATCGACCGATACTGGAACAGTAACATTTTATGTTCCAGTATTGTCCGATACTGGTATACCAGTAGTATCTGGGACCTAAAGTACACTTTTCCAAACTAGTCTATTCAATTGATCGTGAATACTCATTCAACCCTGGTCCATGTGGAGTGTTTGAATTGTTACTTTAGATCACTTCGGAGAGGAGTAACCCGCTCATCCGCCGCAGGATTCGATCGTTTGAGAGGTTGCTTTAATGAAAACATGAAACTACATGGATGTAACCCGCTCATCTGCCACAGAATTCGATCGTTTGAGAGGTTGCTTTACTGAAAACATGAATCTACAAAAGGAAGTAAACCCCCTCAAAGTCCGCCGCGGGATTCGATCGTTTGAGAGGTTGCTTAAGTGAAAACATTGAGAGGTTGCTTGCTATAAGTGAAAATATGAAACCAAAATGGAATAACCCGCTCATCCACAAAATGCTTCCATTGCTTAATTTGCAAACTCACATGAGCAGAAGGGTTGTACAGACGACGCAGATGCATGACTTCATTAAATCATCAATCCCATGTTAAGCTGGTTGTCTCTGTCTGAATAGTCGGATGAGCATGTTATCTATTTGATGTTTGTATTGAATACAATCCAGCTATCCCATATTCTCAAGATGAAAGCTATAGCCAATGATACCGACAAGAGAAACTTGTTTAGTTCGTGAATTGATTCAGTCGTTTCACTTACTGTCACTCTTGGGGTCTGGGGATAAATCTAAAGAGAATTACGAACGACAGCACTATAAGTAATAATAGCACTGCATCCTGCTGGTTCTTAGTTATGAATACGATTTATTCGTTAAAAGAAAGTATCGGGTTCCAAAGCGTCGGCAATAACCATGTTTCATTTGATCTTAATGCTGCCGATAGTGCGATTCAACTTCGAAAGGGATGGGATGGGGTGGAAATATTTTCACACAAAGATGCATGGAGATACTTTGTGATATGATTCGAAGTTAATAATATAAACCATTATCTACACTTTTTACAACCAGTAAGCCTTGTTGTATGTAATGTGTTAATTTTTATCACATCAAATGACTATAACAGACGCGGGTGGCGCTATGTCTGTTTGGTGAATATGATTCAGCTATATATTAAGATGAAAGGAAATAATTGATTGCCGAAACTTTGGAACCCGGTAGTATATTTTAACGGAATAAATCGTATTGAAAACTGGAAACCAGAGTATATTTTAACGGAATAAATCGTATTGAAAACTGGAAACCATCGCTGGTGACGTCACAGCACCAGGCTGCCGTTGTTTTAGTAGGTTTCGTCAGGGCTGTCAACTCTCCCTTGGGTGGGAGTCTCTGGCCTAGACACTTTTTCTCCCGCACTCCCGCTTAGCATATAAATTCTCCCGCCTCAAAAAATGTATCAATTAAAATATTTCTCAACACCTTGATACGAGCTTCCGTCGGTACACTTGCGATATTGACCAAGCATTTTTTTGGAAAACGTCATCCCCCCCCCCCCCCCCCCCCCCCCAATCAAGATTTCAGCTGCTGGCGAGAAAACAAATGGTGCAAGTTTACGATTTTTTTTTTGGTGTATGTATTTCTCCCTCCCAGCAAATCCCAAAAGATGACAGCCCTGGGTTTCAATGTTAGGTGTAGCGCCATGATGGATGCGCGCAAGTCATTGTGGGTATAAGACTGCCCGCAATATTCGCTCTTTGCGCGGATCCACCATTTTCGTGGAGAGCCTCGAACTCGTACCACATTGGATGGGACTATTCCATAACAATAAGTAGTTCGAATCTCTCTGCACAATATGACTGGTCATGCAGTGAGATATTGTGAAATGATGCAACACTTTCATTCAATCTGATTCCAGTCTGAGGCTCTCCTCGCAAATGGCGGATCCGTGCATAGAGCGAATAGGGATAATCAGACAATACCATTCTCAATATTCACGTGCAAATGAATACCATCCCAAACATTTTTTTTTTCCTTGTTCGTTCTGCGGCAGATTCGCAGATTCAGATAAAAGTTCCATTTAGAAACTTAGGGACACCCGGCAATACATTAACTTTAGTGATATACGTATAACTTTTGTAATAATATATAAAGGATAGGCGTAATTTGTACGTAGGCATAGGCCTACCTGTATGAAATATAAATAGTAAATGTTCAATAATATTTAATCATTGCAGATATCTTATTTGGAATGTTCATAGTAGCATGGTGGGTCACCATACATGTGGCAATCATTTTACCTATTTCTTTACATGCACCTGTCTTTTGCCGCCTGGGCTTCCTTTAAACGTGTTATACTGCCCTCGTATTTTTGTATTTTCAAAAAAAACCGCACGATCTAGTCACGATGAGGGCGGCATAACAGTCCAAGTAAGTATGTTGGCGTCGACAAGACGATAACAGTCATAACAGTTCGACAGGTGACTTGCCATTAGGTCTAAACCCATTTAGTCTAATACCAATTCGTTTAAAACCAGTTGACCTAAATGTTAGTTGGTCTTATATCCAATTGGTTATTAGACCAATTGGATATTAGACCAAATGGGTTTAGACTATAGTATGACAATAAGACCAAATGGGTATTAGACCATATCGGTATTAGACCAATTGGATTTTAGACCAAATGGGTACTAGACCAACTTGATATCAGACCAACTTGTTAATAGACCAAATGGGATTAGACCATATGGGGTTAGACCAAATGGGTTTAGACAAAATGAATATTAGACCATTTACGATCAATAAACTAAGTGGATATTAGACCTAGACAAATTGGAATTAGATTATATGGGTTTAGACAAATTTGGATTAGACCTTTTGGTCATTAGACCAAGTTGGTTTAGAGTTAGACTAATATGCAATGCTTTCAGACCAAATAATATACTTTGATTAGACCAGGGATAGCATAAGGCCCAAAACGTCGGATCCCCGAGCATGCAAAGAATCCAAAAATGGGGTGAAAATAAATTTGAAGGGGTGACAAATATTTTTGCCCTATAGCGACCGTAAGGATACAGGTTCAAAAGTTGGGGGTCTGATTTCACCCCGAGCTTTCAAAAAGTCTCAATAAATATGTGGGTGAAAAGGTGTGAAAATTTCATTTTGAGGGATCATTCACCCCCCCCCCCCCCCCCTCCAAATCTGAGGTTAATGTTATCCCTGGATAGGATATCAATATGTGACGTGATCAAGCAAAATCAGTCGGAAGTCGGAAATATACATGTAGTCAAATAAAGGAATTTACAGGGGTCACACCACTGAATAGAGCTCCATAGGGATATGTACAAAAACACTGATATAAAACTCTGTTTTAGATCTCTAAATTGCGAAATTGGACCCCGTAGAGTCATTTTTTCTTAAAGATGATTACATTTATATTTCCCCACCAAAAAGTGAAAAAAATAGGTAGGTGAACAATATGCCCATGGAGTTGACTACCTCTCTGACGAGCTTGGAAATGTCGCCGTAATCGCCAATGTTTCCAGTAAAAAGCACAAATTTAAAAGATCTCTCAAAATTTACCTATATGATATTCACAGTTTATAGTCAGGGTGCATGTAGATGATTTTCTTACTTACATGTAGGTCCCATTTATCATAATTAATAAAAAAAAATCATAGGCATGTACGCAATGGTATTACTGTCAAGTCTTTTTAATTGAGGATTTTGTGATGCATACTTTCCGATTTTAGTTTTAAACACCGTCCTTAAGGGTAGGGGATACCTCATTTAGTGTAGTGCACCTTTCAGGGTTGCACAAAGTGCGGGAGCAGGGAGCACCGCTCCCGGGAATAATGAGCAGAATTGGGGAAATAATGCCAAGTGGAAAAAGAAAAAGTATTGGGGAAAAGAGTGAAAAGATAAAGAGAACAAATGCAACTTTGGGTTATAAGCTGTGGTTGCACAGGTTGGCGTGTTTATTGTTTTATTGCTTTTCCCCAGTGGCGGCGCTACAGGGGCAAGGGTGCATTTTCCCCCAAAATATACTTTTGTGCCCCACCCCCGACTTTGGTCCCCCCCCCCCCAAAAAAAAAAAAAACACCCAAATTTAGTTAAAATTAGACAAAAAATCGACAATTTTAGCTTAAAAAGGCAATTTTTTCGCGCTCCGGGCACATTTTCTTACTAAATTAGGTTAAATTAGACAAAATTTGACCATTTTGGCGTAAAAATGCCACAAAAAATGTGCGCGCTGCTCATATCGTTAAAATTAATAAGAACAATTTCAATGGGGTTTACTGCAAAATGGAGTTTTGCAAATATGCTTTGAATTATCATATTCATAGAAAACTGAAAATGTGATACGTCCTACTTCCGACTGATTTTGCTTGATAATCGATCACACGCATCTCATATTATTAATCTATTTTATATAATACCACTCAACCCAAAGTCTTAAGGTTGGTGTCAACCCTGTTTGGCGCCAAATTATCAAGCACTGTAACTTTTAAATTATAAATGTGATGTACATAAAAGTATACATTTTTTGTAATGAAATGAGTCAGAGAATCCATTTTTGGTATCAAATTTTACTAAAATTAGTGTTTTTTACATTTTTGCCCAAAAATCACCTTTTTGGCGCCAAAAATTTTCAGACAACCTAACAATATCAGTTTTTGATTAAAAATTCCAAAATTTCACCAAAATCATCTAAAGTCAATTATCTAGGAGCGAATTTTTTTTTTTGGCTTAAAATTTGTTTGTTTTGAAAATATTGACCAAAAAGTGCCAAAAATGAGATTTTTGGGCAAAAAATGTAAAAATCACTCATTTTAGTAAAATTTGATACCAAAAATGGATTCTCTGACTCATTTCATTACAAAAATGTATACTTTTATGTACATCACATTTATAATTTAAAAGTTACAGTGCTTGATAAATTTGGCGCCAAACAGGGTTGACACCAACCTTAAAAGAGTCCGCATGGGTCTTCGACGAACCAGTTTATATTTAGAGAATAAAGGTAATGTTTTTAGACCGTAGAGAAATTATACCATATTGTGTAATTTAATGTTTTTAAGTTGCCAAATTGACGGCCGCAGTTGTCCTTGGTTAGGATTTTGATTCAGCCCATGATTTAAACCAATTATGAGATAGACTTGAATTTTCTTTAATTAAAAATATAGTTTGAATACATTTTCTTAACACAGTTGATCCAAATGTCTGAAAGAAGAAAGAGATGTCGATCAGCGTGCCTTTTACCGTCTGGGCTTCCTTTAAACGTGTTATGCCGCCCTCGTAATTTCATAGTAAAACAACCCCGCACGATCCAGTAACAATGAGGGCGTCATTACAGTCCGAGCATGTTGGCAGACGACGGTGGACATGAATGGCCTTACATTATGAATCTCCGTTTGTTTCAATGTAAAAATGGATTTTGATTAAATGACCCCAGAAAATTCATCACACGCTTGAACTCAATTATTTCATCCTAAAACAGCTACAGCGTCAGTATCATTTCTTAAAATTGAATCCGCCGTTAATAACCGTTCGTTCCAATCGCTTAATCACGTAACCTCGTATGCATAATTTAACCTTGAATATTCGTAAACGAGCCCATGTCCAGGATCGTCTGCAGCTAGAAAAACAAGAATTATACTGCCCGCCCGGCATGACAAAAGGAAGTATGTGACAGTGTTTGTGACTTTCCACGCGGCTATTGGTTTTATCATACAAAACATATTTTTTTCAGATACCTTTCCCAACTTTCAAGGTCTATCCTAAGGATTACTGAATCAATACCAGGCATGTTTGTACTTATTTCAATGGATTTCACATGGTCATTGAATCCAAATAATATGGTTATGAAATTTAACAATTTTGACATTATTTTTTGAAACATTTAGTGACATTTTGGAATGTTGTCTGCAGAAGCCTGCCGCGTAAGTGGAAAGTGCTAACATCTGAATTTGAAGTACAATGTATAAATGGTAATATAAATAATAGGCCTTATAAATACGTCATATTCATCCTTTCATAAGATCATATCTCTTTTTAATAAATGTCCATGAGAGGGGGGGGGGGGCAAAAAATACCGCCCCTTCCCCAAAACGCAAGACAGCTCAACTCTAAAGGCTTTTACCCCTCTAAATAAATATATATTAGAGGACAGTCATTTTCTTTGGTAGGGGGTCCCAAAAATCTCACTTGTTACCGTCGTCATTTTTATAACCCCCCCCCCCCCCAAACGAAAGCGATTAATAAAGGGTGTATTAATCAGATGTTAATTATTTTTATGATGCCCCCCCCCCCCCCCCAAAAAAAAAAAAAAACCACCCACACATGTCTTCATCTACATCTATCTGTATGCTTAACACTTTCCACGTGGCAGGCGTCTGCAGACGACCCCCAAAAGTTCACAAAATGGTTCAAAAATGTCAAAATTATTGAATTTCATCACCATATTTGGAATCACCATGAGAAATGCATTGCAATAACTACAACCATGCCAAGTATTGGTTCAGTAAACCTTGAGATAGACGTTAAAAATGTGGTAAGGTTTTCCGGGAAGGTTTTCTAAAAATCTGTTTTGTATACTTGAGTAAAACTAATAACCGCGTGGAAAGTGTTTTAAAAGCTTTAGGGTTATTGGGAAACAGTTGATGAGGAAGCAAAAAAAGAATTGGGTGGCCAAGCCCAAATTTTGTTTTACAATGTTGAGACATGTGGAACAAATGCGCGGACACATTTTTAGCATTTAACTACAATAATGGTGGCCGAGCCCAAATTTGTTTTGCTGTGTGGAAACATGTGAACGAATTCGCGCAACAACAAAAAATCATTTTTTAAACTAAAAATAGGGTGACAAGCCCAGATTTTGTTTGACAATGTTGATATATGTCGAACAAATGTGCGGGAAGCGCGGACAAATTGTCAGCAAATTAGGGTGGCCAAGCCCAAATTTGCTTTGCTGTGTGGAAATATGAGAAAGAATTCGCGCAAAAAAATCAGTCTTTTAACTAGAATTAGGGCTCAAGCCCCAATTTTGTATAACAATCAATGTTGAAAACATGTCGAACAAATGCGCACAAAGCGTTAAAAAAATCAGTATTTTAACATAATGGGCCATGGGACCCAGCATTCACCGAAGAAAATGACAGCCCCCTTATATAACTAAAAAATTGGTCTACTATAATAAATATGCCTTCTACCGCTCCACAGGCCTATTATCTCAATATAACATTATGTCCATGGGCTGAGTATCGTCTAAGGAGCAGTATTGTTCCCCTCGTCTGTACTAATGTAGAGTACAGAGGAGGGGGAACAACTGTCCCATCTACAAAACCATTCCAAAACGCATGCAAGAATATGCATTACCTTATATACTCCCAAACGCGTATTTTCGTCAAGGAGTTCTAAAAACAAAGATGCACTGTATACAAGATTTAGATTTGTGGTTTGTACTAATAAGACATCTGGTTTTCTTCATAACAATGATTATAAGTGACCGTGAATTTAATGTTCGTCGGATAGGGGCACGGTAAAACATCAACACTTGTCATGGTTAATTTAAAATAATGAAGCCTAAAATTAAAACACATGGATAAGGCCAAGTAACAAAAATATCGTATTTCTCGTTAGCGCTTTAAAAAAACGGTTGAGTGAAATTTAAACTTTTAAATCTATGGACCCTGGCCTTATTTAGAATTAAGACGACGAAAAAAGAAACCTTATTCAACTCCCGTGTTCAACTATAACTGGCCCCGAGCGACCGAACCAATTTTCGCTTTTTGCTTGTTAAAAGAATACTACAAAATGTTTATATATTTTAGGGAAATTTTACATTTTTAATGGAAAATTTAAATATAAAAAAACCGACCGACCCAAACCTGAAAGGTCCGTTTTCCCGTAGAACAGGGTTTTTTGTCGCCTGATCACAACATAACCTTGATATAAGGTCTATAAACTTAAACGGAACCGAAACAAAAACCTTTTTCTCTTTTCTCTGCAAAGTTTTTTCTCATCTCTATAATAAGGTTCCCTACAGACATAAATTGTGTTGTTTGTTGGTTCTTTCATCCTCTAAATGTAAAACGAGTGGAAAGAGTGGAAATTCACTCGAAAAGGAGTGAAACGCAGGACAACCCGACATTTCCACTCTAAAATGAGTGTGAAAGTTAATTTTTCACTCTCAATAGAGTGGAACATTGTCATATAAAATCCCCTTTTACTCCTTTTAGAGTGTTTTTCCACTCAAAAACGTGTTGTCCTGCGTTTAACTCCTTGCAAGAGTGGAAAACCACTCTTTTACATTGAGAGAGATGTTCAAGAACTTTTTGTAGTTTCAACACTTTCCGAGCGACGAATGGTTGAATACCATGCAAAATAGTTCTTTTTCAGAAAATATCCGCAACTTTCAACGTCTATCTCTATAATTACTGAGACAATACTAAGCATGTTTGTACTTATATTAATGTATTTCTCATGGCGATTCCAAATATCGCAATGAAATTTAATTATTTTGACAATTGTGAAACATTTTGTGAACTTTTGCGACTGTCGTCTGCAATCACGTGGAAAGTGTAGAATCTTACAAGAGTTCTTAGAAATTTAAGGCACCAATAGGCCTACAGGTTCAGAAAAGAAAACTAAAATCGTCGTGGGACTACATTTTCGGCCAAAAATTAATTGAGTCATTAGTTATGAAAATTTTCGCAAATCATGATATTTGAAGCCATTTTCCGAGTCTTGAAACTGGAATTTTAATCAAATAATTAAGCTTAATATTGAAAAATAATTATGTTAAAAAATTGAACACTGCTTCTCCCTCAAATTGATCGAATCTGGTTTCCAGCAGCCTGGAGATGAAAGGAACCGACAATTTGGAACCCGGTAGTTTATTTTAACGGAATAAATCGTATTGGAAACTGGACACCTGTGCTTAGCACCAGGCTGCAGAAAACAGGATTCAAATTGATCAAAACGTCACTCACGACATTCGTGCATTCCCTTTGAGAACCTGTTAGATTCTTTCTTAGTGGTGTTAACAGAATGAACACCTAAACACCTTATTGTAACACTTTGGGAATTACACTATAATAGGCCTATGTTCTATTATTCAATGTTACTGGTGTTAAACACCGATTTAAAACACCTAACATGTAATTACTGATCATTGCATTCAAAAATGACGACAAATATGTAGCCTATATAATTAAATAATTAAATAAAAATTGCACGAAAGAAGAATACTCAATAATTTTGTGTAATAATATATTTGAATAAATAACGTTTTTGTATAGTTGAGAGAGCGGTGCAAATTTTTCCAATCGATGCTGGTATCAAAATCCGAGCTTACAATTCATTGGTGGAAGAATGGGCGGGCCCGTCTATCGTTTTTAACACTTTCCACGCGGCTGCAGACGACATTCCAATTTTTTACAAAATGTTTCAAAAATGTCAACATTATTAAATGTCATTCCCATATTTGGAATTACCATTGAGAAATATATTGAAATAAGTACAAATATGGCTATTATTGGTTCATTATATTCGTTGAGATAGACTTTGAAAATTGGGAGAAGGTTTCTGAAAAATCTGTCTTTGTAAAAACGAATAGCCGCGTGGAAAGTGTTAACTAAGAGCTCAACGCTCCTTTGTAATGGAGAGTGTACCGTATTCCCTCACAATCAAACCGCGAGAATGTAGTCGACGCACCAGTACTGCGATGATTATAAATATGTGTGACGCCACTTTTCTTTGTAATGCTAATTGAGCTCGTACGATATTTTTGTTGCTGAAATGACTTCAAAAGCCAAATCTAAGTGTGAGTCCCTACATGCAGATGACTTCTAGTGTCCATTTGCGCTATAATTGCATAGTTATACATACATCTCAGTGGAAACCTTCGTTTCGAAATAGTATGGTCCCATTTACTCTATACTCGGGATAAAGTGCCTGGAGTCAATATCGTGAAAAAAAACCACATCACGTGGTTGAACACCATCTAAATAATCACAAGTCACAAGCCAACTCAGTGACCTATATGACTACAATGACGTCACGTCATACAAGCGTAGATAAATTACTAGTATTATGAAGGTCCCCGTTACCATGGTTACCACCGACACGACTAGCGAAGAATACGGGCGGTTTATCACCACCGTGCAGTGGCGGTGGTGTATCGTCTATGTACAACCCTGTGGCTGGTTTTTCATCAACATACTGATGTTCAACGCCACTATTTGTGTGACCTTTTATATGTCCGTTCATGTGACCGTTTATATGCCCATTGATGGCGTGACCGTGCCCATTGGTGTACACGTGGTGGTCACCACCAGCGTGATGCGTAAACAGGTCCCCGGTCACCATCATGGGCACGGCAGGTCCACCGGGAGTCGGTGGTTCGTAAGCGTTGAGTCCGTTCGCAACTCGGTTCTGTTCTTTTCGCCACAGGTTTACACTTCGGCTAAAACAGAATATGGTGAAGATGATGCCTAGGCCGATGAAAGCCGTCGAGATTATCGCGGGTACGAAACGGAACTCAATCAGGAGATATAAGCACAAAACTAATTGGACAGGGAGAAAAAAAGAGAGAAACAATGTGGTTACTGTGACAACTTTACCACGAAGTTCATATAATTATAGAGGCCCTTTAACGAAATTGTTTAGATTGCCCTTACTTTAATTCTCAAACAAAAATTGAAGGGCGGCTTAATAGCACTTCAAAACACAGATATAATTCTATACAAACAAAATGTTTTAAAAATGTCAGAATTATTTAATTTTATCACCATATTATTTGGTATCATCATGAGAAATGGATTACAATAAGTAGCCTACAAACAGGTCTAGTATGCTTGCAATAAGACCACATTTTGAAAGTTTTGTAAGATTTATCAAAAATCTATTTTGTAAATGGTAAAAAATGGCCGCGTGGAAAGTGTAAAAATCCATACGGTATTTCAGTTGCAAATGACACTGTAAAGTGTTTCTTATCTCAATATCTATACAGTATCTAGCACGCAGGCACATTTGAGATTTTGTTGTTCATGCTTTCTTGTAACGTCCATTTGGTCCGCTGAAAAATATAATTTTCATGATCTACCCCGATCTACCAACGTTTGTATTATACAGGGTGAGTCAAAAAAAAGTGTACTCAACTTCAGCGATTTTTTTTAGAAAAAGTATTCGTTTGTTTTCAAAACAATATACTACGGTATAACAAACAAATCAATTAGCTTTAATATGAGTTTTATCTGGTTTAGATTGGTTGAGGGAAACTTATTTTACGCTGTTTTGAATAAAAGTGACCAATTTAACGTCCGAACACGCTTTCCAGATCTTGACCATTATATTTCATAAGATACGACCAATACAAAATTACAATACCGACAGCAAAAGGATCAATTCCTTTGTTATGAAATGATTAAAGTGTGGTAATTGTGTCATAAATAGGCCTTAAAGCTGTCTATATAATTGTTTTAATCTATTAGGAGACAATTTTGAACAAGTGTATTGTCTACTTAATTCTTTTAATAAACATGATGTGTAATGCTTTACATCATAATCCTAGTAAACATTATTAAGCTCGTTAAGCTTGAAATTAAAAACCGTGTTTTATGTGAAAAAACAGCTCCTGTACAGAAATAGTCATATTTACTTAACGGTATCATCAAATAGCGTGATTTTTTTCCAGATGGTAGCAAAGAAATGGCGCAATCATTTAAAGTTTTGTTTGCCTTGATTTTGTGGTCAAAATCTTTTTTTCTTCAATTTTTTCAATTAGGGTACACTTTTTTTTGACTCACCCTCTATTATATTATATGTTTATAGTCATTTTTATAGTAAAATATTATTTTGAGTAAACACGGGTTCGGTTCGGATAGACGACTTTAAATTTAAGTTTAACCACTTGGGGCAATAATTGCAACCACAAATAAAACCGTTTTTGAGATGAGGCTCATTGAAAAATCACATTTCAAAAACGGGCTTCATGATTGATAATAAATTATATATCTAACATTCAAACATTTCCAGGCGGTTATTTACCATCACAAAACAGATTTTTCCGAAACCTTTCCCAACTTCAAAGTCTTATCTCAAGAATTACTGAACCAATACTAGACATGTTTGTACTTATCTCAATGCATTTCTCATGGTGATTCCAAATGTGATAATGAAATTCAATAATTTTGACATTTTTGAAATATTTTGTGACATTTTGAGATGTCGTTGCAGACGCCTGCCGAGTGGAAAGTGCTATTAACATTCAACATGTTCAAACCTTCCACTAGGCCCCCCCAAAAAAGAGTTGACTTGCCCTTTCCGACCGACCCAAATTTTCGGAAATCTAGGGTCGCTATTTTTTTTGTTTTTTTGTTGTTGAAAGAAGCACATAACAATAAAGAAAGATGAAAACGTGTTTTTGAGTAGTATCTGCTTGTTTAAAAAAAAATCAAAAAAATCAAAATCAAAAAAACAAAAAACAAAAAAACAAAAAAATCTTTAAAACGTGTTTTGTGCAGTAAATTTTCAAAAATTTTCAACAAAAAAAAAAAAAAATCCGACCGTCCGACCCTCACTTTGACCCTGAAAGGGCAAGTCAATTTTTTTTGTTTTTTGCCCTATTTACATACGTACCTGCTAAGAACACGGGTATGGACGCAAAGAATGCACTGATTACTATAAACCGAGCCCCGCTAGTGTTGGAGAGAAACTTGTAGGCTCTGCAGACGAGAGAAAATGAAAGAAGAAAAAGTAAGACATTTAAGAAAAATTTGGTCCTCTCAACCAGTATTAAATAGGGGGGGGGGGGGGGTAAATGCCCCTGGCAGAAAAAAGCCCTTTGTGCCCCGCCCCAAGCCCTATTAATACCCCGCCCCATTCTCCGGATGTACACTGTAAAAAGAAGCGTTTATAATTCTGATAACACTGAATAAACAATTTAACACGTTTATTTTTGTGTTTTACGTGTAAAGGTATAGGAGGCATTACATACGATAAACGTTTGCATAAACACTACAACACGTTTATAGAGGTAATTGTGTAATATTTATTAACACACCAACATGTTTATATCAGCAATAAGAAACATGTTGGGGTGTTAATAATTATACAACATGTGTGGAAAGTGTTAAGAGAGAAAAAAGGGATTCGTGGATATTTCGTGAAGAACCCAAAGAGCTTATTAATATTAATTTTATAGAATTGAAAACGGGTATGATATCTCTTCGGAACAACTTCTTGAGACAGAAATCCTTACCTTACGGAGTTCATCCGAGGACAATTGTCTTTATATGAGGAGCTGCGCAAATTATTAGGCGAAGAGTATATTATGTGGCAGTATATTATGTCTCCATGCTTGTTTGCTGTCTCATCATGGTTATAAAGGGAGATGATGCCTTTTCACCCGGGCTTTTAGTTTATCAAGGAAACGGGTTATATATTTCATGATGAAATATCATATAGAAATACTATGTTCAATGGGAAATATAGAATAACATAGGAAATAGCGACCGAGAGCAGCTGCTCAAATGTCGCTGATGAGCTATTCCATTTAAACTATGCACCCCCTCCTACACAAATCTGGATTGTTATTGTGAATTGTCATGGAAATCTCACCAAATATGAAATACGTTTTACACATTTTAAAAATTGATACTTTTCAGTCTTTTTACTGATTTTCGAAAATGGGACCTGACTATCTGGACTCACCCTGTATGTAGCATACTAAAAATAATAGTTCCAATTCCAATATTCCCCAAATTAATGTGTCACAATTTTGTAAAACGAAACATGAAATATTAATTGAAACAATGTGGGACACCCTTAAAAACATAATTACAACGTCTCCTTTTGGCCTTTTTTAACACTTTCCACGCGGCAGTCGTCTGCAGACGACATTCCAAGAATTCAAAATGTTTCAAAAATATCAAAATTATTGAATTTAATAACCATATTTGGAATCACCATGAGAAATGCATTGAAATAAGTACAAACATGCCTTGTATTAGTTCAGTAAACCTTGAGATAGACTTTGAAAATTGCACACGGTTTCTGAAAAATCTGTTATTTAAGCCTATATTATGGTAAAACTATCCGCGTGGAAGCGTTAAAAACAAGGCTAATTCTGTCTGCGTAGGTTATATCCTTTATAATGCAGGTGCCTCAATGTCCTTGCGCAAAGTGTTCAATATTTGATAATCTAGACAAAATCGATACAACATATTGACACATTAGTTATGTACAAAGTGTGTTAAGTACGATAGATTGACCTAGGAAATATTAGAATGAAAGCCCATTTATGATAAATAGATCAATGTTTCTAATTCTGTCTGAGGTCACGTAATATAAAGACGATGCGGCGTTGGTCATTTATCATCCGTTTTTCGTGAGGAACAGCGAGCGGGGGGGGGGGGGGGGGGACGATACAATATAAATAATCATCAGCAAAAAAGGAGAGAGATTGTCCTTCAATCCGTGTGAAATGTTTGCTTTATATCTGGGTTTCAACTCGAAAACGAGTAGACATATATAAAATAAGGAGTTTTGAAACCCTCAATTGGCATGAGCCATTTTGAAGGGACCGTTTTGACTGAAACATGCATGGTTGAACCGCAGCTTGTGCTATTCCATTTGAAATTCTGGCGCCCCCTGGCAAACATGTGACATTACTCTTCCACACCGGGAGTGTAGATATCAAAAGGAGTCTCCATGCCCATAAAAAACTCGTTTGAAATTCACTCTCACTGTTTGTATCTAAAAAACTGTGTTTAGCGAGTAAACACTTTTCTAAACACATTCTTGCCATCACTTTGTAAACATGTTCATAGGCTAAACGTGGCTAAACATCATGTGTCAAATCACTAAACATTGGTGTTCAATTTCTAAACACTAAACAGCCAATACGCTAAACATACCCTCTAAACACATCTTTGCTATCACTTTCTAAACACACTTTTTAGAGTGATCGGGAAGATTAAAGCAATGTCTTGGGGGTATGGATTTATAATGGAATAGCCCAGTGTACAGCACTGAATATGAGTTCCCTCCTCAAAATGGCGTCATCCTGGCGTTATGTCATAGCTTTATTAATTGGGGGAAATAACATGTTGAGAAAGAAATAGGCCTACTTGAAGAGAATGGCTGAATTACGAAGCTCGTTTGGTCTTTTGGTGCATTTCGTTTTTGAGATGTTAAAATGCCTGACTAATTGTATGGCATTTTATTTATTAGTTAATCATTTTCATCTGGTTAGGTTAATAAATAATACTATAGTCTGTTCAAGGTAAGATGGAACATCACTGCAAAACAATATGCAAAATAATTAATCAGTAACAAATATCATGCTCTATTTATATCATGGCGAATAAGCTATAAAAACCTATAGTCTGTTCAGTGTATGTAACATGGACTGGATTATGATGACCTTTCACATTGCAAAATAAATATATATCCATGAAAGGTCATGTTCCATCTTATGTTGGATGAACTATAATAACAGCCTATTGTTCCTACTTTACCTTTCTTCGCCTTGTGGAAGTTTCATCATTTTCGCCGCAAAATAGCTCTGTATCGTGCACACCACTATGCAGCAAAAGTTCAACATGATACAAAAACTGGCTAGCACCATACCTGAGTCCAGCATGCTATTATAAAGAAATTGATCTAAGTCAATGACGTTGTTAGATATATTCTGATGTTCGTCCTGCTTGAAATCCAATCGGATCAGCACAACAACGGCAAGGATGGCTTGTAACATGGATAAAATGGCAAGAACGCCAAGAGCCGCGATGGTTTTCTCGATACCGTTGGAGTCACGTCCCATTAGGGTCAGTCTGGAGAAACTGCTTGGACTGCTCGGCATCGGGCTACCGATGCTCGTCGTCGTCAACCCCGGGGTGGTCAGTCCACCACCACCCCCCACCATGTTGCTTGAGCTGATGATACTGAGAGGTGTCTGAGATGGCACGGGCGTTCTGAGAAGAGGTTGATCGCTGAAAGACATTGCATGAAATGATCAAGTGAAGTTGCTCAGAAGTAGTGGGCGGCTCACTAGCCAACAGTATTCGGCCTGCCAATAACAGTGGTGGCGTCGCTGCTATCTTCGGTAGATAGCAATACCGTGCAGCACCACTCGCACAGTAATATTATAAAGCTCGGAGATTGATTATCCAGTTAACTTTGATCAGGCTTGATTCCGGCGCGACATCCGTTTTTGATATTACGATATGCCAACCAGATATTACGCCTTTTAAGGGCCTTCATATACGATAGGGTCATTCACATAAAGCACAAAGCCATCGGCCGTTTTCAATATCGTATACAAAACATCTGCCTCTGTTGAGCAAACAAACATGGACGAAGGATGGCGGAGAAGTTTGGGGCTCAACGGATTAAATTGTTATCTCCAAAATCAGACAAATTCACACACACTCGTTTCATCATAAGTATAAATCCACATGCGTTTTACCACTCGATGCCACTATTTGTGTATAAAAAAACCACTCAATGTTAAATAATATAACGACCGGGTTGACTTTACTATAATTGTAATAAAGCAAAATTGTTTCGTTAAGTGGTGTCTATTGACAAGATGGGGTCGTTTCTATGTCCTTTTGTTGGCCGTTTAGTGCACACCTCTCGCTTCACCGGCCAAGCTTATATCCCGTATATGCAGCGGGGCACCAGATAGTCACTTGCAATGGCTATATTCACTAGCTGGTCTGTCAAAAGTAATCATGAAAAGAATCAAGCAATAATTAAATTAATATCATCCAATTTTGAACATATAATCTATGAATTCATAGGCGACGGACGGGCAAACGGATCTCTGAGGTTGCATGTGAGATTTTTGTTACAGTTTTTTCAATCCAATGGCCGGGACCTCGATCGAAATGTGTACATCCGAGCCGAGATAGCCTATATACAGTACCAAAAATGCATATATTTTGGCACCTCCACAGATCAAGCCCCATCCTATTTTAATGTTGATATTAATTCATCATTTTTCGATTATTTGGGGACATGGGATGGGGCTATGCCATGCATGGTTGGGACGTGGGTGGTTGGTGGGGATGTATGCTCGGGGAAAAATGTAGGCTTGAATAAATATAGAGCAAGAACAAGACGGACCAAAATTTGTTTACTTTTACAATACCTCTGAAAACCTAATCAACTATCTTTTACATTGAATGTACTCTAACTGTGAGCATTCAAAAAGGTCACAAAATGTTTCAAAAATGTCAACATTATGATTTCATTACAATATCTGGAGAACCCGGGAAGGTGAGGTTGGGGGGGGGGGGGTACTTATATTTTTTTTGGTAGGGATAGTGCCGCCAGCACAAAATGGGGAAATGTTTACCGGAGACCCATAATCTTCCTATATATTTTGCTAAAATGCAGGGTTGCACAAAGTTGTTTCTTCCCCAGGAGCAAGGTTTTGAGCTTAACATTTCCCCACCTATACTTACAGGTTTGATAAAAATCAGATTACAATATTGGGGAGCATGAAGAAAAAAAAGATTTGCGCGAAGCGCGCACATTTTTGGTGGCATTTTCCGCTAAAATTGTCAATAGTACGAAAATCTGCGCGAAGCGCGAAAAAAATGCCTTTTATGCTAAAATTGTCGATTTTTTCCCCTAGTTTTAACTAAATAGAATTTTTTTGAGGGGGTGGGGGCACAAAAATATATTTTGGGGAAATGCCCTCCCATTGCCCCCGCTGGGGAAAAGCAATAAAACAATAAACACGTTATACCTGTAACCACAGCTCATAACTCAAAGTTTGCATTTTTTTCTCTTAATCTTTTTTCACCCTTTTTCCCAATACTTTTTCTTTTTTCCACTTGGCATTATTTCCCCAATTCTGCTCATTATTTCCCAGGAGCGGTGCTCCCTGCTCCCGCACTTTGTGCAACCCTGCTAAAATGTGTGAAAAATTAAAGGATTTTAGACCCATAAATTTACCAAAATTCGCTCTAAAAAAGGGGTTATTTATTTACCAGTGGGTGAAATATGGGACTCTATTTGGCGGCACTTCCCCGTATCTCATATAAGTACCCATTTTTTCACTAGATCGCCAACCTTGATTGATGTATCACCACAAAAAGTGGGGGGGGGGGGACATTTGATATTGTGTCAGGAAGTGGGGGGACGTGTCCCCCCCCCCCCCCCCCCGTCCCCCCGGGATCTGCGCCCTTGTCTATGTCATGATGCAATGTATTGAGCTTTACACATCCCCGTAACTTCATATCCACTAAGTTACCCTCCCCCACCCCCCCCCCCCCCGGTTATTAAACCCATAGAGATAATTTCATATTGTGAATATGATAATGTAGGTCCATGTCATGATGCAATGTATATGTATAAACAATGCTATGATTTCATAATTGAGCTTGACACATCCCGGCCTCAAGTTTGTTGCCATAGCAATAAGAAATCAAAAATATAAACATGATCCCTAAACCCATTATGGGAGTTGTAGCGATAACGCTAACACGGGGACAAATATTAAGGACAGAAAAATAGTGTGTGCTGCCCCCGGGAATTTAACCCAGGCCGCAGCGGCCGGATCCAGTTGATCGTGCATCACGCCTATAGGGGTCGGCTCCCAAAGTTAAATTTTCGAAGCCATTGGACCAGTCACAGTTTTGAAATAGAGGCCAATGTATTTGGTGAAATATAAAGAAAATAATAGAAAATATTAAATGTGATTACAAAGTCAGATTACCTTCAACAGGGTATCATTTCAAAGCTTAAAATGTGGTCAAAATATACCAGTAACCATGGTCACATGTACCTTTGCGTGATAGTGCGCAATGAAATGGGGAAGGGGGGTGTTCACCGGCGCGGTGGCCTGTCGGATTTAGCAGGGTTAGAGAGGGTTATAGTAAAAACCAGATTACATTATCGACCATTTATCCTCCTATATCCTCTGCTACCTGCAGGTCTAACTAAATAGCCTAAAAGCGTACCCTTACCTGCATATACCACGTCTTGTTTTGTGGCTGAAGTAAACTTGTTTAGGCCTAATTCCAGTTCCCGGGCGGGAGCAACCACCAAAAACGGTCCATATAAAAAAGAACCCAACTCTCTTGAGTCGAGTATAATCATGATAATAAACTCTAGTGAATAAGCTTTGGAATGTTCTGTCTCTATCAAAGTCCAGACCTGTTTTCGATGCCTGTTGATATTTTCAACTAGTTAGTGCATGCAAGATTTACACATGGGTGCAATGTTTACATATCTCGACATTGTGAGATATGTAGAAATCCAGGAGCGAGCAAAGTGCAAATACCCGTATGTACCATATCCGGGGGTGGGGGAGGCAGTCATATATTACACTGTATTAAGCATGCATGACCCAAAACACGCGCGCGTAATAATTAGGGGTAGGCCTATATTTCTAGAGACAGTGGCGGGCGACGGAATTTGTTTTATATCGTTGAAACATGTAGAAAAACTGTGCGCGAAGCGCGCAAATATCATTGACTGTTTCAAGAATGTTCCTGAAAGTCATCTTAAGTGACATATTATGAGCTTATTTAACACATTTCACGCGGCATGCGGCTGCAGACGAAATTCCAAATGTTCAAAAAATCTTTCAAAAATCTCAAAATGTGTAAATTTCATTACCATATTATTTGGAATCCCCATGAGAAACGTATTGAATAAGTACAAACATGCCTATTATTGTTTCAGTAATCCATGAGATAGACTCAGTGGCGTAGCTCAGGGGGGGCAGGGGGGCAAAGACGAAAAAATCCAATTTGTGCCCCCGCCCCCCACCCCTCAAAAAAAAAAAGGGGTGAGAAAAAAAGGAAATAGGAAAAAATTGAGGAAAAAGACCGAGGTTATTAGCCAAATATTAGCCAAATAGAAGGCAAAATTGTAAATGTAGTACATTTACTGTGCGATTTTTTTGGACTGTGCGAAATTTTTTGAGACTTCAGAGTCATACGCGTTAAAGGTGGTGTTTGGAAAATCATTGGTCACACTAGTTTTTGACTTCCCCCACCCCTCCCACCCCTCCCTCCCCCTCCCCCGGGGTACCGGTCATGCAAGTGACAGTTTGCTGTCTGCGATACGTGTGCAATACATGCAGGTTCTTTTTATCTGCCTCTTGGCAAAATCTTAGAAACCATTTAATATTGTTTACTTTTTTACAAGTACAAATAATAAACGTGGGTGTTGAGAGGCATCTAAGTAAATTCGCGGGGGTTGTGGTATTCATTCGTTAAATCTGATATAGGGGAGAGCGGTGAGTGTTCGCCCTATTTTCATTTGTAATGGCCACGGAAGACGTCAATTTTAAAGATTAAATATGCCTATTCAACCAGTGGCTACAATTATGAGAATCTGAATATCGCCCACTCTTAATCATGCTTTGCCTTCTGCTGCTCCTCAAGTCACCTGATTGTTTTATTCCCTGTAATTTTTTGATGTATTTTAATGTAGTTTCAATGTATTTTGTCTACCCTGCTTTGGCCCATGTTGATGGTCTCCATTGTCATGCTGGTCATGTCCTGGGTTTTATGTATGCTTTTTAACCATGTTTGTTAATGAAGTAATTGAATAATAATAAATGAGATAATATACATGTACATTGTAGACTTCTGGATGCCTATTAGTTTTAAAATGTTCAGATGGTCAATTATAGAACAAGATCAAAATACTCAACCACTATTATAATGCCCACCCATGACAGAAGGAAGTATGGGACACTCTAATCAAAATACACTTTTTAGTTTGTTTAGCTTCAGAAGACTTTATACATTCACTTTAAAATCATTGTGGAACCTGAAACACCCCCAAAAGTACGAAAATCATGTAAAGAGGACTTGCTTCCTTTGATTTTGTACAGTAAAGAGATAGGGCAATTAACAAAAAACCACCACAAAAGGAAGTATGGGACATGGTGAATAGAAGGCCCCTTAAAATAAATAATTTGATTCTCGTAGTCTTCCTCTTCACTATTTGGGATAAGGTCAGGTCAACTCTTTTTTTCGACTTTCAAAAATTATTGAGTTTCTAACACTGAAATTGTAACGGTTGATAGGCCCATAATGTATTTATCAATTAGAATCACTTTCAAGTGTTTTGATAGAACTCTAAAAATAATACCGCCCTCCCTCCTCGCTTTTCGAAGGCCAGTGCTACGAGAATCTAATAATTAATTTTTAAGTGGCCTAAATAATGCCTACACTGCAAAAAGAAGCGTTTATATTTCTGATATTAACACTTAATAAACACTTCAACACATTTATTTTTGTGTTTTACGTGTAAAGGTATAGGAGGCATTGCATACGATAAACGTTTGCATAAACACTACAACATGTTTATAGAGGTAATTGTGTAATACTTATTAACACACCAACATGTTTATATCAGCAATAAGAAACATGTTGGGGTGTTTATAATTATACAACAAATACCTCTATAAACGTGTTGTAGTGTTTATGCAAACGTTTATCGTATGCAATGCCTCCTATACCTTTACACGTAAAGCACAAAAATAAACGTGTTGAAGTGTTTATTAAGTGTTATCAGAAATATAAACGCTTCTTTTTACAGTGTATTGCCTACCGGGGGGGGGGGGGGGGGGGGTTACTTTCGCCAAAATCGTACGTGGATGTGCCTGCCGGACTTCGAAAATGTGACTTTCCCTATACTTATTTTTTGGCTAATTTACCACCCATCAATATACCAATTTGGTAAGAAAAGCACCCAATTTTGCACACATTGGGCGCTTTTTCCAAAAATGCCTCAAAATACACCCAATTTATGTCAATTGGGCGCTTTGGTCTGTGATGAAAACCACCCATCCCTATACCAATTTTTGCGAAAAAGCACCCCAAAAGGATACATATAGGCCTACCATATCAATGTGAGACCCCCCCCCCCCGGATTGCCTTTGGTGGCAATTATAATGGTGACCGCTGATTATTTAATTTCATGATATTCTTAGATGCTTAGTGCGGTCACTGCACTAAACACCACACGCACTTTCACCTTCACAAATCTAGATAAAACAATAATGCTTTCCACACGCGGCAGGCGTCTGCAGACGACATTCCAAAATGTCAAACAATGTTTCAAAAATGTCAACATTCTGGTAACTCAGATATATTTTTTTGGTTGTGCCGCCAGCAAAATGAAAATGGACCCAAACATTACCAATTTTCGGGGGGAAATGGACGCATACGTTTACAGGTAACCCATAATGATCCTATACTATTTGACAGATTTTGCTAAAATTTTCGATGAAAAACAGTAAAATTAAGGATTTTAGACCCATAAATTTACCACAAATGGCTTTGAAAAGAGGCATCCATTTACCAGAGGTTAACAACTGGACCCTATTTGGCGGCACATCCCCGTTACCTCATATCCACTAAGTACCGCCCCTCCCCCGCCCCCCGGGGTAAATCAAAACCATAGAGGATCTTCATTATGTGCTTTGGCCTAAAAAAACTGATACGGTAATAATAATAATAATAATAATAAAACGGTGCTTCTAAAGCGCCTCCCACCCAAAAGTCAGTTATATATTTAATCATAAATTCTGATTTAATATACGGTTATACCGTCACCATGATCGGATGGTGGATGGTCACTTATTAATTAATGCGATTTCTTTCAATGCTTTATATACAAGTCGAGTTGTGAATGTACCATGTATAGGGCTATTTATAATTACTAGCGGGACGCCCGTTCTTCGAACGGGCTCCCGCTAGTAGGTAGCGCCTATCAGACAGAACCCCGGTGAAATAACACATAAGTAGCTATAGGCCTACGAAAATTTGTCTCGAAATTGGTAAGAATACATATAATCCATTATAGGCCTATTTCCTTACCTGAAATTGCCGCCCCCGCACCGTGGTTATCTCAACCCAAGGCCTAAACCTTAACCATCTCCCGCCCAAGCTGTATCCCCTAGTGGTTTATACTTTTAACCACACTATTTCCTTCCACTTCGTGACTCTCCCTGTTAGTGTTACGCACTTTAGTATCACATTTCTTCATTAACTCCCTGCCTCCCAAACCTCATTACTTCGTGGCCTCCCCTCGCCCGCCCGCCCCGTACTGTGCGATCTAAACCTTCAAGGCCTAAATTAACCAACTCCCGTAGCGCCTAACGGACAGAACCCCGGTGAAATAACACATAAGTAGCTATACGAAAATTTGTCTCGAAATTGGTAAGAATACATATAATGCATAGGCCTATTTCCTTACCTGAAATTGCCGCCCCCGCACCGTGGTTATCTCAACACCCAAGGCCTAAACCTTAACCATCTCCCGCCCAAGCTGTATCCCCTAGTGGTTTATACTTTTAACCACACTATTTCCTTCCACTTCGTGACTCTCCCTGTTAGTGTTACGCACTTTAGTATCACATTTCTTCATTAACTCCCTGCCTCCCAAACCTCATTGCTTCACTGCCTGCCCTCGCCCCCCCCCCCCCCCCCCCCTCGGGCCTTCCCCTACCGTCTCTTGCCAGCCGTCCCCCGCCCCTACCGCCCGCCCTGTGCTTATAAACATTCGGCCTAAATTAACTAACTCCCGTAGCGCAGCGTATTTCTCCAATAATTTGCCCGCTCGCGTGTGTAGGCGTGCGTGGGTGTAGTGCGTGCGAGCGTTTATTGCACGGCGCACAACGACGCGTTATGTGTTAGGCGCCGAATGCATGGTTGCAATACGCATGAAGATAAACAAAACAAACACGGCCCGTATCCATGGATTTTCATGGTTTTTTACTCATATCTCGGTCAATTCTGTACGGTTTTCAGCCATTTATAGTTTATAACACTCACATTATAATCATCTTTTATCAGTGCAAAGTTCACGGCGTTTAGTTGCAAACTGAGAGAGCCTTTATGGATACATACATACATACAACATACGGCAAATTATAGTAAGATAATAGGCCTACATTAGGTTTGTGCCCGGGGTTTGTGCTTGGTTTATGCAATGCCTTGGTTTATGGGAGTAGTAACTGAAGACCGGTTATCTTAAACAAAATATGATGAGAAACGTCTCCGAAAACTTACCTAGTTACAGATTTTCGGCACAAATATAAAATTATTCCAAAACTGTCAGAGATGTTACAGACCTTTACGAGATACTTATCCGGAAAGTTGCCATAGCAAAATAAAGTCATAATCGCCTCGGGAACTTTTTCAAATCTGGAGCTCAAAATCAACATACATACACTCTATGAATATACTATCTCTCTGTGAACTTGAGCGCTAGTCAACAGTGAACTGAATGGCCTCTGCTTCAACTGTGTGTAGAAATTCCCATTTAGATCAATTCAAACGCAGTGTGAAAGTGAAGTCACCGTGGCGGGAGGTTGTGCGTAGTGAAAATAAGATAATACTGTGACTGAGGCCAAAAATAAAGAAGGTTTGGTCTCACGTACATTTTGGAAAATAACTACGCGTATGCGGGGTTTTTTATTTAGCAAAAATAGCTATGCTAATGCGGGGACAAAATTTGTGCCACTTTTATCTTATTTCTTTTTTTCCCTTTCGGAGCAATTTTTGTTTCTTTTTTTCTGGACAACTAAACAACACCAAAAATTGGGCTCGTCACACTATGCGGCAAAAGTGACTCCACATACTGCTTATTCCCGCGGCCGGGGTATGTGAGACAGATCTTTTTTTCTTCTTGGCCTGAGTAGCTGCTCGCTGTGACTGCTGGGTGAGTGCTTTACATTCGGTCTTTACGGGTAACTGACAAGAACAAAAGAATAGACTCTAAAATGACCTGTCGAGGGTTTCGAGCTAAAAGGCCCTATCTACAATGGCTGCCACGTGTAAGGTTGCATTTCCAATAGCACATGGCAGCTATCATGTATTACAGATAGTGCCTTTTTCTCATGACTAAGTATCCGAACAAAAAAGATCATATTTACAATAGCTGCTCTGAGTTGCATTCAGTTTAAACCTATTGCTCAGCATGTAAACAATGCCATAAATAACAACTGGCAGCTATTACAGATAGGATCTAGTGGCACTGAGCCATCGATGTCTCACTATTTATTAAACTTGGGGATCTTGAAATAATAAAATTGTCGCGTGAAATGTCGCGGAAAAGCAAAAACTTTCTCACAACATAAAACTGTTTTATCCCAATCTCTGATGGGTCGAAACCTAAAAATAGCCAAATTATGTTGTATTTAATTCCGAGGGAAAACATCACAGTCTGTTGACCGAATGGTGTATTTTAGGTAACTTTACACAAGTACAGGGTGCTGAGTAAAATTTCTTTAGCAAACAAACTGGAATACTGCTAAGTCAAAGTCAAATTCAATTCGTTGTTACCTTGGTTACAAGTAATGCCACAGTGATATAACTCGTATATTATAATAATATTATTATATTACTCCCATCAATGGCGGCGCTATAGGAGTCAAGGGGGCATTTCCGCCCCCCCCCCCCCATATATTTGTTTGCCCCCCCCCCCCATAAAAAAGGTTTAAATTAGAAAGAAATTAACAATTTAAGCATAAAAAGGCATTTTTTCGTGCTTCGCGCGCATTTTCTTACCAAATTAGGTTAAACTAGACCAAATGGTCACAATTTTAGCATAGAACAGCTAAATTTTGCGCGAAAGCGTGCATTTTCATACAAAATTAGTTAGAAATAGACCAAATTTGATAATTTTAGCGTAAAATGGCAAACAGTTTTGGGTGCTTTGCGAGCATTATTTTTCTTCATCCCCCCCCCCCCCACCCTAAAACAAATATTGCGTTTTCCTTTTTGTTTTGAGACCACACTAATAAAATAAAACTTAATTCTTAATTTATACCTTGGATAGACTAAGGATGATTTGAAATAGGAGTGCCACCTCTGGGACATAATGATATAATCATAATGGATTATGGAATTCCACCCCTGGGACACGAGGACATAACTCTTGGGAGGGATGTAATTGTAAAAACCCAAAGGACACGGCCACAATATAAGCCTAAGTGTAACGGAGTGCCACCCCTGGGACACGAAGCGATACATCTAAGCCTATATTGGAGTGCCACCACTGGGACATGTCATGGCATTGTGTAGTACAGAGTGTCACCCCTGGGACAAGGCCATGAATCTAAGCCTATAGTGGAGTGCCACCCCCGGGAAATGAGGCAATAAAGCCTGGCAGGGTGTAGTGTATAAAAGTGTCACCCCTGGGACACGAGGCCATATATCTAAGCTTAGAGTGGAGTGCCACCCCTGGGACACGAGGCTGTACATCTAAGCCTATATTGGAGTGCCATCCATGGGACGAGGCCATAAATCTAAGCCTATATTGGAGCGTCACTCCTGGAACACGAGGCCATAGATCTAAGCCTATATTGGAGCGCCACCCTTGGGACACGAAGCCATAAATTTAAGCCTATATTAGAGCGCCACCCCGGAACACGAAGCCATAAGTCTAGCCTATATTGGAGTGCATGCGGCCATAAATATAAGCGGCCATAAATAATATAAGCCTATAGTGGAGTGCCAACCCTAGGACGAGGCCATACATATAAGCCTATTTTGGAATGCCACCCCTGGGACACGAGGCCATACATCTAAGCCTAGAGTGGAGTGCCACCACTGGGACATGAGGCTAAAACTACTGGCAGGGTGTAGTACAGTATATAAGAGTGTCAATTGTGTGACAAGGCCATAGATCTAAGCCTATATTGGAGCGTCACTCCTGGGACACGAGGCCATAAATCTAAGCCTATATTGGAGCGTCACTCCTGGGACACGAGACCATAAATCTAAGCCTATATTGGAGCGTCACTCCTGGGACACGAGACCATAGATCTAACCTATATTGGAGTGTCACCCCTGGGACACGAGGCCATAAATCTAAGCCTATATTGGAGTGTCACTCCTGGGACACGAGACCATAAATCTAACCTATATTGGAGTGTCACCCCTGGGACACGAGGCCATAAATATAAGCCTATATTGGAGCGTCACCCCTGGGACACGAGACCATAAATCTAAGCCTATATTGGAGCGTCACCCCTGGGACACGAGGCCATAGATCTAAGCTTATATTGGAGCGTCACTCCTGGGACACGAGGCCATACATCTAAGCCTATATTGAAGTGCCACCCCTGGGACATGAGGCCATAAACCTTAGCCTATATTGGAGTGCCACCCCTGGGACACGAGGCCATAAATATAAGCCTATATTGAAGTGTCACCCCTGGGACACGAGGCCATAAATCTAAGCCTATATTGAAGTGTCACCCCTGGGACACGAGGCCATAAATATAAGCCTATATTGGAGCGTCACTCCTGGGACACGAGGCCATACATCTAAGCCTATATTGGAGTGCCACCCCTGGGACACGAGGCCATAAATATAAGCCTATATTGAAGTGTCACCCCTGGGACACGAGGCCATAAATCTAAGCCTATATTGAAGTGTCACCCCTGGGACACGAGGCCATAAATCTAAGCCTATATTGGAGCGTCACTCCTGGGACACGAGGCCATAAATTTAAGCCTATATTGAAGTGTCACCCCTGGGACACGAGGCCATAAATCGAAGCCTATATTGAAGTGTCACCCCTGGGACACGAGGCCATAAATCGAAGCCTATATTGAAGTGTCACCACTGGGACACGAGGCCATAAATCGAAGCCTATATTGGAGCGTCACCCCTGGGACACGAGGCCATACATCTAAGCCTATATTGAAGTGTCACCCCTAGGACACGAGGCCATAAATCTAAGCCTATATTGAAGTGTTACCCCTGGGACACGAGGCCATAAATATAAGCATATTGGAGCGCCACCCCTGGGACACGAGGCCATAAATCTAAGCCTATATTGAAGTGTCACCCCTGGGACACGAGGCCATACATCTAAATTGGAGCGCCACCCCTGGGACACGAGGCCATACATCTAAGCCTATATTGAAGTGTCACCCCTGGGACACGAGGCCATACATCTAAGCCTATATTGAAGTGTCACCCCTGGAACACGAGGCCATAAATCTAAGCCTATATTGAAGTGTCACCCCTGGGACACGAGGCCATAAATATAAGCCTATATTGAAGTGTCACCCCTGGGACACGAGGCCATAAATATAAGCCTATATTGAAGTGTCACCCCTGGGACACGAGGCCATAAATATAAGCCTATATTGAAGTGTCACCCCTGGGACACGAGGCCATAAATCTAAGCCTATATTGACGTGTCACCCCTGGGACACGAGGCCATAAATATAAGCCTATATTGAAGTGTCACCCCTGGGACACGAGGCCATACATCTAAGCCTATATTGAAGTGTCACCCCTGGGACACGAGGCCATAAATCTAAGCCTATATTGGAGCGCCACCCCTGGGACACGAGGCCATACATCTAAGCCTATATTGGAGTGCCACCCCTGGGACATGAGGCCATAAACCTTAGCCTATATTGGAGTGCCACCCCTGGGACACGAGACCATAAATTTAAGCCTATATTGGAGCGCCACCCCTGGGACATGAGGCCATAAACCTTAGCCTATATTGGAGTGCCACCTCTGGGACACGAGGCCATAAATATAAGCCTATATTGAAGTGTCACCCCTGGGACACGAGGCCATAAATATAAGCCTATATTGAAGTGTCACCCCTGGGACACGAGGCCATAAATCTAAGCCTATATTGGAGCGCCACCCCTGGGACATGAGGCCATAAACCTTAGCCTATATTGGAGTGCCACCCCTGGGACACGAGGCCATAAATATAAGCCTATATTGAAGTGTCACCCCTGGGACACGAGGCCATAAATCTAAGCCTATATTGAAGTGTCACCCCTGGGACACGAGGCCATAAATATAAGCCTATATTGAAGTGTAACCCCTGGGACACGAGGCCATAAATCTAAGCCTCTATTAAAGTGTCACCCCTGGGACACGAGGCCATAAACCTTAACCTATATTGGAGTGCCACCCCTGGGACACGAGACCATAAATTTAAGCCTATATTGGAGCGCCACCCCTGGGACATGAGGCCATAAACCTTAGCCTATATTGGAGTGCCACCCCTGGGACACGAGACCATAAATTTAAGCCTATATTAGAGTGTCACCCCTGGGACACGAGGCCATAAATCTAAGCCTATATTGAAGTGTCACCCCTGGGACACGAGGCCATAAATATAAGCCTATATTGAAGTGTCACCCCTGGGACACGAGGCCATAAATATAAGCCTATATTGAAGTGTCACCCCTGGGACATGAGGCCATAAATCTAAGCCTATATTGAAGTGTCACCCCTGGGACACGAGGCCATAAATCTAAGCCTATATTGAAGTGTCACCCCTGGGACACGAGGCCATAAATCTAAGCCTTTATTGAAGTGTCACCCCTGGGACACGAGGCCATAAACCTTAGCCTATATTGGAGTGCCACCCCTGGGACACGAGACCATAAATTTAAGCCTATATTGGAGCGCCACCCCTGGGACATGAGGCCATAAACCTTAGCCTATATTGGAGTGCCACCCCTGGGACACGAGACCATAAATTTAAGCCTATATTAGAGTGTCACCCCTGGGACACGAGGCCATAAATCTAAGCCTATATTGAAGTGTCACCCCTGGGACACGAGGCCATAAATATAAGCCTATATTGAAGTGTCACCCCTGGGACACGAGGCCATAAATATAAGCCTATATTGAAGTGTCACCCCTGGGACACGAGGCCATAAATCTAAGCCTATATTGAAGTGTCACCCCTGGGACACGAGGCCATAAATATAAGCCTATATTGAAGTGTCACCCCTGGGACACGAGGCCATAAATCTAAGCCTTTATTGAAGTGTCACCCCTGGGACACGAGGCCATAAACCTTAGCCTATATTGGAGTGCCACCCCTGGGACACGAGACCATAAATTTAAGCCTATATTGGAGCGCCACCCCTGGGACATGAGGCCATAAACCTTAGCCTATATTGGAGTGCCACCCCTGGGACACGAGACCATAAATTTAAGCCTATATTAGAGTGTCACCCCTGGGACACGAGGCCATAAATCTAAGCCTATATTGAAGTGTCACCCCTGGGACACGAGGCCATAAATATAAGCCTATATTGAAGTGTCACCCCTGGGACACGAGGCCATAAATATAAGCCTATATTGAAGTGTCACCCCTGGGACACGAGGCCATAAATATAAGCCTATATTGAAGTGTCACCCCTGGGACACGAGGCCATAAATATAAGCCTATATTGAAGTGTCACCCCTGGGACACGAGACCATAAATCTAAGCCTTTATTGAAGTGTCACCCCTGGGACACGAGGCCATAAACCTTAGCCTATATTGGAGTGCCACCCCTGGGACACGAGACCATAAATTTAAGCCTATATTGGAGCGCCACCCCTGGGACATGAGGCCAAAAACCTTAGCCTATATTGGAGTGCCACCCCTGGGACACGAGACCATAAATTTAAGCCTATATTAGAGTGTCACCCCTGGGACACGAGGCCATAAATCTAAGCCTATATTGAAGTGTCACC
Source organism: Ophiura sarsii (assembly GCA_035610835.1). NCBI lineage: Eukaryota > Metazoa > Echinodermata > Ophiuroidea > Amphilepidida > Ophiuridae > Ophiura > Ophiura sarsii. Next base: position 72,060,403 of record CM069452.1, read on the forward strand.
CCTGGGACACGAGGCCATAAATATAAGCCTATATTAAAGTGTCACCCCTGGGACACGAGGCCATAAATATAAGCCTATATTGAAGTGTCACCCCTGGGACACGAGGCCATAAATATAAGCCTATATTGAAGTGTCACCCCTGGGACACGAGGCCATAAATATAAGCCTTTATTGAAGTGTCACCCCTGGGACACGAGGCCATAAACCTTAGCCTATATTGGAGTGCCACCCCTGGGACACGAGACCATAAATTTAAGCCTATATTGGAGCGCCACCCCTGGGACATGAGGCCATAAACCTTAGCCTATATTGGAGTGCCACCCCTGGGACACGAGACCATAAATTTAAGCCTATATTAGAGTGTCACCCCTGGGACACGAGGCCATAAATCTAAGCCTATATTGAAGTGTCACCCCTGGGACACGAAACTTTAAGTCTAAGCCTATATTGGAGGGCCACGAAGCTATAAATCCTGGAAAGGGTACTAGTATAAAGAGTAACATCCCTGGGACGAGGCCATGTTGGAGTGCCACCCCTGGTACATGCGGCTGTAAATCTTGACAGGGTGTGGTATATGAGAGTGCCACCCCTAGGACAAGGCCATAAATCTAAGCCAATATTGGAGTGCCACCCCTGGGGCACGAGGCTATAGATCCTGGCAGGGTGTCATATAATTATAAGAGGGACATACTGTACATAAGCCTATAGTGGGGTGCCAACCCTGGGATAGGCCATACATCTATGGAGGGATGTAAAAATGCCACCCGTGGGAAAAGACCATGACTATAACCCTATGGAGGAGTGCCACCCTATGACCCGAGGCCATGGTTTGCCCAGGGACGTACATAAGGCCATAAATCTAGAGAGGATTAAATATGTAGTGCTACCCCTGGTTTCAATAGATGGGTTTGGTATGGGCGCTGTTATGTTTTGGAATGAGTACCGTTTTAGAAAGGTCTGCGCATGACCATAAAAAAATCATCACACGGCAGCTATCGATGTAGTCGAGCTCGTTTTGTGTTGTCGCGATATTATACACCACTCACAATACAACGCCTGTACGATCATCGTACGCTGTACGATCATCGTACAGCGGCGATCGTACAGCGGCGGTTGTATTGTGAGTTGCAGGGTTGTTTGTTGGTGTTTGTTGGTTTGTTTGTAAATGCAATTGACCTCTGAAAGCGTTAATAAGGTGGTGTATAATCAGATTATAGGTTCGAGTCCAATTTTTACATGTAATCTCTATGGGACTCATTCTGAAACACGGGTTTTGACCATTTCAGAATGAGTGCTAGATTTGGAAGCTTAGGTCCCCGTACTCTCTGCGGGTGTATTTTGGCATGACTCCGCCAACCAATGTTTGGACTGATCAAACCGAGGTGCCCACTTGTTGCGTTGCAGGCCCATATGAGCACATACAGGGTGTCCCAAAAAAATATGCATCAATTTTACTCCGCCTTGTCAGTATTAAAACCATTTTAAACGATATTTTATTTTAACAGAATCCGCGGAGGAAAATAGGGGGTGTTGACCCCCGGATAAATCCATACCATGCTTTTCAATATTTAAATTTGGCAGTCAACATGGATGGTTGAGTGATATTTAAGGAACAGATTTGTAAATGCAATTGACCTCTGAAAGCGTTAATAAGGTGGTATATAATCAGATTATAGGTTCGAGTCCAATTTTACATGTAATCTCTATGGGACTCATTCTGAAACAGGGTTTTTTGACCATTTCAGAATGAGATCCCCGGATAAATCCATACCATGCTTTTTAATATTTAAATTTGGCGGTCTACATGTTAGAGTGATATTTAAGGAACAGATTTGTAAATGCAATTGACCTCTGAAAGCGTTAATAAGGTGGTGTATAATCAGATTATAGGTTCGAGTCCAATTGTACATGTAATCTATATGGGACTCATTCTGAAACAGGGTTTTTTGACCATTTCAGAATGAGATCCCCGGATAAATCCATACCATGCTGGGTGTCCCAAAAAAGTATGCATCAATTTTACTCTGCCTTGATAGCTTATTACATATTTGTTTCATTTTATTCAAATAATTTTGAAGACCCCATGATGCATTGTAATGAAGCATAGTCATGATCTCTCTGCTTGTCACCGGTTTTCTGGGACACCCTGTACATACAATAAACGTCAAAATGTTTAGTTTCACAAGACTTTGGTGTGCATTTTTCATATATTAATTTTGGCAATTTGATCATTTTAAAAATCAACACAATAGTGTGATTTAGGGGCAACGTATGTCAATATCTTAACATGCTTAATTAAACATTGTTATACAAGTACAACATATTGTAGTTTAAGCATTGTTAATCTAATTATATTGATATTATTTTTGAGTTAGTCCAAAATCTAAAACATTCACAAGAAGTTAAATATATAAACTGATAGGCTTAGACCTACTGATTATATCTAAATGTAAATAAACTGGGTCCAACAACGGTTGAGCTGAAAACTTTTGACACACAAAAGAAAATCCTTGTATTTTGTAATCAGAAAGAGTAGGCTATAACACATAAGTTTAATCTGTGAAAATGTAAAACATTTTATAGGCCCCCTATATACATTTACACTTTTATCAGAGATTTGTACGTTATGATGTGTAGGCTAAATAGCCAAAGCAGACCAAATAACATTTTCAACTATAGGCCTACTTGGACTGGAAATCATTGCAAGGAAAAGTGTTTCACAAATTGTGTCATCATGGTCACAAGCAGTACCTCGGCCTCTTTAGATTATAAATAATAGAAGGCAGCTGAAACCAATGTTAAACACAAGTAATTGAGCTAACAGCATCATCTATTGGATTGTTATACTGATTACAGCAAAGCCTGATCTGTCTTGTAGACAAATGCATTTGGCCTGTTAGGCTAATTAAATGAAATATGATTCCCAGTTTCCCGTTTCATATTTTTAAAAGAGTGGGTAGGTGTCTATTTCATTATTCATTATTCATTATTTCACTCAATTTCATTATTGCATCTGAAAGGGGTGTTAACTACTAACTACCTATTGATTTGTATATATTACACCTTAATTAACACTTTAACACTATGAAAAACAATTAAGGAAGCATTTGTAGATGTGTTATTGAAAATGTCAACAAATCTGTCTGAAATATTGCAACGTCAATTACATCTGAAATCTGAGTAGGTAATGCAAACAATTTAATTATCAACCATATACCATGACACCACTGCCATAGCAATCCCTTAAAATCAATAGGAAGATATGCCTGGTATTTTGAGCCACTAAAAGTTTTGATTTTTATTCAAGTTTGTCAGAAAATGATATTTTGCACAAAATAATGAAAGTTTTGGTAAAACTGAAAAGTTGGGTCGGTTGGGAAACGGGAAACTGGAAATTACATTATACTAGCCTTATATAGGTGTTTTACCACGTAAAACTGTGGAAATAGATTAGGCATTTCATACAACTCTCTCCATTTCAAACTATTTTATGTCATAATTTTTAACTACCGGCGAGGTGGAAGTGATATTATTATGCAGTGTGCGCAGGGGAGGGGTTGGGTGGTCATGGAAGCAGAAGCACCGTTCAAGATACTTTTTACTATTGATCATGATGTAGTTTGATCAGCTTGAAGCTTGAAGTGAATAATATAGCAGCTCTAATGGGAGCTAGCTAGGATGTGGTGCTGATTTGACGTCATAGCCATTAGGTGCAAGTAAAAAAGAAGGTGGGAACGAAGACAAGTAGGAACAAAGTAAATGTGCACTATGTACATGGAGATGCCCAGTTTACAGCATTTTGGTGCTGGGCGGAGGTAGCATGTCTCTATGTCAGGTATACGGGGATGTGCCGCTCCAGTGGGTCGCTTTTTCATGAGACATCCTTAGCCATGGGTAGGCTTTTCAGTGAAAAATCCTTAGACATGGGTCCTGTTTTCGCGATTTTCGCGAAAATTTGCCAAAATTAGGTCATTTTTCGCGAAAATTTGCCAAAATTAGGTCGATTTTCGCGAAAAATCACCCTTAGAAATGGGTATGGGTTTTGAATCTCCAGCGGCACACCCCCGACCAAACCAAATCCGAGTACCCCCCCCCCCCCCGGATGACTGGCAGAGCCGCTCCTTTGAAGGCGTTAACCCCGTGGGTGCTATGATGATGGGTGGTGGTAAATTATTCCAGATAGGTATGTAGGCGTCAATAAACAAACAAACAAACAAATAGAACCGTCACCTCCCTGGTTTGATCATATTGTTTCCTAAATAAAGGCATCCGCGTTTCCGACCGCCCCTCCCTCCTGCCTGCTACTTATAGCCTAATTTACCCCATCTATTGACGAAATTTGGATGACGAGTTGTATTTAGCATCCAAATCCCAAATCCTGATTTCCTGAATGTGCAGAGATTTTTCAATCACACGGGTATTTAGCTCTCTGGGAGATGAATTAGCCTAGAATATTCTCGATTTTGTACGTCCTGCGGTAGTACGTTTCAGGTAAATCTTGGCAATATCCTCAAATACATGTCTTACAACATGCCTTGTGCTTTATTCTGTATGTAAGACCTATTTGAGGCCCGATTTGAGGACATTGCTAAATCATACATACACTAGTCACTATTCAAGTTCAACAGTTCATACATGTATGGTGTTATTAGTAAATCTTCATTTGGTTGTTGGTTAGTCCTTTTGGTACCGTCGGTAAATAATAAACCTATTTAGTGCTACGGAAGCAGGCGTACATTTATTGATTTTTTTAGGCCTGACCTTAAAATCCTTCTTTGTGTTACAATTGACATTTGTAGTTCCCAAAATTGTCCTTACTTGTTCCTGTGGTAGGGATGTTCATATCATTGACTATAGAGGGCGACATATTTGACCAAAATATGTAGAAAACTCATGTTTACCTCTTTTAAATTCAGCGGAAAAGTACGAAACTGCTGGGATGTATTCACTGATGTATAAATAACCCCACACAAGCAACTAGACATCATGAAAGTAAACCCTTAATTTACCTAAAATGGTTTTAAAATGTGCATGACTTAAACTACTTTTGGTTATAACTTTTTTATTATTCAGCCTGCAGACAAGGTTGAACCATCATTTTTTATTGTAAAGTACTTTGTTTCCATGTATTCCATTTTCAAAGAGATAATTTTATTTTCAAAATTTTATGAACATGCCTACCTGTGGTGGTTGTTCCGTAGTGACTAGGCTTGTGATTCGTATTCGTGACAGTGCAGTGGTGAATGATGAAATTATCGGCGAAAATATTGGCGCAAAATTACGGTCTATACTCCAAAATCTAATGTTGTCGAAGAAACTTCAGGTTTGACCCAAGGGGAATTAATGGGTAAATATTATCATTCAACTATACTCTGTTTGGCCATCTCGAGACAGTGACGTAACTGAACAGGCGCAGCTTTTACCTCACACGTGTGTATCTTCCGCCTTTCAACGCTCGTGTTTGTACGCCAGTGCCGCGAGTATGCGCGTGCGTTATGTGATGCAATTAGTAGAATACGCGGTTACGTCACTGTCTCGAGATGGCCAAACAGAGTATAGACTGTATCCGTCGCCCCCTACACCATCGGCCTCATTATTTATCTTTTGCGCACCGCATCCGTGCGCCACGTTAGGAGACAGAAGGATACAGATAGTGCCATGCATGCTGGGTAATTACCGGTCAAATGCTGCATGCTGGGTAATTACGGGTGAAATCGCAATTTGTTCGTAAATTATTTAGGGTTTCGTTTTAAAATATGTATTTTCACGCCAGTGAGTGGATTCAATTCACCATCACAATAGCTGAGATATTAAAGAACAAGATGACACAGTAAATGTAAGTCAAATCTCAGTATTTAGTCTAAATTTTGACATTTAGTCAAGGCCTAAATTGACGTAGCGGTTTCGATGCACTGATCGGTATGAATAATGGCCATGATCAAAGATCCTGGCCATGAAAGGACTAATTGTTGGTGGGGGTTTTGCAATTTTTGCCATGAGTCATGACTGCATGATGATGGATCATGGTACGACAGGACAGGATCATTTTGAAGTTTAAAATATCTCCTTCATTCTTCAACATATTGAAAACTTTGGTGCATCTGCTCAACGCAAACCCAATCAACCCACTAAGCACTGCACATTTGAGCTCATCCCTTGCACTGTAAATAACTTCGATCATCACGGACGCGTAGCTAGACAACTTAACTTACATTTACGCTCAGGATAAAGAAGTAAATATTATTAGCAGTACACTGTCCGGACAGGGGTCAGACCCCACCCTTTTTATTTTTGCCCCACCCTTTTTACAGAGCTACCCTTTTTATTTGGGAATGTTCAACCCCCACCCTTTATACCGAAAAGGGGACATTTTGATCATTTTGTGACAAGCAATCAACATATCCTGGGTTCGATTCCCGGGCGAGATCGTTTTCCCATTATTGTCTCTTTTCTACCCACGACGGCGAACCTGGTTAAAATATTTATAATTTATAATAAGTATGCATTGCATGTTGCGGGGGTACAAATATCATCAGTTGAGCAAGCATACACAATACATTCATGAATGGGCACTGGTACAAATCTCAGCAATCATACTGCACGACTCGCTGTGTGTCGTGCTCGATACGGATGGACCCACTTGTGACTACCTGTGCAATTCCTACTGAAACTATACTGTAGAAATGCAAATATATATCAAAGAACATCATTTTCCAATTAATTTGGCTATTGGAATCAATAGGAACAAAATGTCTATATTATATAGCTATAGGAAAATTATTAATTGCTTTGTTCTAGTATGTTTTCACATTTTTATAAATCTAAAATTATCACAGTTTTCTCAAATATACCAATTATTATTAGCACTAGAACGTTATTTTTGAACAAATCATGTATAAATTGTATTAAGTTTGACCTAGGCCTAAGTTTTTTGGAAAATTATATTTTGATCATTTTTTGAAAGATTATAGGGCAACCTTTGAGTTCCTTGAATAAAAACACACCCACAATTACTAATTGAATACGATGATGTAGTGATATAATAGGCCGTTTCTTGTCCCTGCATTCGATTGTCCCTGATTTAATATTCAATGCCATTTAAACTGTTAAAAAAAATCTGAAAAGAAGAAAAAAATCTGAAAAAAAAAATCTGGGAATTTTTGTTTGTTTTTGGAATGGCCCTAAATATGACAAGCGGGTGGTCAAGGACAACATTACAATGAGGTCTGATATGGCTTAGGAGGGGTCGCACTACTAAATAGAGCTCCATAGGGATATGTACAAAAACACTGATATAAAACTGAAAACTCTGTTTTAGACCACTAAATTCCGAAGAAAAAAAATCTGATCACATTTTCTCACCAAAAAGTGAAAAAAATAGGTAGGTGAACCTGCTCGATTTTTCAAAATAAGCCCATTGAGTAGACTACCTCTCTGACGAGCTTGGAAATGCCGCCGTAATTGTCAATGTTTTCATTAAAAAAACACAAATTTGAAAGATCTCTCAAAATGTATCTAGATGATAATCACAGTTTATAGTCAGGGTGCAGTGATGTCCCATTAATCATAATTAATCAAAAATCATAGGCATTTACGCAATTGAATTACTGTCAAGTTTTTTAATTGAGGATTTTGCCATGCATATTTTCCGATTCTAGTTTTAAATACCGCCCTTGGGGTAGGGGATACCCCATTTAGTGTAGTGCACCCTTAAGGGGTCACACTACTAAATAGAGCTCCATAGGGATATGTACAAACACACTGATATAAAATTCTGTTTTAGACGACTCAATTGCGAAATTGGACCTTGTAGAGTGATTTTGTCTGAAAGATGATCACATTTTCTCACCAAAAAGTGAAAAAAATAGGTAGGTGGACCTGCTCGATTTTTCAAAATACGCCCATGGAATTGACTACCTCTCTGACAAGCTTGGAAATGCCGTCGTAGTCTTCAATGTTTCCATTAAAAAACAAATTTGAAAGATCTCTCAAAATTTATCTAGATGATATTCACAGTTTATAGTCAGGGTGCATGTAGGTGATGTCCCATTAATCATAATTAATCAAAAATCACAGGCATTTACGCAATTGTATTACTGTCAAGTTTTTTAATTGAGGATTTTGCCATGCATATTTTCCGATTCTAGTTTTAAAAACCGCCCTTAAGGGTAGGGGATACCCCATTAAGTGTAGTGCACCCAGAAACGTCCTCAAAGAGTATCGAAATTCAACATTTTCTCACATGCTGCATAGGTTTACTCGGTAGGACTAACCAAACATCACAGGACTATATGGTAACCCACCTTTGACACCCAGCTATATTTTAAAAGCCAAATGCCAGGCAAAATGTCCAAAACAATCATGAAAAAACGTAAAGGAAAATATTAAGTTTGTGAGCCTTGAAACGGCTTAGAAATGCCCTCAGCGAGCACATAAATTCAAAATTTTCTGAACCCCACGCCGCATTAGGAATACTTTTAAGTACCCTAATGCGGCGTGGGGTTCAGAAAATTAGGGTTAGGGTTAGGGTTAGGGTATTAAAATACCAACACCACCAGGGGCTAGAGGTGGAAACCCACCTTTTACACCAATCAAATGACAGGCAAAATGTCCGATCATATAAAGGAAAATAATTATATTACATTGTGAGTCTTGAAACGGCTTAGAAATGCTCTCGACTAGCACCAAAAAACAAACATCTTTCGGGCCCTTAGTTGGGAACACATATTGACACCTATCTGAATGCAATTTCCAACATAGCAACATTGCTTTTTTAAATGCATGAAATGTAAAGGAAAATATATCATAATTAGGTCTAAAATTGCTTAAGAATGCCCTCAGAGAGTGTCTAAATTCAAAATTTTTGCAGGGCCTTTAAGCGGGCTCCGAACCCACGCTGCATGATGCTCAACTTGCCACGCTTACACGGGTATATAAGTTCCCTGACAACTTTTAAAAACATTCCGTCTAAAACACCCCCTTGAAAAATCCTGCATACGCACCTGATAACATATCTTTTGCGATAAATTGTACATGCACGCATGTAGGTTATAAACTTGTACTGAAAGCTTACATGCACAGCCAAAAGGTTACCTGCATACAACAGCTTGAATTAGAATGTACAATGTCAAGGGACATCATTGCAATGTCATTCCAATGTCAGTGCTCTATAAATCGGGTTACATTGCAAGGCATTGTGTAATGTCATTGCAATGTCCTGAAATAATTATCTCTGTTTTCGCTCCCCCCCCCCCCCCCCCCCCCCCCCCCCCCCCCCCCCCCGGATCCCCAGCAAAGAACAAAAAAGAAGAGAGGGGATAGGGAAGAAAGGGGCTGAGGGGGTGTAAGAGAGTGATGATGACAATAAGTCCGTACAAATTGATTCCCTTGCTACATTGAACGTGTTCAGTAGAATAATGAAGTTGATATCAGCCTTGGAAGATATACTGTACAAAGTATGTTAAAATATATTAAAAAATGTGGACAGCGGTCCCAAATAGGTCGTCCGTTTATATGGGGAGTTTGGTTGCAATTGTACTTCATCTGTTTAAATGTAATCAATTTTACATATGGGCGGTTTTAAAAAAAATGGCTGAGAAATGGGAGATTGTGTTCCCAAAATTCCAAAATTTCAAATTGGATATATTAATGATTTCTATATCTTATTGTAATCCCAATATGTTAAAGTATGTAAAACAAATCAAGAAACATACAAAATAGTCCTCATATTTTTTTTAACACTATTTATTGGAGAACATTTCTTTTTTTGGGTAAAATCTCAAAACATTCATTTGTTAAATTTTAACACAATTATGTTTAAAATCAACAAGTTTTAGGTACAGCTCATCTCTGGAGGATTGGTAACATTAGAAAATGCAATTTGTTTAGGCCTAAAACAATCAAATTTAAAAAAAAGAAGATATTTTTCACATGAAACCCTTATTTTCCCCTCAATATAGGGATTTTTTTAAATTTTTTAAACAAATTATTAGTTTAGGTTTGATTTTAATAGTTTTAAACATCAGAAAATGGTAATATTAAAGTATATGGAATGTTTCAAGTTCATACTACAATCTACGGCAAAGCAGTGGGCCATTCAAAATGCATTTCTACATACTTTTGTATTGTGTTACACTCCTGACATTGTAATAATGGTCGATAATAGAGGTTTTGTTGATAGAAACACTACCTTTAAGTACAAAGTATAGTATCTCAACTTTGGAATATTGGTAAGTTGATAAAAAAATACAATTTCATTATGCCTTTAACCACTAAATTGAAGGGAAAAAATCAGATTTTCCACACAAAACCCCTATTTTTACACAATAAAGGCCTGTTTTTGTTTTGTTTTAACTAATTATTAGTCATTAGGTTTGATTTTAATAGTTTTAAACATCAGAATATGGCAATATCATAGTATATGGAATGTTTCAAGTTCATACTACAATCTACGGCAAAGCAGTGGGCCATTCAAAATGCATATAATACATTTCTACATTGTGTTACACTCCTGACATGTCTTATAATGGTGGATAAAATAGGTTTGGTGGATAAAAAACACAACCTTTGAGTATAAAGTACAGTTCCTCTCAACTTGGAAGATTGGTAAGCATAGAAAATACAATTTCATTATGCCTTTAACAACTAAATTGGGAAGAAAATCAGATTTTCCACACAAAACCCCTATTTTTACACAATAAAGGCCTGTTTTTGTTTTTGTTTTAACTAATTATTAGTTAATAGGTTTGATTTTAATAGTTTTAAACATCAGAATATGGCCATATCAAAGGTATACATGGACAGTTTCAAGTTTATAATTACAATTTATGGCATGGCAGTGGGCCATCCAAAATGTATTTACATTTCTACACATTTGTTACACTCCTGACTGACCCCTATTTACTATCTGTAGTAGACATATTCAATGTAACACAATTTTATTTGTTACTATTTATTAATTTACATCATTTACTACTATAATAAACTGATATAACTAAATTAAATATATAAGGAAGTTTGCAAAATTTAGACAGCATGTCAATGTTACACTCCTGACATTTTGGAGTTCTCCCAGTAAACCTTTGACCACAAATGCTATGATGTGATTACCAATGCCACTTGACCATCTATGGCAAGCCAAGTGTATACATATACAAAATATGGAATGACAAATGCATAACCTTTCATCATTTTTATTATCAAGCTGAGGCTGATCGGTTTGTCACGGACGGACGTTTGTGCAAAACATGAGCGAAAAACAGTTTGTAAAAAGTAACTACTGACATTTATTCAACTTTTTATGTTTAATGTTATAGAGAATCATCAACTTTATTGAAATACAAAAAAAAATTAAGGTGTGGTTTTTTACTAAAAATAGAACGACGGAAATGTTTGTGTCACGGACGGACTAGATAGAAATAGGGTTCTCTACCTTTTAGTGCTTCTTTTTAATTTCTATCTAGTCAACTCCATATTCCCCAATGCTTTTCAGGTCAAATAGCAAGTAAGATACATGGTTTGAATATCTGATACACAGCATTTGAAAATATTTCTTATTTTTCACAGGGGTAGGGTAACAAACTTTGTCACGGACGGACATTTTTGAGCGTCACGGACGGACGCAAATGTTAACTACATAACAAACTTTGAAATTGCCACTTATTTACACTTTAGTATGAAAAAATGGTATTAAATACTTACAAAATAGTAAGAAAAATGTTAAGTCATGAATTTTCAGTCTTAGGAATAAAAAGCAGTCAAGATATTAGTCTTTTTTGGCACTTTGATAGCAGAGGGTGATTGGTTCAAGGTTCACATTGGTGTGAAAAAATTACTTTTTGATATTGATATTGAAATGTACTTCACAATATTGGACAACATCTTGGCTACCTGAAACTGCATTTGAAAAGAAGAAAAAATGCGGAAAAGTTTTCGGAACAGTCCATTATTGCCCAAGGGGTAGAAACAAGATGCGTCATGGACGGACATTCTTAGTAGAAGTTGACCTTGCCATATTTTATGTTAATGAAACATTTTCATTTTTTTAAATTAAAAATTGATAGATGGCACATTTATCCATTAAATAAGAAATATATTTTAGAAAAAAAGTTCTGGGAAGTAATTACCCTGCCCTTGTGATAACTTTTTGATGCAGAGCTGTCCGTCCGTGACGCAAAAAAGTTTTAAAGTTTTACAACTTTTTTCAAGGAAAGAGAAAAAAAATAAAAACATAGTGAGCTATCTCCCCTATATACCCCTTTCTCATGTAGAAATGAAACTTAACAATGGCGTCAATAAATAATTAAATCAGTGATTAAAAGTTGTCACGGACGGACACAAATTTTGTCACGGACGGACATTATTCAGTTCCGAGTACAAATGCCAAACTGAATCCTGCCCCTCTTACCATAAATGGCAAGAGATAGACCTGCTGCATCATATAAATAGACTGTATGCTGTGATAAAACTTTGTAAACAATTTTGACCCTTTGATAAATTTTGTTCGATTAATTGTGTAAAAGACTGTATGCTGTGATACAACTTTTTAAAACAATTTTGACCCTTCTTTGATAAGTTTTTGTTCAATTAATTGTGTAATTAAAGGTTAGTGATAATGGATACATGTAGGCATCCAACCGTGTTTTGAGTTTTTCAAAGTTTCATGAAGAAAAAGCCTGCAACTTTTGATAGTGCAATGCTTAAAATTAAATTTGTGCTAACATCTCCAATGATACTTTCTGATTTCAATGCTGTTACTTGCTTTTATTTTACATACACTTATTATATGGGGCAATTTTAAACAGTGTCTTTTAACTGATCTCATGCTACCCCTTTTATTTGCAAGCATTATTTCAGCATGTACAGGCAGTAAGGTTAACAAGCGCAAGCTATACTACAGATTCACCAAAGAAGATCTGCTGATGGTTCACAAATGCGCAAATAAGCAAATGACTTCATTTGACTTCAAGTAATTTTACAGTGCACCTGGTGAGCATCATAACATGTGCTCACTGCTGTAGCAAACCTTATCATTTGCATAAAGGGCATACCTGTATGGACTAGTTCATTTAATGGTAAGAGGGGTGGTATTCAGCTTTGCTTGTGTGCTCAGAACTGAACAGTAGCTAACAGTGTCCGTCCGTGACAAAATTTGTGTCCGTCCGTGACAACTTTTAATTAAAGATTTAACTAATTTATGCCTGCCCTAATTAATTAATACTCCTGCATGGGATAGAATACATATAAGGGAGATACTTCACAATGTTTTTATTTTTTAACTTTGTCCTTGAAATTAGTTAAAAAACTTTTAAACTTTTTTTGTGTCACGGACGGACAGCAAAACATCAAAATGTTAACGCAAGTCTAGCGATATAACTTCCCCAGAACTTTTTTCCCAAATATTTATCTTATTTGATGGAAAAGTGTGTCAGCTATCAATATTACATCCCAAAACTCTGAAAATGTTACATAAACATAAAAATATAGCATGATGAACTTGAAGTAAAATGTCCGTCCGTGACGCATCTTGTTTTCACCCCTTGGACAATAATGGACTGTTCCGCGAACGTACCGCATTTTGAATTTTTTTAAATGCAGTTTCAGATAGCCTAGATATTGTCCAACATTGTGAGGTACCTATCAATATCAAAATCAGAAATTTATTTTTTCATAACCATGTTAACCTTTAACCGATCAGCCTCAGCTGGATTAATTTCAATATTTGAGTTTGACTCCTTTCTTCATTTTGACATACTGTAGTGTAACAATCAATAATTTATTGGACTTATGCAAGTTCAATTTCACAGTGACTCATTCTGAATAAGGTGGACCCTTCAATATTTCAAAATGTATATCTCTGAAATGAATATCAAAGATGGTTTTCTTGTACTAGCTTAGTAAAAATGCATGTTCAATTTTTATGTAAAAAAAAAGTGTTACACTCCTGACCGTTTTAGCATCAAAAACGGGCAGAAGTTTTGTTTGCAACAAGCAAGGGCCATCATATTCTGGCACAAAGAAATGACTATCTTAGCACATATTTTGGAATAATTGGCTATTCTATAAAAGTTCTTTATATGATCCAAAACGGGCAAAATGTTGAATATGCCATTTTCAGCCATTTTTTTTAAAACCGCCCATATGCAGCCAATTTTACATCTAAACCTCAGATGACCTTTGACCTTGGTATGTGACCTTTGACCTCATTAACATATGAAGGTGTCCATGTTGGATCTATGACCGAGGTTTGGTTGCAATTGGTCATTGTATGGAAAAGAAATGGACAATACAAATAGTCTGCACTAAATTTTGACATCAGATGACCTTTGACCTTGTATGTGACCTTTGACCTCATTTACATATGAAGGTTTCCATGTTGCATCTATGACCGAGGTTTGTTGCAATTGGTCATTGTATGGAAAATAAATGGCCAATACAAAAAGTGTGTACTAAATTTTCAATCTTGACCTCAGATGACCTTTGACCTTGGTATGTGACCTTTGACCTCATTAACATATGAAGGTTTCCATGTTGCATCTATGACCGAAGTTTGGTTGCAATTGGTCATTGTATGGAAAAGAAATGGACAATACAAAAAGTGTGTACTAAATCTTACATCTTGACCTCAGATGACCTTTGACCTTGGTATATGACCTTTGACCTCATTAACATATGTAGGTTTCCATGTTGCATCTATGACTGAAGTTTGGTTGCAATTGGTCATTGTATGGAAAAGAAATGGACAATACTAAAAATGTGTACTGAATTTTACATCTTGACCTCAGATGACCTTTGACCTTGGTATGTGACCTATGACCTCATTAACATATGAAGGTTTCCATGTTGCATCTATGACCGAAGTTTGATTGCAATTGGTTATTGTATGGAGAAGAAATGGACAAAATAAAAAGTGTATACCAAATTGTTGACACGTACACCCCCACACAGACAGACAACACACACGAAGGATGCTGCCATAAGGTCTCTTCCTATGGACGACGGACGACCTAAAGAAGTCCCTGTTGGTGTCACAAATGCCAAAATCCCAAACGTATAATAATAGTAGTTTGATTTTACCCTTCGGAATTAAAGAAGACTGTTGTGATAGTTGTTTACATTACGAACTATCTTATTACGTGACCGCATCACCGCTAGGTCAGGTCACTTCGCAACAAGCTAGGCGAGCCCGCACTAGCAGACGATCTCACAAGATCGAGAATCAGAAACAGTTAATAAAGAAACAGTTAATAAATAACACGTTTGAACGAATCGTATATTATTACCCTGGTAGGCTGGTGTGGAATCACTTCATGGTGGCAGCGGTTTAGGAATTCATCGTGTAATGTATAAAATACATAACATTTGCAAGATTTGTAAGTGACGTTTCTACTGACGACTGATTTTACGGTGCCGAATTCTGCAACCGTATTACGAGGACAAGGATACCTCGGACCGAAGTTAAACGTGTAGGATCGACATTTCGACTGTATTTGCATTGCCATTGACTTGGAGATTGTTTTAAGTACGGTCATGAGATCCACGTTAACGTTTTTAAAGAAAAACTAATGCCATTTTCATGATCATAAAATGATGTGAAATTGAAAGCCAGCCGCTCGAACATTGAAACAGTGTCTTTGAATAAACTGCTGTCTTATAAACGACAGGGACAAGGACATATGAATATTGCATCACGTCGCATAAAAGGAACATTTTCGTGTCTTCGATTGATTGTTGTTTGAAACGAGCTGTCAAGAACTGTTAGCTGTTTGTCTGCAACTTTACGACCAACGGGGACAAGGACATATGAATATTGCATCATGCACGTCGCATAAAAGGAACATTTTCGTGTCTTCGATTGATTGTTGTTTGAAACGAGCTGTCAAGAACTGTTAGCTGTTTGTCTGCGACTTTACGACCAACGGGGACAAGGAATATTAAATCACGATAATATGGTATGTTGGATTCACCATTGACTTATGATTATTGTGATCTCGACGGATAAATTGTAACTGTGCTTTGTGCCGGAACTATATCCATGCAAGCCGAACAATTAGTAGCAGTATTGGATTACTACGCCTGTTGCCATGCCGGAACTGTATCCATGTAAGCCGAACAATTAGTAGCAGTATTACTACGCCTGTTGCCGGAACTTTCCATTGCCGATCAGTTGTTAATCGATCAGCTGTTTGTTTGAATAGATCAGCTGTTTAACAATAACAGTACCGATACGCGGTGCCGAGATTAATGAAATAGACAATTGGTCGCCCAGAGTATAACAAAACTCTGGTATTTTTTGGATTTCCTGATAAATAAAAATTCAAATCAAATTGGGAAAATATTTTCGGATTTTGTTTATAGATTTTGCCCATATAGACATGCCAAATAGCAATTAATTAAGGTGTTACTTGCTAGTTTTCAATAGACTACATTCAAACAACATAATACATACATACATTGCACATCATTTGGGGTTACTTTAGTTGTTCCAAATAACTTGTACCTTTATACCCTGTATCCTGTGTATGTAATGTACATGTAACTATAACTCTGTTGTACATGTATTGTCTGTACTGTCTGTGATTGCTTGTATTTTGTCAAGGTAACACTTTGCTTTTGCAGCAACTATGGCAAAATTACCCGAAATGCAATGGAATGCCCAAGACACTGCGGAAGCGTTCAAGCTTTTCCACCAACGCATGGACTTGTACATTTCAGACATTGGGTTGGACACTGACACCCAGAAAGCGAAAATCGCTGTTAAGATAAAGATCGCAGTTGGAAATGACGGATTGCGAAAAATCAATGCATCGGGACTAAGCGAAGAGGACAAGAAAGAACCAGATAAACTATGGGAATTGTTCGAGGATCAACTGAAGATTAAGGTAAATTTCAGAATCCATCGCTTGGAGATTATGCGCTTCAAACAGAGAAAAGACGAGACAATCGACGAATTTGTTAACCGATGCAGAGTTAAGGGTGCAGAGTGCGATTTTACGAAAGAAGAGTTAGCTGAAAGAATAATAGAATTAGTAATCAGCTCTACTACAATTGCAGCATTCCAAAAGGACCTTCTGGAAAAACAGAAGGGATATACAGTCGACGACTTAGTGAAGGACGGTCGAAAATATGAAGCGATAACTGCTGGAGGGCGACGCCTCCAGGAGATGGACAACCCTGTTGGGGTGGGTGCCATCAATAAGGATTACTCGGACAGAAAGCCGTGCATGCGATGTGGACTCAACCATCACCCAAAGAAGTGCCCAGCTTTCCGCGACAAGTGTAAGTCATGTGGTCAACTTGGCCACTGGGCAAAAATGTGCCGTTCAAAAGGGCGACAAAACAACAGTCACCGACAGCACAATGGTAACAATAACCACCGACGCGACCAGGGTAAACCCCGTGGCGAGTCACGTGATCGTAATCGACACAGAAGATCCCGTAGTAGACGGCGCAAAGTCGACCAGATCACAGAGAGTGATGAAGATGGAGAACCAGACAATATTGAGTTTTACACCATCACAGTATCCAATATATACACAGAAGTGAATGACAAGGGTATTCACACGACATTGGATATTGTCTGTCCACAAAAGCCAGGACAGCACAGGCTGCGGTTGAAGGTTGATTCGGGAGCTGAAGGTAACACCATCCCTCTACGGATAGTGGATAAAATGTATCCTCACTCCTCATGGAAAGACGTCGCGCAATCAACAACCACAAAGCTAACGGCCTACAATGGGACACCCATACCATGTGTAGGATACATGCAGATCGCATGCCGCTTCAACGCCCAAGATTGGACAACCCACAAATTCTTTATAGTTGACGTTGAAGGGCCAGCAGTCCTGGGTTGGAAATCCTCAAGTGACCTTGAAGTAATATCGGTGAATCAACTTTCGACAGTTGACGTCACTCGCATAACCAACAAGGAAGACCTAATAGGAAAGTACCCCGATCAGTTTGATAAGATAGGTGATTTTAAGGGACGCGCTAAGATACACCTTAAACCAGGAGCGGAACCGCATATCGACGCTCCGAGAAAGTGTAGTGTACACGTCAAACCAAAGTTGAAAGAGGAACTCGACAAAATGGAGGATATGGGTGTCATCCGTAAAATCACCAAACACACAGACTGGTGTAGTAGCATAACAACGAGCATCAAAAAAGATGGCTCCCTCAGAATATGTTTGGACCCAAAGAAGCTTAACGAAGCAGTGAAGAGGTGTCCACATAAGATTCCAACGCTTGAGGAATTAAACCCTGAATTCTCGCAGGCGAAATACTTCTCCAAGTTAGACGCTAAAGCGGGATACTGGTCCGTACACTTGAGTGATTCTTCGCAGGAACTCACAACGTTCAGGACACCATTTGGCAGATATTGCTACACGCGTCTACCATTTGGCTTGGCAATAAGCCAAGATATATTCCAGCAATGTATGGATTCCATACTGGAACAAGCACCTGGCTGTGTGGGAATAGCGGACGATGTCGCCGTCATCGGAAAAACCGAAGAAGAGCATGACCGAAACCTAACCCACTTGATGGAAACAGCTAGAAGAGAAGGGCTTGTATTCAACAGCACAAAATGCATTATCAAGGCTAAGAAGATCGACTTCTTTGGATCAGTATACTCCGAGAAGGGCATCAGCCCAGACCCTGCAAAAGTCCGTGACATCCACGAGATGCCAACGCCTCAAGATAAAGACGACCTGCAGCGGTTCCTGGGCATGATAAATTACCTTGCAAGCTATGTGCCTAATTTTTCTGAACGCGCGAAGCCACTACGTGATCTTCTAAAGAAAGACGCCATGTACGTATGGGAGGACTTCCACCAGAAGACATTTGATGAGTTAAAACAAACATTAACCACAGAGTCATGCCTGAGATACTACAACCCAAACAAACACACTACGGTAGAAGTAGATGCATCGCAGAAGGGACTCGGTGCATGTTTGATTCAGGATGACAAACCAATAGCTTTTGCGTCAAAAAGTCTATCGCAAGCTCAAAGTAATTACTCCAACATCGAACGCGAGACCTTGGCGGTAGTGTTCGGTGTGACACGTTTTCACACCTATCTCTTCGGGAAGCGCTTTACCTTATTCACAGATCATAAGCCCCTCGAAATGATTTGGGTGAAACCCTTGCGTAGTGCGCCGCCCAGGTTACAACGATTACTTGTAAAGCTACAAGGGTACGATATGGAGATAATATACAAGCCAGGAACCAAGATGATCTTAGCTGATGCACTCAGTAGGCTTCCTAACCCAAACAACAGGGAAGAAGTGCCGCTGGACATCGGTGTATATGGCATAGCAACAGATGATGTTGAAACGGACATTCGCGTTGACCTTGTAAACTTCGGCAGCACGAAGCAGGAGGAAATTAAGAAGGAAACTACAAGAGATCCTATCCTCCGTACACTAAGCCAGATCATCAATGAAGGATGGCCAGATGAAATAAAAGAATTACCGCAGGACATACGCCCGTACTGGGGTTGTCGAGACGAACTTGGTGTCTCCAACGGCATGTCTTCAAGGGACGACAAGTTTTGATCCCCGAGAAACTGCAGGCTGACATACTAGACCAGCTGCACGGAGCACATATGGGGATAGAAAAAACAAGAAGATTGGCAAGAGAGTCCGTATACTGGCCTGGTATAAATAAGGACATCGACAAGATCATCAAAGCATGTGATGTATGCCAAGAATCCCAGCCCAGTCAGCAGAAAGAGCCATTGCAGCCACACGAGATCCCATCCACTCCATGGACAAAACTGGGATCAGACTTATTCGAAGTAGATGGTGAAGATTATCTTCTGATCACAGATTACTACTCCAAATATCCGGTTGTCAACAAACTAACCAGCACCAAGAGTGAGATGGTAGCTAAGACAACTTCAGCATTGTTCAGTTTATTTGGAGCACCGGTAGAGATCATATCAGATAATGGGCCACAGTTCATTGGTAAACCATACCAGGACATGTGCCAGAAGTGGGGAATAAACCACAAAACTTCATCACCAAGATACCCGCGAAGTAACGGTTTCGCGGAGCGGAATGTAAGGACTGTCAAGTCGCTGATAAAGAAGTGTAAGAAGACCAAGCAAGATCTCCAGGTGGCCTTACTTAACCTCCGTGCCACCCCCATTGACTCAGGTCTACCATCACCTGCAGAGATATTATTTGGACGACCTGTGAGGACAACTCTCCCAAGTCATCACCATCCAGATACTCTGCAGAAAGCAGCTGAAATCCACAGCAAGCTGAATGAAAAGAGAGGAAAGATGAAAGTGGACCATGACAAGCATGCAGGATCAGATCTGCCTCCACTGCATGTAGGACAGAAAGTGAGAGTACAAAATCATGATACCAAGGCTTGGGAACCAGCCGAAATATCAAAAGTTTGTGAGGAGAAGAAGTCGTACATGGTCACATCACCAAATGGATCATCGAAGAGACGAAACCGTGTGCATATTCGTGAAATGCCAGGTATACTCTCACCGAGGAAAGACATAGAGAAAAGAAAAGATATGATAGCAAAGCATGTTAGGTTTGAACATAAACAACAGTATCAGACCACTGAGAACCACCCAGATAGAGTACTACAGAAAGTGGATACAACAGAGCAACCAGCAAATCAGACTACCACTAAATCTGGACGTGTCATCAGAAAACCTGCGCGTTTTAGAGATCAGCCAAAGTGAATACAACAAGTAGAGTGTTACCTTGTGCACCATACAAGCATCACTGTTCTGTGTTGTTATTGTATAAATGTTACTAATCAGTCTAATAACCAATTGTTGTTATTTGTTCCACAATACCCATTAATTGAGTAACTCCTAGACACCACATTCAATCACACAATACAAAATATTCTATTTGTACTTTGTCAATTTATTCATGTTGTCAGACATAAAAGCACACAACATTATCCTACATATTAATGCTATTAAAGTGCATGTCATTTACCACACATTATGATTGTTAACAATAACCAAAATTATCTTGTATATCCCCTTTTAGTGTAAACGATGTGTGGTACTGAGTTTATTACAAATTATCATAAGTTTGGCATGTCTAGTTGGGATACACATCCTTTGACCTAAATATTCTAAATTCATAAAATCAAGATTTTATATCTTGTCAAAGAGAGGGGGATGTTGTGATAGTTGTTTACATTACGAACTATCTTATTACGTGACCGCATCACCGCTAGGTCAGGTCACTTCGCAACAAGCTAGGCGAGCCCGCACTAGCAGACGATCTCACAAGATCGAGAATCAGAAACAGTTAATAAAGAAACAGTTAATAAATAACACGTTTGAACGAATCGTATATTATTACCCTGGTAGGCTGGTGTGGAATCACTTCAAAGACCTTCCTGTGTGTTGTTAAAAAACTCTTAGGGGGCTGTCATTTTCTGCTGAAGGGGCGCAGGGCCCCAGAGGGGTCCCTAATATCTGAGGGCGGGCAGGGGAGTACCGCGGCATGTGAGCCAGGGGGGGGGGGGGCAGAAGTATGTCGACCCGACAGTAAATTTTCGTAAAAGGTTGCCCCAAATTTTTTCCCAGCCAGTCACCTCCTGAATTTCACGTAAGTTGGGGGGGGGGGGGGTAGTGTCAAAAAATTTCGCACGATCACAAAATTTTGCACGGTCGCAAATTTCGCACGGTCACAAAATTTCGCACGGTCGAAAAATTTCACAGTCAAGAACAAAAATACAGTCAACAAATAATGCCCAATCCTTAGTCTTTTCGGCCTAGGTATTCTTTTTTTTCCTTATGAGAATTTAGCGTCCCGGTATTACCATTTTAGCGTCCCGGTATTTGGAGCCAGGGGGGGCAAGTTGCCCCCCCCCCACCCGGTCGGTACGCCACTGAGGGCGGGGTTCATAGGTCTTTTACACAGAAAAAAGGGGAGGTCATGAAATTAATACCATAAAGCAAAATGTTGCGAGCTTTGCGCGCTTTAGTTCTACAGGTTTCAACATTGATTGTAAAAGAACTGGGATTAGCCACTCTAAATTTAGTTAAAATATTAAATGTTTTCCATGCGCTTTGCCACTCGAAGTTAAATTCAAATACTTAATTAGTTGATGGTTCTACATATTTCAACATTGATTGCAAAACAAATGTCCGTTTGTTCACATGTTTTAACACTGTAAAACAAAAAATTGGCTTATAGCCAAAATACTGAAATTGTGTGCAGACATGTTTGTTCTAGTTTCAACATTTATTGTAAAACAAAACTTGGGCTTGTCCAATCAAAATTTTATGTTTTTGTGTGCTACATGTGTATTTTGTTCTACATGTTTCAAAACTGTAAAACAAAGTTTGAGCTTGGCCAACACCAATTCTAGTTAAAATCCTGATATTTTTATGCATGCTATATGCGCCCATTTGTTTATGTGTTTCAACACTGTAACAATTTGGGCTGGGCCCCCTCATTTTAATTGAAATTACTGAAAATTTTTGCACGCTTCAAGCACATTTGCTCTTCAAGTTTCAACAATGTAAAATTTGAGCCAACCAAATTTTAGTTACAATCTTGATAAGAAAAAGGGGCTAGGCCGCACAAACTTTGGTTAGTACAGATTTACAAACTTATCCCGAAATGAAAAGAAAGCTTTGAGTTTATGAGGTCTGAAATGGCTTAGAAACACCCATCAGAGAACATCAAAATTCAAAATTTTATTGAGGCCATTAGATGGGCTCATAACCCCCAATATGTGCCACTCACTCCGCTCGTGCAGCTTACCCGATGGTGCTGCCACATGGGCGTTACACATAGGAGGGGGACAATTGTTCCAAACTGTGGGACACTATATCAAATGTCCCCTCATGTTTTTCAAAGCGAATCATTGAATTTTGACGTTAAATAAGTACAAAGACTGCTTGATTGTTATACATAGTCAAATGTATATTAAATTTTCAACAGACTTTGCTTTGCGTTTTAGGCTTTGTATTGAAAGACATTTCACTAAAAAATATTATAAAAATAATTGAAACAAATCTGTCCCAGGAGAGCCTTCCATGAACTTTCAAAATGCCAGAAAACCTCCAAGTTCAAGGGGGCGTTGCTCCCACAACCCCGCCGGGGCTTTTCTCCTGGACCCCATACCGATTTGAACGTGTTCCGTAAGCCCCCCAGGTAAGCACCATTCTGCACACGCCTATGCATTTGATACATAAACATCATTTATTCTTCCAAGAGTAAATCACGAAAAGTGTTCCTTCTGTGTACACACCTGTAATACGTAAACACTGAACTCTTGTTAAAATAGAGTGCGATCTCACATGAATAGAGAAATGGTCAAATACCAAAGGTTCAGAATTTTGCTCTATTTTTAAATGTCGTTTTTGTCTACTTAAATGGTCAAGTCGTAAAATTGATTTGGAAATATTTGTGGCTAAAAACACTCGTTTGTTTTATGTGGAATTTTTTTTATTTCACTGGTTAAGACACTAACATCGATACATTTCACTTTCGATATCAAAGAAGTTGCAAACTTCCGATGTAAATTCTCTGCTTGTACATGTCTGAGACTGGTTTCAATAAGTTAGCGAGACAGATCTTATATCAGGAATATTTCAAGACCCTAAATCTGAATAAAATATTTCGATTTGACCTCAAGATCAATCTTGAAAATGACAGTTCAGATTCCGCAGGAGTTTAACCCGGTCTTAGTACCCAAAGTCTGCGGTTCGAAAATGCATGGTTCCTTTCAGTAATAATTGACATTTCAACGGTTATTCACCCAAATTGCCTTCCTGCTATAAAATAAGTATAAACATCCCTAGTTGTTCATTAATCTTGAGATAGACCATGAAAGTAACGAAACATTTCTTAAAACAAATGTTTTGTATTATGGTAAAATCAATCAATGTGGGGTTAAATCTTACATCTAAATTATTACCTCTTCATCTTTCTAGATGTACCAGGCATACCAAGGCACCTCAGAAATCACAAAAGTGACCTCCACATCGATGACCATTAAATGGACGCCTCCTGAGTCAGATGGAGGAGCGCCAATCACAAATTATGTCATGGAACAATGGGAAAGCTTCACCCCTGGTTGGACCAGAGAGTAAGCTTAGACAAACTCACAGACTGCGAGTATATGGTTGAGAACCTACACCCAAAGGAAATTCTTATCTGCGCAGAGAATAAAGCCAGTGTAGGCAAACCCAGCACCCAGACGGATCCAAGGGATTTTGAAAGTAAGTTTTCTTTTCGTTTTTACTTGGGGAACAATAGACAAAATTGACATTATAGTTTGGTTTCCAAGAAAAAGTGTACTTCACTGGAACATAAAAACATTCCAGTATCCGCCGATACTGGTACAAATGCTACATGTACAAATGCTACATTAGTGATTTGTACCACAATCGCTCCATACTGGTACAACGTCAGTGTTCCAGATATAATATAATATATACATGTAATAATATAATTTATATAGCGCCTAATATCCATTTACAAAGAAATGTTCAATGGCGCTGTAGAGTCAAGTGCTATGCACTGTATGCTTTCGAGAAGAGATGAGTTTTTATGACAGCATCCTTCGTGTGTGGTGTCTGTCTGTCTGTCTGTGTGTGTGTGTGGGGGAGGGGAGGGGGTGTGTGTGTCAACAATTTGGTATACACTTTTTGTTTTGTCCATTTCTTCTCCATACAATAACCAATTGCAATCAAACTTCGGTCATAGATGCAACATGAAAACCTTCATATGTTAATGAGGTCATAGGTCACATACCAAGGTCAAAGGTCATCTGAGGTCAAGATGTAAAATTCAGTACACATTTTTTGTATTGTCCATTGCTTTTCCATACAAAGACCAATTGCAACCAAACTTCGGTCATAGATGCAACATGGAAACCTTCATATGTTAATGAGGTCAAAGGTCACATACCAAGGTCAAAGGTCATCTGAGGTCAAGATGTAAAATTTAGTACACACTTTTTGTATTGTCCATTGCTTTTCCATACAATGACCAATTGCAACCAAACTTCGGTCATAGATACAACATGGAAACCTTCATATGTTAATGAGGTCAAAGGTCACATACCAAGGTCAAAGGTCATCTGAGGTCAAGATGTAAAATTTAGTACACACTTTTTGTATTGTCCATTTCTTTTCCATACAATGACCAATTGCAACCAAACCTCGGTCATAGATGCAACATGGAATCCTTTATATGTTAATGAGGTCAAAGGTCACATACCAAGGTCAAAGGTCATCTGAGGTCAAGATTGAAAATTTAGTACACACTTTTTGTATTGTCCATTTCTTTTCCATCTAATCTAATCTAAATTAATACTCAATAAAATTGCTTAAAGCAACATCTAATTGAGAAGAAAAAAAATGGCGAATGATGAGACAGATCAAATGAACTTAATCTACGGTACATGCTTATTTACACCGGTTTTGAAACATTCAACGGTTTTTGACTCTAAGACGGATGAAGGGAGGTTGTTCCACTCTGATATGGTATTTGCAAAAAAGCTGTATTTATACACATTTTTGGATGCTTTGACTAGTCGGAATTTCTTTGGGTGATATTGTCTAGTAGTCGTTGTAGTTTGATGTTGGATATGTTCTGGAATTGGGATTGCTGTATCATTTGCATGAATTTTATACATGATTGATAGCCGGATGTTCCTTCGTCGTTCTTGCAAATTCGACCAATTCAAATCACTTAGTATGTTTAAGTTACGGTACCATCTGATCTACTATAATTACATGCTACAAACCGAGCCGCTCTGCGCTGTATATTTCATTTTTTTGAACGTCAGATATTACATGAGGGTCCCATACAGCGCAGGCATATTCCAAATGAGGACGAACAAGAGCCATATACATTTGTTGTTTGATGGTCTTGGAACATCGATTAAGATTTCTTCTTATGAACCATAGTCCTGTTCGCCTTGGCAACTATATTATTTATGTGTAATGACCATTTCAAATTGTGGGTAATCTCTACACCCAAGTAGGGATGATGTGATACATATTCTAGATATTTGTTCCCCATGTTATAGTCATACACACTTGGATTACGTTTTGTAGTTATACGCAATGTTTTGCATTTAGATATATTAAAACCCATTTGCCATTTACACGACCATTCATATAGGGATGTAAGGTCTTTTTGCAGTACTTTGTTGTCTTCTGGTGATTTAATGACTCTATACAGAAGACAGTCATCTGCAAAAAGACGAATGTGTGTGTCATCATTCAGATTAGAAGCAATATCGTTGATATATATCAGAAACATTAATGGACCTAATACCGTCCCTTGAGGGACTCCAGATATAACTTGAGTCGGGCAAGCTGATTTGCCGTCAACAACAACCTTTTGGGTTCGGGATGTTAACCAATTTTTTATCCAGATCCAGATCTTACCTCTTATTCCATAATGGTCTAACTTACAAAGTAGTCGTTGATGTGGCACGGTATCAAATGCTTTTTGAAAATCGAGTATTTGGAGGTCTGTTTGGAGGTTATGGTCAAGATTTCGGGCCAGGTCTTCTATAGTTATGATTAACTGGGACTCACAACTGTGTTTTGACCTGAAGCCATGTTGAAAGTGTGATAAGATGTTATATTGTTCCATATGACACATTATATGACGGAAGAGAATATGCTCCATGAGTTTACATGTTACCGCGGTAAGGGACACTGGCCTATAATTAGCTGGATTATTTTTTGGTCCCTTCTTAAATATTGCTGTGATATTAGCACTTAGCCAGTCATTCGGTATTTCACCTGTTTCAAGAGATTGATTGAATATGTGCCTGATTATTGGAGCTAGTTCTTGACTTAACTCTTTGAGTATATGAGATGATACTCCATCAGGCCCACAGGCTTTACGAGGGTTTACTTTTTCAAGAAGTTTTCTCACTCCTTCTGTGTCTATTATTAGGTCATTTATTATTGGGAACAATGACCAATTGCAACCAAACCTCTGGCATAGATGCAACATGGAAACCTTCATATGTAAATGAGGTCAAAGGTCACATACCAAGGTCAAAGGTCATCTGAGGTTAAGATATAAAATTGGCTGCATATATATGTAAAATTGATTATATTTAAACAGATGATGTACAATTGCAACCAAACTACCCATATAAACGGACGACCTATTTGGGACCGCTGTCCCTATTTTGTCATCTTTGACCATTGCAGCTTGCATACTGGTATTGCTTATCCTGCGATTCCAAATATTTGGTGTGCAATTGCAAAGTTCAACATTTTATTGGATTTTTTTGGGTCACAAATATTTAGTAAAAAAGATTTTTTTTAATTTTTAAGGGTTAATTCAAGATTGTCAGGAAAATATAAGACCTCAAATTTAGTTTCTTGTTAAAAATGGTGCTTTTAGTGCAAATATTGGACCCCATACACAAATGTCAAATGTTGTCATGCGAAATCTGAGTAATCCTGCTGAGACCCGAAACTTGGCTATTTATTTATTTGTATGTTTTATTTGATAATTGGACAATATTTCATTGACAAATTTAAAGGAAATCTTAAAGTTAAAGTTATGTTTTTTAACCTGGGCTACATTTGTGTTACATGTACATATGGGTCTATTTCATGAAATATACCCATTTTTGCAGTTTCAGGAGAATATATCAAAATGTTTACATATAAAGGGTATGAAACCATATACATGTATATTTGGAAAGCTTATAACCTAAGGATTTTAAATATGGTAACTAAAAACAAATATACATGGTGACCTAAACATTATACAGGGTGTAACAATTAAAATCTTATACAAAATGATGATATACTTTTACATTTGATAAAGATTCTGTTAAAATGGAAACATCAGGTCCTCTTATATTTATTACATTTACTTACACAGGCTATTTTTGTGGATAAGCAGTTTGCATTATATACTTTTTTCTTCCACTAAAATTCAGGACCTATATGAAGGCTGAATTTGTTTTTGTTGTATTTGAATAAATTACCCATCCACAGTGGCGGCACTACAGGGGGCAGGCCCCCCCCCCCCCCAAAAAAAAGGCCCCCCATTTTGCTCTCACTTTGCCCCCCCCAAAAAAAAAATCAATTTAGTTAAAATTAGAAAAAAATGACAATTTTGCATTAAAGGCATTTTTGTATGCCCTGCGCGCACATTTTCTTATTAAATTAGACCAAATGTTGACAATTTTAGCATAAAACAGCTATATTTTGTGCGCAAGCGTGCATTTTCATACCAAATTAGTTAGTATTAGACCAAATTTGATAATTTTAGTGTAAAATAGCACCAACAAATTGTGCGCACTTCATGCCCCCTAAACAAATTCTTACCCCCCCCCCCTTTTTTCCCTCCCCCAAATAATGAGGCTGCTGGTGTCGCCACTGCCCATCCAGCCATATACAATATTAATTGGTCAGCTTATCAGGAAATATATATATACAGGGTGGTCAAAATATGCAATATAAAATACTGAAATAATTATACAAGTGATGAAATATATTTTAATTACCCTTAAGGTGATACATTTGATCACGTTTGAGTGTTAACATGACGGTAAACCATCCCTGTACAATTATAAAGAATTGTTTTGCACAATAATTTAATATACTGGGTGTTCAAACTATCATGTACATTACGTACAACATAATATGTAGGCCTAACATGATCATCTATCCGAATCATGAATCTGAATAGGAAACATGAATTTATTGGTATAAAATGTTCAATGAACATAATGAAATGGTAATTGGGTCTGATGGTTTAATACTTTGACAACACAGTGATAACTTGCAAGCTTCCAGGGGGAGAAATAGTTTTGCGTGGCAGGCCGCAGTGTATACCTGGATTTCTTAAGGGGGTGTGGACTCTCAGGTACAGCCTCCGTAAAACGGCCGTAACTTCTTCAATATTCATTTAATCTTTATAAACGTATACAGTTTTTTGCAGAAAAGGGTTCAATGAATCTAACCATGATAATGAAATTGACCATTTTGGAAAAAATTATAAAAAACACGTTTTTTGACCCATTTTAGGTTTGGAAAAGATAACTCAAAATATATTTTGTTAAATTTTGTCATACTAGTTTTATGATAATCCTGATAACATTCCCCAGGAGCGTTTTTTTATTTTTATTAAATAATCAATTATTTTTTGAGTTATAGACCAAAAAGTTTTTTGGCACGTTTTTTGGCACTTTTTGGTCTGTAACTCAAAAAATAAAAGGGCATAATGGTATATATGGATTATTACGGGCACTGTGGCACCAATGTCAGTCAATTAAGGGCACCGAGGATACATGGAGTATCAACGACATACTTTGTACTCTTGCTGTTTTACAATTACCTAACGTTTTGATATGACTAATCACCCGCTATAGCTTCGGCACCTACTATACCTGCGCTTTCCATTATAAACTGGATATAATACGGACATATTGGTATGGATATAACGCCGACACATGCGGTACCTGAGTTATTAAGGCCACCTGTGAGGGGTAGGGCCTAGGCCTATGGGGCAACTGGTGTATTAAGAACATGTGGAGTATTTGGATTAGGAACATCTGGGTATCTGTATTTAAGAGCGCATTGGGTCTTATGTCTAGGCTCATGGTGTATTAAGGGCACCATGTTACTTACATTATATCAAGGGCACCTTGGGTACCTGAATTATATAAGGATATGCACTTGATATTAATATAAACATTTATAACGTTTTGATACTCACCTCTGCCTATTGTGATACGACTAACTGCCCGCTATCTTCGACATCTGTGGTAACTGGATTAGGGGGTAGGGCTTAGGCCTATGGGGTCTCTGGATATCATGGGACAATGGGTACCTGAATTAGGGATCACATGGGAGGCTTATATAGGTACCTGGGTATCTGGATTTATTAAAAACACAAAGGTAGGCCTACCTGGATTACAGCACATATACCTGGATTATCAAAAGCACCTGCGATATTCGGATTATTGAGGGCCCGTTTAGATTATGCATAGGAAACGTGTACCGGGGACGTAGAAAACAATGCCCCCGCTAGCCGGGGTGTGTAGCGGGGGCGTACATCACTGAAAAATAAGCCAGGGAATGGCTGGGCCAGAGTAGCGGGAGCATGTACAACCCGGGCCATAGCCGTGGTGTACACATACATTGCGGGATGTACGCTTAGGTACACAAAATGTATACACCGAACATTTGTGTTACATATGAAAATTGAACAGATTGCCATTTGTGTCACATCAAAGTGGACCAAATTGCCATCACTAGAGAATGGGTCAAATTGCTTGCCATTTGTGTAACTTGAGAATGGACCAAATTGTCATTTGTTTTACAAAGGAAAATGGAACATATTGCCATTTGGGCACGGGTGGTGGAACTGGGGGGGGGAGGAATAAAATCTAATACAAAATTATGAATATTATACAGACCATTGTCTAGTATAGTTTGAAAAAGTGCTCAGTCAAGACCAATTGGCTTTAGATATAACATTATATTGATCAAAACTATGACAAAAACAATGAGATTTCCACATCTCTGTTTCATGTACTATTATTTTTGATTTATTCAATGAATCTCTCCGCGATTACATTCAGCAATCTGGTACGGCTGAGACAGTTTGAGTATAATGTTATATCTAAAGCCAAGAAAGCCAAAGTTTTAAAAGACCAATTCCGCTCATTATTCACACAGGAGAATATGCAATCCATTCCAAACTTAGGCAATACCTCAACACCCTCACTACACACTTTCAAAATTACACAACCTGGCATTGAAAAATTGCTGAAAGACCTTAACGCTAGCTGGTTTTGATGAAATACCCCCCCCCCCCCCCACCCCCCGCATTCTCAAAGACTTTGCTCTTGAGATTGCACCCATTCTGACCAAACATTTTCAGGCTTATATTGACACGGGTAAATTACCGGCCTATTGGAAGAACGCCAATATTATATTTCACCCATTTTCAAAAAAGGTGATAGGACAAAGGCTGCCACTTATTGGCCAGTGTCACTCACTTCTGTGTGTAGTAAGGTACTTGAGCATGTGATCCACTCCCAAATTATGAAACACTTGGACAAATACAAAATTCTCACTCCCCAACAACACGGTTTCCGCAAAGGCCATTACTGTGAAACTCAACTCATTCAAACAGTTCATGATCTAACCAAAAACATGGACAAACGAACTCAAACTGGATGCAATAAGCATGGATTTTTCTAAGGCATTTGACACCGTCCCCCACAATCGTCTCATTTTAAAGTTAAAACAACACGGCATAGATGAGAAAATCGACAACTGGATTTCCTCATTTGTAATGGACCGTAATCAATGTGCTGTGGGTGGGGGACTGCATGGGGGTGAACATTCTCAATGGGTTAAAATTAGACAACATCAAATCCACGGTGCGGCTTTTCGCTGACAACTGTGTGTTGTACAATACCATCTGTACCACACAGGATGCTGTCTCATTACAGAAGGACCTAGACACTCTAACTGCATGGGAGAAAAAAATGGCAAACGCAATTCAATCCACAAAAATGCTTTGTCCTCCGCATCCCTGCTTCTAGGTCCCCAATCATTTCAAGCTATACACTAGGTGGCACAATTCTTCAAGAAACAACTGCACATTCCTACCTAGGTGTTGATATAGCCAGTGATCTAAAATGGGACACACACATAAATAAAATCACATCACAGCAAATAAAACCATTGGTTTTATAAGATGCAACCTTGGAGCATGCACCAAAGACACAAACTCTACAGGATATAAAACCCTAGTTAGACCAACGTTGGAGTACTGCACTGCGATCTGGGACGGGACCCGCATCAAAAGGGACACATACAAAAAGTGGGTATGGCCCAACGAAGGGCAGCCTGCATGGTGCATAACAACAACGATTGGGAGCAAAGTGCAACTGCACTTATTAAGGACTTGGAATGGGAGACAAATCATTTATAAGGTTATCAATTATCCACAAAGTGAGTTGCACAAAGGGGTCACCTAGCCTTACCGGTCAATAACTACCTACGCCAATCTCAATGCTCAACACGACACTCAATCCCAAACAACTATATCCCCATATCGTGCCGCACAAATGCCCACAAGTGATCATTCAGGGTTCAACATTAACGCTTGCCCGTTGGCAATTGACAGTTATAAATGCGTTGGGCAAGTTGTAGTACAGCCTTTTCTTGCCTGTGTGTCCAGTTGTCAGGACCAAATTATTACAAGCAATAGACTGCCTGATCTATAGAGTATCACCATTTGGCCTGACACCTGCCCCATGATACTATTCAAGAATGTGTTCTCCAGACAAATACTAAATCAACAAATAAATGGAAAGCGCTACATATATAAATGTGCACTTATCTTTTCCTAGGACACTCTAAATGTTGACTATCACAGACATAGCCTCCTCTTACAGCTAATGGAAGGGCTTAGTCACATGACTGGAACATCGGTCTTGGATGAATAGACTATAGTTGTCAATGTTATGCACTTATCAATTGCATCCCTGGCCCCGGGGGACCCGTGATAGCGGGGATTAGGGCAGGGACGTACAAATTGTCAATGTGACGTCCCGGGTACAGTTGTGTGTACGGTCCCCGTCCCCGCTACAGCATGCCGACCCTCCTTAGCCGGGACAAAGTGTATGGCGGCGTACAGTCCCGGCCCCCTATAGCCGGGACAAAGTGTACACCCTGGCTACTGTCCATGTGTATAAATTGTGTGTACCTTAGCGTACGTCCCGCTATATATGTTTACGCCAGCGGTGTACATTTGTGTACCCTAGTGTACGCCCCCGCTACACTGCCCGGCCATTCCCCGGTTTATTTTTTCAGTAATATACGTCCCCGCTACGTCCCGGCTGCTTAATTTCTTTCTGCAACCATACGGGATGCATTCCATTGTGTTTACGCTTTATTCCGTGTAGCATTCTGTCGTCTATGCATCCCGTTATAGTTGCATAAAGAAAATACGCGTCCCGGCTACACGCCCCGGCTAGCTCCCGCATAGCGGAGTCACTTTTCGTAGATCTTACAGACGGCAATAACACTAAAATTACCGTTGGCGTTGTTTATCGTCCACCAGACACTAACATCTCTAGTTTCAACTCCAATCTTAGCACTATACTTCCAAAACTAAACAGCATGAAAAAACCCTGTTTTGTTCTTGGTGACTTCAACATCAATCTCATCAATCAGACTCATTCACTTACTAATGACTTCCTAACAACTCTCATCCAAAACACCTTTTATTGATAAACCCACTCGTGTCACCCGCACTAATGCCATTCTAATCGATAACATATACACCTCCCATCATCCTAACAATTCATTAAATGGTATTGTGATCACGGACATAAGTGATCACTATCCTGTTTTTCACATTACTGATATCACTAACAATCACAAAACCCGCAATACACAGACACGTCGTAATATCAACATGCAGAACAAAAACACTTTTAACACTAAACTCAAAGAACATGACTGGGATTGCATATACAATGAAACTGACACAGACAATGCTTACAACAGTTTCGCCTCCACATACTCCAAACTCTAACGATTCATTTCCATACAAAACAACTCGTCACAAACACAAGAAACGCAACAAACCATGGATTTCACGCGCTATAGCCAAATCAATCAAAACTAAAAACAAACTTCTGAAGCAACTCAGAACAAAATACACAGACACTAAGCATGACAAATACAAACAATTTCGCAACAAATTCAACCACGTTATACACATTTCAAAAAAGAAATACTATCATAACATTCTTGAAAGAAAAAAATCAAAAAGAGCATTCTTCACAACATCATGGGTCGATCACAACACAAAGCGCGAAAATACTCTTCCAACTACATTTTACAACACACACACTTCATACTCAACACCCGCTGACATCTCTAACCAATTTAATTCTTTCTTCACAGGTATTGGTCCTTCTCTCGCTAACAAAATTCCTAGTAGCACAATTACACCTACCCACTGCCTCAAAAATCGCATCTCAAACTCTATCTTTCTTGCACCAGTGACACCAGAAGAAATTCTTGACCTTACAAAATTACTCAAAGATGGCAAGAGCGCTGGACCAGACAACATCGATCCCGGTATTGTCAAGCACACACTTCAAATCACTGCAAAACCTCTCTCTCACATCTTTAATCTCTCTATTACTTCAGGCTTTGCTCCTACTAAACTCAAACAAGCAAAGGTCATTCCAATTCACAAAAGCAACGATCCTTCACAATTAACTAACTATCGCCCCATATCTGTGTTGCCAGCATTCTCAAAGCTTCTCGAAAAAATAATGTATAATCGTGTCATATCCTTCATTAACAAGCAAAACATTCTTACAAATTCACAGTATGGTTTTCGTACAAAACACACAACACATATGGCTCTTATTGATCTCTTAACCAAAATCAACGATGCACTGATCAAAAAGCACCACACCTTAGGTATTTTCTTGGACCTGTCCAAAGCTTTCGATACCATCAATCACAATATACTAATCTCTAAATTAGAACAATATGGTATACAAGGCAATGCTCTCGAATGGTTCAGACACTACCTCACAGATAGACATCAATTTGTTTACGTCCACTCCACAAAATCATCGCTTCAGCAACTTATAACATGTGGGGTTCAACAAGGTTCCATCCCCGGCACTCTCCTCTTTCTACTCTACATTAACGACATTATGCACCGCTCTATTGTACATCATCTTCGCAGATGACACAAACTTACTTCTTTCACACCCAGATTACCATGAACTTCAAAACATCACTAACAACGAACTGTCTAAACTATCTAACTGGTTCAAAGCTAATAAACTGTCCTTAAACATTAAAAAAACTAACTTCATGACTTTTTCACGTGGCAAACACAAACATCACAATATTAACATTCTCATCGGTGACCAGCCTATTCTCCAAGTGGACACCACAAAATTTCTAGGTACCACAATTGACAGCAAGCTAAAGTGGACTGCTCATGTCAACAATGTTCGTGTCAAGGTTGCTCGAACAGTAGGCGTTTTAAATAAACTCAAGCACTTCCTTCCTATTAACACACTCAAAACACTCTACAACTCACTCATTTTGCCTCACCTGTCATACTGTAATATTGTCTGGGGAAATTCTGGCTCGTCTCGTCTTCATTCTCTTAAGATTCTCCAGAAAAGAGCAATTCGAAGCATTTCCTTGGCTAAATACAGAGCGCACACTAAACCACTTTTCAAGAAACACCTGTGCCTAACCCTTAACGACATTAACACTTTCCAAACATCACTTTTCATGTTTAAATACACAACTAATGCGCTTCCACCGGTTTTCAATGATTACTTTTCACGCATCAGCAGTCTTCACAACCACAACACCCGCCAAACTAACAAGTTTCGCCTACCCATTGACCACACAACTCTTATCTCCAGACGGGCAATGCGT
Organism: Ophiura sarsii; assembly: GCA_035610835.1. Lineage (NCBI taxonomy): Eukaryota > Metazoa > Echinodermata > Ophiuroidea > Amphilepidida > Ophiuridae > Ophiura > Ophiura sarsii. The sequence goes on from CM069452.1 coordinate 72,095,846, forward strand.
TACTTTGGAACCTCAACTTGGAATGCTACTCCGTCCACCATACGTAATTCAAACTCCACAAACGTCTTCAAGCGCATGCTCAGAGATCATCTTATCTCAGCGTACTAGTCCGTTCACAACTTTTTTGTTGAGCTGTTTTACATTACTTTTGTTCCTAGTTTATATTACCTTTTCCTTTGATATTATTTCATCTTACTCTTTTCCAGCTACTTCTCTTTTTTGGTTTCACTTTGGTTTCAATCATTTAGATTCCTTGAGCAACCAGTTTGTCCATATTTGTTTTGCTGTCTTGCGCAATGTATGTGTGTCAGTCTGCCTGTGTGTCTGTCTGTCTGTCGGGGTGTCTTTGTGTCTGTCATATCTGTCTGTCTCTATGTCTGTCTGTGTATGCACACCAACCAAGTTTTAAAAAAGATTACTTTATACTTTCATAATATTTATATAATCTCCCTATTACTTATATAATCTCCCTATAATATTGATTTATCTTTGTAACATAATTGCTTATTTGTATTATCTCATCCATTACCATTTTTCCAAAGGGGTCGTTGACACGTGTAAGCTCTTCGTGAGTTTTTTTCAACGACGCCTTGCATATATCGTCGCTATTCTTTCAAAACCTCAAAAAATCTCAACAAAAAAAATATTTTGCAGGAGGATGAAAAAAAGAAAGTTGGAGATACGAGGTTTTGAAAGAATAATATCGTTATTTCGTCATTTAATCAGTCCGTATATCAATTCAAGCCATTTGCAATAATATCTCACCTGTAGTCCACACATTTGCTGCGAAATGTCAAGAATGTTGGAAGTTTCCCCTAAGCACATGGTCAGCACCTGTGTTTCAAAACCTTGTATACATACGAGGTTTTGAAACACCGGGGCTGAAAAAGCAAAATTGTTCTGCCTTCTGATTGGCTGTGACAAATAAAAACATTACCATCATTTGCATAATGTCTCTGACATCATGTTAAACACACAAAAATCAATTTTGAGGAAAGCAGGAGATACGAGGTTTTGAAAGAATAGCGACGATATGCTTTTGCTTTGTATATTTTTGCTTTGACTTTGTATTGATATGTTGTATATGCGAAATATATAAACCTAAACCTATAGCAGGGCAATGATTTTTGTACGTTTGCGTACGGTCCCCGCATGATCCCCGCTATCTCCTGGGTCCCCTGGGGCCAGGGATGCAATTGATAAGTGCATAACACTTTATTGAACACACAACTGAGTTGTGAATTTGGCTACTTCGAATGAGATCTCCTCACATTCTCAAGCACTGGCTACCGTTTTTCGATCACCATTTTCTTGTTAGAAGGCTTTGTAAACTAATGGACACTCTGTCATGTCACTCTTTATGTGCACTTATGAACAAAAGCCTCTCACATTGCTCATCTTTTTGGTGTTTCAGATTTTTTAAATGGACCATCTTTTTATCAATCTTTCAATTTTCATTTTGTAGGTAATCTATCCCATCCTAAAGGAAATCAAGTCCGTACGGACCAACTGTGTAAACAAACAAACAAATACATGAATCCCATGGGAAGTAGCCTAGGGAGACGGCAGGCTTTGTTGCGGATATGGATGTAAGTAATAATATATCAAGTATAAACATTAATTACTTGTATCAAAACGATGTGTGTATAGATATAGGCCTACTTTTTGAATTATTCATTTTTGGAGGGTGCAAGTTTGAAATTCACCAATAAAGAATTGGTGTTTTGAAACCACAAAATAAATTACTAAAGGGATTAATCTCATTGTCATTGAGATGCAATTTTAATTTATAGTGTCATATTATCCAGGTGAGAAACCAGGGTCTGAAAATTGAGGGGTGTGCAAAATACTTACAATTGTTAAATCTTTGCCCTAGAGGTGTGAGGTCCCGTTGCACGCTTTAAGGGGTTTAGGTGGAAGAGCCCCATGAAGCCCTTTCTTTTCAAGCATATCTGAATGGCCTAGAAATCCTATAAATATTTGTAATGGTAGACTTGGTCATGGGGGAGTTTATAAGAATATTTTTGGTAGATCATCATTTAGTCATCATTTAAAATTGTTTTGGGGGAAATGGGTCGAGGGTCGAGGCTTCATCTGATTGGGGGCGGGGGAAGCAAAGGTTTGTTTCCCCACAAAGTCAAAGTTATTCAACATTTTATTTATTACTTTAGACACAGAAGGCTTTGTAATAGAAGAGGGGCAAAACTGATGCAAAATGTTACTCCTTTATATATATTTTTTAGTTTGATGAGTAATTTTGTTGATATAACAAGTTTCCCACCTCTTCAATCGGGATACATACGTGGTGGCTAGCATTCTAATAATTATAATAATAAAACCATACTTTATAGCGCTGTACATAGATTAAATATCTGATTATCTGTCAATTGCAGCTAAAGTATACAACAAGATCCTGCTCAACAGAATTAGAGATCATGTCGACCCCATCTTGAGGAATAACCAGGCTGGCTTTCGCCCTGGCAGAAGCTGTGCTCAGCAAATCCACATACTGAGGAGGATCATGGAAGGATTTAAAGACCAGCAGCTACCTCTCGCAGTCACATTCATAGACTTCAAGAACGCCTTCGACTCCATAAACAGGAAAGTTATGTTTGCTGTACTGCGACATTACAGAATCCCAAAAGCTTTAGTCGACGTTATAGGTGTACTTGTACAACAACTCGAGAAGTGCTGTGATGGTCGATGGCAGTATCTCTGATCCTTTCGCTGTCTCCACTGGAGTGCTACAGCATGACGTTCTGGCTCCATTCCTATTTGTGATATTGGTAGACTACCTATTGACGAAGGCCACATCTGATCTTGACTCGGGAGTTGTGACACATCCACGTCGTTCGAGGCGTCATCCTGCTATTGTTCTCAACGACTTAGACTTTGCTGATGACATTGCCTTACTCGAGACAACAATTCCACGAGCCCATGCAGACGCAGCTGACAGAAACTGCTGCAGCAGCAAAAGACATCGGCCTCTACATTAGCGTATCTAAAACAGAGTACATGACTGCCAACTGCAATTCATGACTTTTTATATCAACCTAGTTTTTTGCGATATTATTAACAATTGTAAGTTCTCACTTTCAAAATCTTTACAATGCATTGTCGGAATTCACAAGTGGTTACCATGGTAACAATGTCATTTTACGTAAACATAAGTATTTTACACATAAAATTTGATAAACAAGGTTCAGAAAAGTACTAAAATAAACTTCACATCTGGAATTTTGCATAAAAAACTCCTGGAGACTAAAAAGTTCAAGGAATAATCTCTATCTTGGGACCAAAGTTGGAAAATTGACTTGGAACTCATTTTGTTAGGAATATTTTGGTATGACCCAGATATCTCAATATTAACACTAGCGACTTCCGACGGGTTTTCCCATACTACCACACATATATATACAACGCTTACTAGGGGACAATGAAGTCATGATTGAAGATCGACAGATTGTCGCTCTTGCTCAAGACCGTCGTGCATGGAAGAAACTTGTGGTTGCCTGCTCTGCAGCCGAAGGATGATGATGACATAGATTAAAATGATAACACTTACAATACAGGGTGAGTCAAAAAGAAGTTGTACGAGAATGAATATTTGTTTAAAAATATACCAAACAAATTTGACAAACCAATGAGGCACGTTTTCAAAGAGCAACTTATTCCGCTTATATGACAAAAGGAATCATTGAAATCGGTTAATTACATCAGGAGCTATGCCTGTTTTAATAAAAGAGACCCTTTTTTTAGCTGTCCATGGAACGCTTAATCTTCTTGAAATCTATCCACTCTAAAAGTTGGCAGCAAAATGTACACACAGTCATTCATATTCCAATGAGATTAAAGCCCGGGAGTTTCAAACACAGGTGGGAATGGTGTGCATAAAATAAAAAATCAGTGACAACAATAAGAAAATGATTAAACATTGAAGGCCCACTTAAAACAATTAAGACACCTTAGAGGACAAACATCAGTAATCATACCTGCCCACTTAGAGTGGAAAGATTTCCAGAGAATTAAGCGTTCCGTGGACAGCTATAAAAAGGGGTTCTTTTATTAAAACAGGCATATCTCATGATATAAGTAATCGATTTCAATGATTCCTTTTGTCATATGGGCGGAATAAGTTGCTCTTTGAATACGTGCCTCATTGGTTTGTCAAATTTGTTTGGTCTATTTTTAAACAAATATTAATTCCCGTACAACTTCTTTTTGACTCACCCTGTACATATAAAACCTATCATTTTGACTATATGATATAAATATTAATGCAGGGATCAATGTGCAGCTTGAACCTACCCTCCTCTAGCATTCACCTGTATTCACCTTTTCTTCAAGATAGATTAGGTCAAGATTAGGTCTATCCTGCAATTTGTAGGGTAAAGATTCACCATAGTGAACCATGTTCGTTCAATAGTAATATGTGGGAGAAGTTGAAATATAGGTGAAGATTCACCATAGATTCACCTGTCCAATGTATAAATTAGTTCAAGATTCACCTCTCCAAAAATATTACTAGGCAAAGATAAGGCGTCTTATCTTTGACTAACCTTGAGGAGGGTAGGTTCAAGCTGCACACTGATCCCTGCATAACCTTGATCACAATCTAGATCGAGGTATGGTGATAATCAGAATGTTGTAGTAAAATGGTAACAATTGCGAAGTCTGTGTGTTTCGTGTTAAACACTTTGTATTGATCCTGATCAATAATAATAATAGATGGTACTTATGAGGCGCAAAAATCTTCCAAGGAACTCAGAGCGCGCAAAACATACAACAAACAAACAACAATTAATTCTGTGAATCAGGAAACGCCTGGCGGAAGAAATTAGATTTTAGCTGGCTTTTGAAGTGACGGAGTTTTGGGATGTTGCGAAGACTGTCTGGAAGCGAATTCCAACCAGCGGACAAGTTAAAAGCATTGTTATGCGAGGCTTAACACAGGAAAAAATCTTAAATTGATAACATAAACATTATTTACATTTCTGCTGTAATATAAATGTGTTTAGAAATAGAATATTTCAATAGAAAATAGTATTAGCTTTACACTGATATGGATCATTGGGTTATCGGAGCTGTATTTTGCATATTTGTGACAATTTTAGTGTAATTAACGGCTGGTGTTTCGGTGGGTTTACTATAGAAATTGAACAATAGAAACTATTAAGTATGAATATTTGAAATTACCTAGACATTTTCATAAGAATGTTCAAGTCAGCATAACGACAAGTTAAAATTCTAATTTTCATCCATTGACACAAATTTCTATAAAGGTATGGGTCTGTGTTGAAATGTAAATTATACATATATTCATAATTAATCATTTTCTATGATCTTCATTCTTCACTTACAGGAAGTTTGTATCGGCAAATATTCTGAACACAAGGTCCAGATCCCGTAAAATGGCACATGGATGGAGATGTGTGAGGGCGAAGCATCCGAAACAACAGGATTCGGTATCCTGTGGAATATTCACTTTAGAGGTTAGTATTAATGTCTGCTTTTATAATAGGGCCTAATGATGCTGAGATGAAAAATGTTAAATATCATAAAACCTTTTTTGTGTGCCTAGGCAGCACTCGTTAGGCTGTAAATGACTAGAAAACATACACCGATTGTTACTTCTTTTTGCAATGGTTATGGCTGATGTGCATGGCCGGTTTTATGTTTTACAGATGGTCACACATTAAAGGACGGACATGTTCACTTTTTCTATCTACTGACTGATGTAAAGTGATGATCAGTGATCCATGGATCAACATAAAATATTAGTTTTAACCAGAGACAATGAAAAGCAGGGATGATTGTCTTTATTGAAATTGCGAAGCAACTGCGTGATATGTCTATCTTGTTCATCCTGTATGACTTGCAGCTTTGGAGCCTGGAATTCAATACTGGTACTGGTAGTCTGTTGCCACAACAAATGTGACCAGTCATGGCAAAAAGGACACATTGTCGGCATACACGGTTTTGTAGATAGAGGCCATTATATTTGGAGAAATAAACTTCCCCAAATGATGGGATTACAAAGGTTCATTACCTTCAATATGGTATCATTTTAAAGCTTAAAATACAGGGTGTATCAAAAACAATTGTGCAAGAATTTAAATGGCTATTTGACCATGTTGTGTGCACTGAACAAACAATGTTGGTGTGTGCATAAAGCATAGGTAATCTAGTTTATCCTCCGAAAAAATGAAAGGAATCGAGTAAAAAATAATATGACAAGTTGAGGAAACTGATCTATGGGATTTATACACAGAAATTTGGATTTGCTTAAATGGTCATTATCCATATACTAATTTTCGGTCCCTCGCCTGATTAGATAGTTCAATAATAATTTTACACTCGCGTCGTCCCTCTTCAACTGAAAAAGCGTGGTAATTGCGCCTCTAATACACGAGCTAATTAGATAGTTCAATGCCAGTATTTTCCCGTTTTCAGACATGCGCAGAGAGGATCACAGATGAGAATCCGAAATGTTGAATTTCTTTTACTCGGGTAGCTACTGTTCGGATAAAAATTGTGGTTTTCGGAGTGAGTGATGACATATGGTCTTCACCCAAAATATTTTCATCAGGGATATAGCTACATTTCTGTATGTGCGGCCGTTTGTTATTTTTAAAGATCACACAAGTAACAAGCATTTATACGAGACTATACGTCCGACAAATTAAATATTTTACGACATTTTCTAAATGTAAACAAAAACTCTTACACAGATCTTAAAGTGACACTTTCACATTAGTAACATAGATGAACGCGGCGTTTTCTAACGATGAAGAAACTGTCGGTACCATAACAACCGTTCCTATGTGTTGCTGCGCGACCGCATTTAACATGGCACACGTGCATCGGCGCGCACGTAGTGACGCAGACAAAGTGTGCACACGTTTGTGGCGCAAACTGTATTTTGTTTACGGGGCAGGGTGAAAGCAGGCAGTCCGTTGCTCCGCGGTAATGAGAACAATATATACACAAACAAAACATTAATCATAAAACCAGGATATAATACATGTATTTTTATAATACAAGACCTTTATTTTAATAAAGAAACTGGGAGCAAGGCGCAAACCATATCCAGTATAACATGTATTAAAGTGACGGAAGTGGCTGAAGGAAAATACTTATTTGATGGACCAACCCATTATAGGCCTAAGCCACCCCTCCCTCGCACTTCCCTTACTTGATAATATTGTAAGACACATGGGGTATCTGGATAAACGGGACGTGCGGTATTTCCCTATCATACCCTAATAGGCCTTATAAACACCTCCCCACTTCCCTTAGGGGAGAGCGGGGAGTGTTACACCCTAGGGGCAGGTTCGCCCACCACGTGAAGTTCTCATCATTGCGGCCACTGGTTGAATTTGACGAACAAACAATATGTTCCGCTGTTTTGTTGCGATCTTCCCATGGTGGTATGATGGTTGATCCCGGAATAATGTTTGTCAAATTATCATTAAAAAAACAGTTTTACATCACAGAAGTGGATTTTCTTACATTTTTAATATTGATTTTTTTTCTAAAGATATTCGTACAGAAGATTTTGATGTAAATCATCATTAGGTATAGGTATGTTATAGTTTTATGGATTTGATGCAATTATAAACCCGTCATTGTATGTGGGACATGTGTGGTTATCGAGTCAATATACGGGGCACATATGATGGGGCATGTACGCCAATGGAGATTTATTGTAATTGTAATTCACCCCCTGTAGCCTATTTGTAATTATAAAAATAGCTATCTGAAATGGAGTAGCACTAAAATTAGAAGTTAATATTCTTAAATGTGGTATTTATTTATAATTCTAAAATTCTAAACGAGTTATTCTGTAAACATGACCCCACCCTTAAATTGTGGACTCTCTTAATTTTAATTTGGAAGAAAATCACATTGTATACCAAAGGTATATCTTTTTGATACATACTACTTTATGAAGCCTATGGCGACCTTGCCTCGGCCTATGGACGAACCCGCCCCGGGGCGCGATTATTTTTTTCGTACATCAGTTTAACCAAAATCAATTCATTTGTCGGGGCAAGTTCACCATGACACTTCTCTTTATCCATTACTCATCCCTTTAAAGTAAGGCCTAGAGTACTGATTTTTGGTTGTATGTTGCCAAAAATCAATATTTTAAGAAATGTCAATAGGTTCATTCAATCTTTAAAATTGACGTCTCTAAGCCATTTCAAATGAAAATGGGGCGAACACTGCCCGCTCTCCCCTATGTAATAATATGGATATAGTAAGGGCACATGGGGTATCTATATAAATGGAACGTGGACGGTGCGGTATATATCATGATTATTATAAAATTGGAAGAAAATCACATACAACTAAACGACCGACTATAAAACCCACTATAACACTCAGAACGTATGCCTAAATAAAGAAAATCGGGAGGGAGGGGGGGGGGGAATTAACAGCTCATTTAACGCAACTTTGAGTTTTAACATTGAAATTCAACTTTTTTATTATTTGGGGTACAAAATGGGTAGGAACTGAAGATGACTGGGGTATCTGGGGTGGCGGGTGGGGGTCACGACTGGGGGATTCCCCTAGAGCATCCCCCACCCACCGTAGTGCCGCCACAGCACTTGGGGGTAGGTCTACCTAATGGATTAAAGGTCACATGTGTTCTATAATTATATTAAGGCAATCCAGATATTCTAAGTATTCCATACACCTGAATAACACCTGAATAACCATTCAGGGTACCCTTCACGCGCGGGTGCCCTTAATATTCAGTTCAAGATAAACCACATAGTTCAGGGAGGTCCTATATTGGATCACTAAGGACACTTGGAGGATCTTGATTATTAAAGTGAAGGTGGTACCAGAATAATCAAGGGCACCATGTGTTATAATACACATGGCGTACGCTTACCTGGATTTCTCAAGGGCATAATGGTATGGATTATTACTGGCACTGTGGCACCAATGTCAGTATTAAGGGCACCTAGGTTACATGGAGTATCAACGACATACTCTTGCTGTTTTACAATTACCCTCATCTTACGTTTTGATATGACTAACCACACCCGCTGTTGCTTCGGCACCTATAATACCTGCGCTTTCCATTATAAACTGGATATAATACGGACACATTGGTATGGATATAACGCCGACATATGCGGTACCTAAGTTATTAAGGCCACCTGTGAGGGGTAGGACCTATGCCTATGGGGCAACTGGTGTATTTAGAACATGTGGAGTATTTGGATTAGGAACATCTGGGTATCTGTATATTTTAAGAGCACATTGGGTCTTACATCTAGGCTCATATTGTATTAAGGGCACCATGTTACTTAAATTATATCAAGGGCACCTTAGGTACCTTAATTATTTAAGGACATGCGCTTGATATTAATATAAACATTTATAACGTTTTGATATTACTCACCTCTGCCTATTGTGATTCGACTAACTGTCCGCTATCTTCGGCACTATTAAGGGCATCTGTGGTAACTGGATTAGGGGTAGGGCTTAGGCCTATCTGGATATCATGGGACAATGGGTACCTGGATTAGGGGTCACATGGGAGGCTTATATTTACCTGGGTATCTGGATTATTAAAAACACAAAGGTAGGCCTACCTTGATTAAGGCACATATACCTTGATTATCAAAAGCACCTGCGATATTCGGATATTTGAGGGCCCGTCTAGATTATGTCCCCGTGAAATCTTCTAGCGGGTGCCCACTAGTTATATTAATAAGAGTTCCTCTTCTTGGCTGATTTCCTCTTTTTTTAAATTTTTCTTGCGCCAACATTTCCGCTTTTTATTTTATTTTCAGCCCTAATTGGGCATTTTTTACCAACATTTATGTTGTTTTCCCCTTGTTTTTGTCTGTTTTTCTCGTTTCTATTTGTGACCTCGCACGCCCCTGATTATCATTACACTTATTGTCAAAATGTGTCTGAAAAAGTCACTGTTGAACTCTAGAATACTCAATTAATCTTGGGATGCAAAGATGTTAACTGAAAAGCCAAATCTGAATTAAAACATCTAATGTTACAGACTCAGATCCCCATTTGTTTAGGACAATGGCGCTTTGAGCTTAATTTGAATGTTAAATTATCAAGACACAATATGTGAATATCTGCTCATATGCCAGGAGCCTGCAATAAATTAAAAACATGACAATATCTTGCTTATAAACTCAACTCCACTACTTCATCATGTTACAGTAAAATTCATGTCTTAACTGTGTATCCCATAGGAATGGCGAAAAATATGGTCAGCTTACAAAACTTGTCACAATTTCTTTATTGTTCATACCACTCAATTACTTTCAGTTTTTCGGAGGATAAATTAGATTAACTACGCTTCATGCACAAACAACAATTGTATGGTTCAATGCACAAAACATGGTCAAACTCAAATACCCATTTGAATTTATGCACAATTCTTTTGATACACCCTGTATGTTCTTTCAAGTCATACCAATAACTCAAATTTGACTTGGGCCTCCAACATATCCATTTTGACGTGACGGGTCACAAATTGTCTATCATGTATACTATATGATCTATTTTAGAGTGAATTTACAGTGAAAAATAAACAGCCTTCAATCTTTAAACCATGATTTCACTAGTGCCCCTGTAATCTACAAATAATTAAACTTATACAACTTAATAATGCAGTAATTAGAGAATAAAGGTATTGTTTTAGACCGTACCTGTGTTATATTGTCTGACATAAATGCGGACGATAGTATCAAAAAATAACCGAACGGTACAGTCTAAAAACAATAACTTTATTCTCATTCTTATTAAACAATCACCACATGCTTTGTTATTCTTCAGTCTCTTAATCTCTTGGATTACTTCATTGTTAGTATAATCTTGTCATTCAAAGCATCACAGTTAACGTCAGGTATTTCAATATCACTATTACTCCTTAATTGACTATTAAACTCTTCGTCAAAAGTCTTATCACTATCAGTATTACGATCACATTGGAAAACACTTTTGAAATGGTCAAACCAGTTTTGCATCGATATATGGTAGTAAATTAATTAAAAATGAATTTACATCAACACTAGTATGCATTGTATAATTTCAGTAGACTTTATTGAGATATGCCGTCTGTGTGGAAATAATGAGCTAGAAACTCATGTAGTCGAGCAGATAACAGAGGGTGTGATTGACATAGAAGAAAGTGTCACCCACCATCAAACCCACAGAGTAATGGGTAAGTTTTCTTATTTTCAATATTTAATAACTATGAAAGAGCTAATTTATTTTCATTTTCTGAAGGCCGATCTGTTTTTCGTGTGTAAAACGGAAATAAGAGCATGCCTAAAATATTTTGCCACAGATTCCATGATACTCACGGCATACATAAATATTCTGTGACATTCTGCCACTGTCAGACCACACAACATGCAACTTAGTATATTATTTATACGTCAATGCTGCTCATATTTCGACTAAATGAATCATCAAAACAACTACGTTATCAGAGAGCGCATTACGTTAGTCATATAGGGTTTCGGAAAATCAAATAACAAAGCTGAAGTAAAATTATGAATAGGAATATTGTCACACACATGCGCAAGGATTCTTTTCGTAGCATTACGTCATTCATATTGGGTTTCGGAAAATCAAATAAACCCATGGCACGATCACACGCATGCGTAATGATGATTTCCGTCAATTAAAAGACGGTGACCATCTGCCGCCAGCTACTATGGAATTTGTTCATTTTAGTCTTCATTTAACATTTTTAAATGACTTTTTCGGCCAATTTTCCAAGTTATTTATTGGTGGGGTACATCATTGATAGGGATATCCCCCTCCCCCCCCCCCCCCCCCCCATCCTGATCTGATCAGGCTTTATGTGACGTATTTGATTGGTACCGATAGACTAGAATTCGGAAACCCAAGTTATATTTTATCGATGTCCAAGGTTTTCCTCGACTACATATCGATACAAAATTTACTAATGACCTGTACCGCTGTTACTGATTTCCAGGCTCAATGACTTTCTTTCCATAAATGACGGGGGTGCTCATACCGTAAATATAGTGATCTGAAAATACACTTTAGTCTGAAACGGCCCGTGCTAAGCAGAGATTTGACCACATTTAGGCAAACAGCTGGGTTATTCAGTTGAAAATCCACGTAGGTTGTATGTGTTGGAGATGGGTTTTTTAAGCACTATTAGATACAGGGTGGTTCAATAAAACGTTGACAGTTTTTTAAAGCCATTGTTTTGTAAATTCTGTAGATTTAAAAAAATCTTTTTTCAATATTTATCAACTACTAGTATATGATCTTGACCATCTATGCTGAAAATATCGTTACAAATAACCTTACGGTTGCAAAATAACAGCTATTTGAACAAAGTCTGTCCCATTTCACTCTGTCCACGGGTACTAATTTTGCGAACTGTTTTGAGGGGACATCATTCTATACATAGGGAAGCACCTGGAACAACTTATAACAAACGTCTCGCCTGGCCCCGCCAAGCTGTATGAAGCGTTACCCCAAGGCATTGAATCACTTCCCGGTCAAGTACAAAAGTTTGTTTATGTTTCAATGCATCAGGCAATACATCCTCCCTCTTTACCTCCCACTCACTATTATGTTGAGACTTCCAATTATTTATTTTTGAAAAAACATTGGCTTAACAAGTGTGTTTTGGAAGTTTACAACTGTCAGATTCGGGGTGACAGCTAGTCGCCAGTCAGCTGCCATGTCAGTGTCTAAATCGTAGCAGGGTTGCCTGCATGGGATTCCCGCCCCTAGCTGACCGTGCCACAGAGTCCTTTAAGGTGAAGACAAATTCAATAGGACCCTTGACATTTTTGAGCCAGCACTACCCTGTTGAAGAAGCATGCACTGCCAGGGCCAGCACCTAGTACTGAAGTATTTTCTTAGTGATGTGGATTGAAAGAATGCTTGTTGTAAACTTATAACTACCAACATATCAGTCTGGCCATTTTTTCTTCTTCTTTTTTCATTTGTTATATCCAACAGCATCTGAATTCCGTGAACTGTTGCTGTTCTACAGCCTATCAACGCTGAAAGGCCTGCTCCCAGAAGGCTACTGGAGACATCTAGCCTGGTTTTCGAGGGCTATCTACATCTTATGCCAAGATGAAATTTGCCCAGAAGAAATATCAGAGGCGAGGGAATTGCTAGATAGATTCCACAACTAAGTAATTAGGGATTGTATCACTCTGTAACTTGGAATGTATTTATGATTTATATGATCAGAAATGTAAATCAGCAAGAAAATCTGCTTCAAAAAAATTATCTAGGATTGAGGGCGTTCCCTGGAAAAGATTGCGTGATAGACCTTTGATGTTTTGCTGTATACAACAAGGGATGATTTTTTTCGGAATCCTTACAGGTGTAATACATACAATGGCATGTGCATGATCTAAATATAGATTTTCCTTGGTATGGTGTACTGTCTTATGGCGTAACATCTTGAAATGCATTTAAAATTGTTAAAAAACCTTGTTGCCATGGCAACACCCATTTGTATCTTGGGCTAATTTGGTATATTTTGCCCATTTCTGAGGGATATTTTCACAATTTGCCTCCCAAAAATAGCAAATAAATGTTGCCGTGGTAACAATGGTTTTTGAATTTTTGAAAATGTCTTTCAATATGGTTGTATATTTCATGTATTCCACTATACCAAATATTGTAAAAAAATCTTTATTTTGATTGTGCACATGACCTGGTGGTATTTAGGCGTTATCTGTCTTAAGCATCTTGTTAACCCTTTGAACACTGACACCTGAGTAAACGGTAGCCCCACCCTGACACCCCTGCCGAATTATCCCTCAATAGGGATTATTGTCACTGTCTGTATCATTTCCATTTACTATTACCAACGTTACTAGCAGAGTCCATGACCCTTGCTAAAACATCTGCTGCCGACAGCGCCATTGAAAAATCTGAAAATCTGACTAATATTAATGAAATAACTCCAAATTTATCAGCACAGATTGTTTTTAACGCAATGTCATGATGTCAAAACAAAGCTATGTGCAGCCCGTAGCCTGCAGACCACTTTCCGGGTCAAAAGGGCGATATAAAACCTCCAGCGGCCGTCCGTGTGTGTGATCAAACTCAAAAAAGCACCTAAAGCAGCCGCCCATGTTCAAAGGGTTAAGGGTGTAGACAAAACTTGGCCTGGCCTATAATAATTGGCCTGTGTTTGGCCAAAATAGTTAAGTCGAAAATTATGATATGTTTGTGCAATAATGTCTAAATGGATACAATACAAACAATTTTCTTAGATTAGTTCAGTGGAGTCAAAACCCTAAAGGGTATTTGTGATTAGTATAAACGTTATTCTTGATTCGTGGCGATTACATTTCAACAGATGGAGACATACTATGCTGGTTCTCTGCATCAATGGGCTTCACACATGAGTTGGCCCGGGATTCTAGGTGCAGGGAACCAGCATAAAAGTAACGAAAGCGAGGCCAACCTAGTACAAAACAAGGCCAACGTTAATAAACATATTAGTTTGAACCTGAGACGATTATAATTTTGTACCTGAGACGATTATAACTTATTTATAATCGTCTCAGGTTTGTACTGTACTTAATAATACTTATAGTACACGTATCCTCATCAGCGATCACGTAAAGTGATGTGTAAGCGATACTTGTTATAATGATTAACTGAAATTCGCAATCGCAAATATTTGTGCATATTTTTTGTTTTTTCAGCGAAATTGAGTTGTTTGCATAAATCATGACTTAATTACATTATGCACATGCTGTCATAATAAGTCATTGACAAATCAAAGTGTTAATAAATGCACATTTGCAATTCTGCCTAAGTCAGCATTGTGAGTTAGGCAGATTGTATATAATTATGTAAAATGTTTAAAATGGGCCATATTAACTCGTATTAGGCCTATAACAAGCCACATTTCACTTAAGGTATATCCCCAACCTAATTCTATCCAACAGGTACTGCTCCTGTTGGAATGCACCTGTACTATTCATGGTGCTGTTCAACATATCGTCAGCCTGCTTCAAAACAGGCCAAACTCACTTTTCCTATTTTTGTTGTTTTCTCAAAACTAGAAAAAATGAGTTAGGTAATTATCAAAGCAGGCTGACGATATTGTTCCAAAATTTACGAAACATAACCAAAACAAAAATGTGTTGATATTTTCGGTAATCCTTATTACAAATTAACGTCTGTAAGAAAACTGCAACTAGTATATATATTGTTTTTATTTAGTCTCATTCTCTCCATCGTTGTCTTTAATTCAGTATACAATACAATATGTGGATAATCCATACTTTAAAGCAGTTTCTGTTATAGATCGAGTCAAGGGTGAATATTTTGTCATGAATGTGTACCGAATGTGTACACCATTGGGTAGAAAATACAGCCAGTATGCATTTTCCTTAGTAGCTTCACACATGTTGGGGAGCTAATTTGCATAATTCAAAAGTTAGAGCAATTGGCAATTTTTCGAAAAGGTTACGAAAGGTCATAGGTCGTTTCTGATCTAAATCTTCCTCCTTAACTAAAACCATGGCAGGTAGGGTCATTTGGTCAGGTAGGTTTTTGTTGTTGTGTTTTTATTTTAAAAAATCAAACTTTTGTTTTTTAAGTGAAAAATTTAATATTTTTCCAAAAAATGTTTCTATTCTAGTTTAGATGCACGGTACACATCAAACCAACACTGGGGTAAGGTACATCTTGACCTATTATGTAGGTTAGCTTAGGTGGTTCGAATCCATCACCAGTAAGTTTTATGTGCCTGTGCTCTGTAGTGAGAGGGACACTAGATAACATTAGGCGACAGTAAAACGTTCTACATGCAAACAGACCTCTAAGGAATTTGCATTTAGCTGATCTGGTGTAATTTTGAAGGTTCTCTCAAATGGCATGGTATATAACTTAGTCTTATGCCTTTCAAGAGTTGTTGAATGTGAGGACGGGACCGTGTTTATAGTGTTATGTAGTATGGTATTTCTGAATTGTGTCATTAAAATGTAAACCAAAATGGTGGTTCAGGTATGTTATGTGTAATTTAAGTGAGAGTAAACTGTATACATACAAATGTTGTGTGACACAAAACTATTGTAATGAAACTCATGTAATCAACACACTCTGAGGGCAAATCTTTGTTAAACCTGCAACAAAATCCATCAATGCGATGAAACATTTATGCATGCTTTGGCACTCTACAGGGTGAGTAAAAAAAACCTGCAATAGTGGAAAGAAGCCATCTTGTTTTCAAAACTAAGTTGAAGTTGGAAACCTTTTAAACGTTGCAAGAATGATATATTTGTTCCTAACTTAATGTGAAAAATGAAGTCAATCACATTTTCCATTTGTCTTTGGTGAACCTTTTTGCTGCACAACCCAATTTACTTGGTTGTCCACGAGCATAGTGATTTTCAATTGAAATTGCACACATTTCATGTTGACATTTGAATATACCGCCAACGACAAATTGGAAAGATTTCATTTTTAATTCAAATTTAGAACATTGTAAGCAACTCAAAGCATGGATTAATGTAAATTGATTATTTTATCTCCCAATGTAAACACAAATTATTTAATTTCAATTCTTGTATAGGTGTTTCGGTGTCAAACTATCACTCAAGCCCTCCACATTTGACAAAATTACCCAACAGCATACAACACATTTTGTAACTTTACAAAACACCTCGTTATAAATATTTAAATATTTTCATCCTAAAATGTAGGTTTAACAAAGTTTGCCCAAATACCTTAGCATGGTTATTATTATTTGTCAATGTCCACGGTTGAAGACTGCATATTGTATACAAAACCCACTCAATAATCACTATTGTTTTATTTCTGAATTCAAGTCATTTCAAAATGGAGAATGTGTTGCAACTGACAACCATAATTATGTAAATACATAAACAGTGACTACCTTGATTTTATATAAAACTATGTATATAAGATTTTAAGAAAAACTCTCATCTAACGTTATGACACTTTATCATTCAGTTAATGCAAATATAACCTACCTTCACAATTAATGAATACCAATGTTATTAAAGTGTGTACCATATTATCTCTATTAAGCGCCCAGGGCGGTTAGCAAAGTCATTCTTCTTATGTTACCTTTTTAAACTCATTTAACGTAAACACTGTTGAATTCGGCAAGGTTGCACTAGCGGAAAACCATGTGCGATCTGGGGAGAAAAAAAATTGGGGGGGGGGGGAAATCAACATTACGGCATCGCAGTGGTCTCACTGTGGCCACATTGCATGACGTCAATGTTCCGACAAGCTTCAAGTGCCCTTCCGAAAACTTTGTTTATTCTCGGTCCGTGCGATGTTGTATATAAGCCATGAATAAAAATCAAACAAAGATGGCGGCTCGCATCGGGGAGAGCGGGCGGTGGCGGCGATCGAACCAGGCTTACTGGTACTGCTTTACTGAAGGACGCCGTGGCGAAAAATGTTGTCGTACATTGCTACGGTAATTGAAAAGGTGAGCGCTTATAAGGGATTGTTTGTTGGTATAGTCATGAGAAAAATACTAGTAGGGGTGGGTGCTGTTAAGGGCATGGGCGCTTAATAGGGATAATACGGTATATGACGAATTAACATGAAGGCCTTGCATATTTTCTCCCTGAAATGATGATATCTTTTACAAAGCTTTACTAAATATATTAGTGCATGTTTATCATTAGCTGTGAAACAATGCAGCATTTGCTTCCCATAATCCAAATCATAAAGTAAAGAAATGTTCACAAAGAGTTATTTTTCAATGTAGTACCAATAGAATTTATAGCATAGGGCAGTCAAACTGTGAATGTATATCGACATTTAACAAAATGTACATGATTAATGTAATATATTTCATAGAATCTCACATTGTTGCGATGTAATAAATCATGATTTCGAATAAATATTATGTTAAGTCCAATAACTAATTATTGACAATGAAGAATATTGTAGGGGATTGAAATGCTTAAAAAGCACTTTTTGCACACAAAATAACACTTTTTTATCCTACAGCACATTTTTTAATAAGCCGTAATTAAACAAAATGTCCATTGACAAATAAAGCAAACGGTTCTTTAGATTGAATGAAGTTTTGAAGGAAAGTGAGAGTTTCACGATGAAATATAAATGTTGAACAAAAGCAACAAGGCCGAGTTTTGAGTTTGTAAAAATGCATATGGCATATTTTACACACACTTTACTCCATAAGCACAAATTAGGCAGCACTTTTAAATCTGCAAAATCACTATCCCTACAATATTGTTCAATTATATTCAAACAGAATTAAAGCATAATTTATACCAAATTTGTTATGGCAATACATTTAGTAATTAAAATACCACATGCAAGTTCCTAAACATTTAGTACATGTATCCTAGAATTGCACATCTTTAAACCGGACTTTAAACTGATTGGAGAAATTGTAGCGATCAGCAAGTTGCAACAACCACAATTATGTAATACAAACAAAAAATGATTGTCTTAATTGTTTTAAACTATTGTAGCTTAGCTTCCTATACTGCATGTAAAGAACCTATGTACTTCCTCGTTTTAAATTATATAAGCCGTCACTATATAAACTGCATATGTAACTTGTAAGGGACCCAGATTTATGAGTTTCTTTATTTACATTATTGTAACATATAGTCAACACCATGGCACTTCCATGTTGTAACCACACTACAGCATGTAAGGAACTGAGATTTATCAGTTACACCATGTGCAAGAATTAGTTAATTTCAAACTCGTGCAAATCCTACCTTTATTAGTAAACGTCCTAGAATGGCATTATTGTGACAGTTTTCACAAAGTTTCCATTTTTGGATCATAGGTTGACATGGATATGGAATAAGATATTCTCAAGACAATTTTTATCAAGGTCTGTTTTGGGGTCCATGCATTCTGGTAAAAAAAAAATTGTTTGTTTGTATAATTAAAAAAATAAATCATGATTCCCGTATTTCAATATGATACGACTTGTCAACAGATTCTCAAAATCAGGAATCCTTTGATATTCAGCCATTGTTTTGGGCAAATATTAGTATTGTTAGGTGAAAAATAGAATTTGCCTTATTTCATGTTTTGAGGTAGTTTTAAACATCCCATAAAAGCAGAAATACATTTTATTTAATTACAAGGCTTAAGAGCAGTTTTATGGTGAAAATGGATGTCATTAAGGAAGGGTCCCGCAAGCACAACATTTAGCATTATTTGTTAGAAAAATAACTATCGAGCCGAAATTACGTAATTACGAGGGTCATTCAATAAGTTCTACCTCCTCCCTCATGACATCGCTAATATTAATGTCAACCTCATGATAATTGTCATGATTATAGCTCCGAATCATAGCTACAAATTCGTATTAAATGATAATTGATACCTTTTTAACTTTTGTTATGACGCAGTCAAAACCAGAGAGAGATTTTGGACAATGGACACAGAAAATTACCTTAAAATGTTACACATGTTTTTCGGGTGTTTTCGTATTGTATGGTAAGCATTAAGAGCATGATTTAAATACTGAAAATAGAAGTGAATGAATGATATCTGAATATATTACAGTATTATCATGTACAGATAAGATTGTAAACAATATTAACTCTTGTAGGCTTGCAAATAGTGTACTATCAACTCAAAAATGTATTGCTATGCCTTTGGCATACCGGAATACTGCGAAACTGTTAAATTTTCGTTGTTACAACTTAAGCCACATTGATGCCTCGAATGTTAAATCTTTACCATAATAGTTACTTTATGAGTTTTACTTATGTGCAACCTTCAGAAAAGTCAATCAGGTAGTCAATGATAGAAAATTATCGCGTTGACAGACTTTAAATCCCTCTATTTAGTTCGGTATGTTGAAGATCGCTCAGTTATCATGAAAGTCAAATATGACTTTTACAGGGTTCTCTGGGGGAGGGGTGAACTGAATGGTTGTCCTGACCTGGACCTGGCTAATCAGAGGGCATATTTTTTCCAAACCAATCAGTCAACTTTATTGTTTACAGTCTTTTAAAGAGATATCTGACATTAAGAACTGTTAAAATTGATCGATAGGTATGTTTTGCCTCTTACAATAGGCCAATTGAAAAGCACTTCGGCGATATTCTACTGATTTTCATCCGTTTCCGTCACACTTAATCGAGGTTTGGTTCTCACTGCATGTCTGAAAAGTACAACCAGTACTCAGATCAATTTACATTTGATTTGTAGCTGAGGTTCCACGCTACAATCGTGTGATATTTTATTATAAGACTGGCTCATATAAAGACTGGCTCATATAAAGTTATGAGGTAGGAGGTAGAACTTATTGAATGACCCTCGTATATAGGACAAAACACCATAGTTACAAAAATGAATAAAAACTGCCATCACTCAACACGCATTTTTTTTAAATTCGCGGCGATCGAAAGTCCCGGTGTCGATGACGTCATGGGTATCGGTGCTCAAATTTTCGCATGTGCATTGTATAACTATGACATCATCGACACTGGGACTTTCGATTGCCACAGAATTTAAAAAGTGCATGTTGAGAGATTGCGGTTTTTATTTGTTTTAGTCACAAGTGTGGTGTTTTGTTCCATTTAATTACAAAAGTTGGGCTCGATAGTTGTTTGTCTAACATATAATGCACACTTTTATGCTTGCGGGATCCTTTAATGCTATAGCTAAAGATAAAACAACGTAAATATGCGATTATTTTTGATAATTAGTTTTTTTCAATATTTCCTTTTTATTGTGCATGACGGGCTAAAAACATTTTTTACACCAAGTCTTCTTACAGATGTTAATTTGCAATAAAAGGTTACAGAATACTAGTATATAAACCAATCCTTGTTGGGTTATGTTTCCTGAATTTTAGAACAATAAATGCAAAAAGTGTATTTTGATAAATAGTCAGATACAGAGAAAATCATTTATTCTAAAAATATTTGAAACAATAGGTTTAACTATTTATGTATATGCACAATAAAATCTCAAGACACAAAAATTATTTCCATTGTGTAATAGTATTTTGACCAAAAATATTCCTTTACGGCTAAAATATATACTTTTTACATTGTTATTGTTTTTATTGTAAAATGAAATTCAGAAATCATAATACTCCTTTAGTTTACAGGGTAAACATCTGATAACAACATTTTACCAACATAGCGCTTGTCAAAATGTCAGAAGCAATCTATTTCTATGTAAATGGCGTCATTATTTTGAGAAAATATACAATTTAATTTAATAGTAAACTTCTTTGTTCTTCCAATATAATACGGATCTAAATCAATTATGTAATTAGTATCCAAATAAAAGACGTTATTCATAATTGGTGATTTCATGTCTAAAGAGGGAGACATACTCGATATCACACCGATAAACATACAATCTTGTACTTTTACTGCAATATAATGAACTGTGAACTTCTACATTTTCCTAGATAGTGTCGGTTACCAGCGAACATTTCATTTCAAACTTGTGGAATAGATCGTTTATACATTCAAATTTATTTCATGAATGTAATAAGGTCAAATATTGAACAGCTAAGAAGTATGAAGAATTTTTATGATTAGTGCAAAGTTTACCACATTGAAAAACTACAACACTCTCGTCTCGGCTACATCGCTATAGCCTCGCTTTCAGAGCACTAATTGTTCTGAGCATGCTCAGACGACGATGGACGCGCGAAAACCTAAATTTTGAATTCGTATTGGAATAACACGTAATCGCGAATGTTGATCTAATCATTTTGAAAAATTCATCATAGGTTAGAAGAAAAAATTTCCAATCCAAAACCGTTGTGGGTGGCTAACCACCCGCAGTGTCAGTATCATTTTTTGAATTTAAACCGTTGTTAAGCGTTCGTCCCATTCACTTGATCACATAACCTCGTTCACATATTTTAACCTGAATACTCGTGAATACGCCCGTGTCCAGCGTCATCTGAGCATGCTCAGTTGGATAGCACGGCCCTCTTTTGACGTAAGTGCGCCAATTATGAATAATGTCTATAGATTTTCTGACATTTCACGTTATGAACATTTAAAGCTCAGCCCAATTTTATGCACAAGATAACAAGTAATTAAATGGTAATTTCGGTAAAAAAACACAATTTTTTCATCAATAGAAATGCACTATAATAGGTCATGGTATTATGAAAAAATTGCTCTTTTCTACCTTAAATCAGGCTGAAGTCATTCTACATGAAAAATTGACAAATCTTAGTTTCCTTGTAATCCGGAGAGAAATACAGCGTGTATCAAAAAGAATGCAACACTTTTGTCGAGAGCTGTACGGTCACACTAAAAGACAAATCACTCTAAAACTTATATATTCTGTTAGGTCTACTTATTGGCTATCACATAGTCAAATTACAACGATATCGAATATTTATTCGCTGATATATTAAAGGTATAAGTAAAGAAGTGCAAAACACGTTTTACATTGTTCGTTCTAAAAACTTGGATTTTCCTGTCCGATTAGTTTTATGGGTTAAGAGTTTAATACTCACTATGTAACCTTAATGTCTGGAATGGTTGATCTTAATTTCCTTTGTTTCAGTAAAGTGGTACATAAAATCATTGAATCGTGTAATCTGATAATCATTCGACCATTTGAATATGGTCAACTCTCATGAAAATAGTGCAAATGAGATTTCAGAAGTTGGAAAAAAATATTGTCTCCAATTTTATTTATTACGTATTTTTTAAAGAGTAGACTGGATATTAGATTTAAAATTTTGTGAACAACGCTCCTTGCATTTTTAAAAAATATAACGTTGAATTCAAATTATTAAATCACTTCTTTGCAGATTTTGTTCCACGTTTATTACGTTATCTACTGCCTATCAGCTCTAAATCAGAACGAGTTTACAAACTGTGATGCCCAAAACACAAAATTGTAGTTACGAAAGCATACTTCTATCAATTACAGCGAAAAAATTGCAATGTAATTTTGTAAATTGCAAGTACTATGAATCATTTAAGGTCTTCACATTACTTCATGAACTTCATCTTTAAATCTAAAAAATGCACGGTTTTCCAAAATGATTATTTTTGTGCAAAGTATAAAATATATCTTTAATTGTATCTTTTTCCAATCGTCATAATGTGTTTTCCAAAGTTAGCCCCGAAACAATGATATTATGCTGCACTAATAACGCTGGCATTGGAACTCTGACTATATTGGGTTTGGTAACGTAATAAACATATACAAACACATGTAAACACATATATTCAACATCGAGCAAGGCAGTTTACTTTGTATACAAATACATCTTGTTGACATATAGATTGAAGCCCATTTGACAATATAAAGCAGTAAAAAGCAGTAAACACACTTGTAAATTACACCAGAATTATACATATTGGTTTATTTCGTTATCCAATAGCCACAAAACTATACACCATTGAAGAATGCAAACAAATGAGATTGTGTCAGTATGTGAGACAATATGTATGTACACTAAGTTAACATTCATAAAAACATGATAAATGTTGAATCACTGTGAACAAGGTGCAATTATCTTTATCAAATGATGAAAAGTTTATTACTTTATCCATTATAAGGTGGTTTCAGTCCTGACATAGAAAGGTCCACACATTAAAATAATAACATTGGGTACAATGTATGATACTCAAGTACATCAATCATGAAAGCTACGGAATTGACGCCAACATTGACATGAGAATAGACAATGAGGTTGGTTATGTTATCCCGTCTGTTACGTTATTGGCAACTGCAACAGTGCCTTATGCTGGATTATAACGTATACAAGGCAATCAATGTAGATGTTAGCGATACCTACTGCATTTCTTCACATTATTAACCCCATTCTGATATCAAAGGTCCATTTTCAATGTTCTTAAGAGAAATGACTTCAACTGTCATTCAGCTTAATTTTCATATTACTTACAAGAAAAAAATGAGGAATTCTTACCATTCGTCATGTTTTTTTCGCATTGTACTTTCAACGAGTATTCACCATGCATGCCTGCGAAAAGGGCCTGCCACGTATCTTTGTTTAATACAGTCGTAGAGAGAAGCTGTCTCTCTTTCGATTTATTCGATAACGTAATAAACGATTACGTAGTAAACATTTTTCGTACTCAAAGTACCACGTAGACGATCTGGAAAGAGCTAGCAAGTGCTCCAAGTAGCCAAATAGTCTATGTGTATCAAATAGTTTTTAACCAAAAAGTGTGTTTTGATACATAGTTGGGGAGAAATCTGAACAACGTAATAAACATCCTTAACAAGGTCGCATGCTTTGCAGCATTTTGATTTCTTCTCAAGGTCAGACATGCTGCTATAGATTTTTGAAAATATTATTTTCCAACACCCATGTTCTTTTAGATTCATAATATGTACATTTAAATGTTTTTACTTAAAAGTCCGCTTTTTCCGAATATTTTTCTAAACGAAACCCAATATGAGTGGTTCTATGTGGTTTTTTTACGTAAACATTCTGAAATACTCTTGACTCTGTCGATAAGATACCACGCCAGTAATTACCGTGCCTATTCAATTATATGAAACTTTATGATATTTTTGATCATTTAATCACAACAAAATATATATACTGACCCCGAAAGTTCCGCGAATTAAGCTCCTGAATTAGAAGAGCTGGTGTACCGCCTTTCAATCAACAGAAGAATTTTAGAAATTTGTGTAAATCAAAATTTACCAACAAAATCTACAAAATGCATTGAAAATGGAGTTTTTTTGCACTGTTGTATTAGATCTTAAATCAGAATTCAATTACAACTATAATCATTTGGGAGCAATAAATACCTTTCCTGATTACATTTTATTATTAGTGGGCCATAGTGCTGAAACCTTATGAGAAAAGGCTGATTGTTGTAATATTAATTACAACATTGGTATCTTAAGAATTTTTTTTTTTTTAAATATGATGAAATTGTATTAGATTGAGTCTGTATCAATCTATTTTGATGATCAAAAGTGATCTCAAAATGTTTAAATTGTAAATGAATTTAGAAATGCATTTTTTTCCTATTCTGCTATCTACTGAAGATAGCATAGACTTACTAAATGAAGAATGCTCAATAGTTTAGTAGTATGTTTAAGCACTTGTACATTGTTTATTCATAGAAACCATACTGATTACAGCTTAGAATGATATAGGGAAGTTTTATCTCATTAAATTGATTGAAAACAGTGAATCTTTGATTTCTCTCGTTCTCGTTTGTTTACTAGAGGTGGGCCTTATATCTAAAAGCAAAAGCTTAGCAGTTTCGAACATACTATTTGGTGAATGTGATGTAATATACACTCTTGCAATATCTTTTGTGGATTATTGTACACTATTTGTACATTTACAGCGGCCATATTGGTGGCCATCTTGGATTTAAAGTATGTTATTACAATGCAAATATACTGAATATGAGTTACTAGTGGTCTTATACATACCATCCTTATACTTTAAAACTATACTTTCATACTTTCATCATACATTTTGGTTGATATATTATACCATTTATGGAATTTCGACAATTTGTTCAGCCATTTTGGGGGCCATTTTGGATTTCTAAGTATGTTAACAAAGCAAAAATACTAGATATGAGTTACTAGTGGTCTAATACATACATCCCATCATTAAAACTATATTTTCATCATACATATAGGTTGATATTATCCCATTTTATGGAATTTGACAATTTTGCAGCCACTTTATGAACTTTTTGGGGGCCATTTTGGCAGCCATTTTGGATTTTGAACTTTTTTAACAGAGCACAAATAATGGATATAAGTTACTTGTGTCTAACACATACATCCCATCATTAAAATTATATTTTTATCATACATTTCGGTTGATATTATGCTATTGTATGGAATTTTGACCACTTTTGACCATTCATTTGGCGGCCATTTTGGTTTTAAAGTATGTTAACAAAGCAAAAATACTAGATTTGAGTTTCTAGTGGTCTAACACATACATCCCATTGTTAAAACTTAGCTGTGAATGATAAGTTCCAGTCTCATATCATTAAATAGAATAAAAAGTGGATTTGATTTTGAACAAAATGTGATTTTTGGTGAAAATGTCTGGCAACACTGCATATACAGGAAATATTTTCCCCAAACTCAAATTAACATTTTTGATAAGACTAATGTCTCATCTCATCATGACATGGTCCACGTTGAAATCGGAGCGTTACCATAATGGGTTGTAAGCTATGCAGAATTGGTATATTTGCATACTTTGAAAAAGTTGAAAAACACCCCTTTTCAAATAAATGGTATAATTAACCCTCCGTGACACCTGGCAATTTTTTGGATACATTCAATGAAGTATTTAAGTATCTATCTACCCATAGCTTGTAATGAGAAAAAATATCATGACCACCGAGTGCAATAGTTACGCAGGCTTCAAAATATGAAACTTTGAAAGATTAAAAATGCCAAAATGGCAATAATCGTCCGAAAATGCTATTTTGGCTATTGCCATGGTAACAAGGATTATTTTTCAAAATTATTTCCAGATATGTTAGTTTCGGGTTAAGGTCTATCAAATATGAAAGTATAAAGAAAATCTATCTCGGCCTCGTGGCCACCCTATCCTCCATGGATAGAGTCCATTGCTCTTAAATGTTAATTTTGAACAACTTTGATCCTCTATATGTCGCAGGTAACGTAATAAACATCAACATCTCGGACAAAATATATGAAATTGAAACAGGTAAACATCGTAAAAGATGCGCATTTTTTTTCTAACCATGGAATATCGCTATATGTTCCCTACAAATTAGGACATATCTTGTAGAAAATGGTGTACTTTTTGTAGTGTAATTAATAAAGGCAAAATTTACTTTTATGCTGCGGACACGGACATTTCGCTAATGTATAAGGTATATGAGGGCAATTTTTTTTTAGTGAAAACCCGATCAGAAGTATAGCAAAGTAGAAAACATAGTAGAAGTATATACAAAGTAGTATACACCTAGCACATAAAGTCCCTGCTCAGGTGCTTTGAGGTTGACTAATTCAAAATATATAATCGGTACCAAAAATCTGAGATATACATTAAATGAGCAAATTTCTTCTCCGCAGTTTGATACCTCATTCAACAAAATCGAATGGATACTTTTAAAGTTATTTCGATTTCAATGACCGTTCATGCAACAGAAAAGTGGCACTAGGTATAGGAATCATTGATTTGTGTGTGATAACTGTGTGCTATCTGAACGTGACAGATGAATGGGTCTTTAGTGATAACCGCAATGTGCGGGACAAAGGGTGTGAAGAATACAAGTCTTAGCTGATAAGCTGTGAGTTTTTCAGTGCGTAAATCCATAGACGGGTAAAACATTGATTTTTACCGTCTATGGTAAATCACACACAAATCAATGATTTCCTATACCTAGTGCCACTTTTCTGTTGCATGAACGGTCATTGAAATCGACATAACTTTAAAAGTATCCATTCGATTTGGTTGAATGAGGTATCAAACTGCGGAGAAGAAATTTGCTCATTTAATGTATATCTCAGATTTTTGGTACCGATTATATATTTTGAATTAGTCAACCTCAAAGCACCTGAGCAGGGACTTTATGTGCTAGGTGTATATCCAAGTAGAAAACATCGAGATCTATCTAGAAAAGAAGTTATTCAAGCAAGAAAACACTGTATAACACAGAAATGGACCAAAGACATCAAAAGTTCATTTTGCACTGTTTTCATGACCATATGTCAATCATCCTTTAAGTTCTGAACCACCGATTGCTATGATCGCCACATGTCTATGGTACGGTCTTTCATATATTAAAGTTCATAATCGATGCATCTCAAAACGCATTTTGAGGGTCGAGGAGCACATAATGTCCCATTCCCATTCACAACAGACTAACAATGACTGATTCATACACTAGACAATACCTTCACTGGACAATTCCATTTGTTTATCTTTTGACTAATGTGCCATACTGTTTTAGTTATGACATTAACGAGAGAAAAAAGAGAGAGGATTTGCAAACAGACTTTGTAATCTGGATTTTCATTAACTATCAACTAATTTATTGCCAGATTTAATTAATATTGATATGATACTGTAATAGCCCGAAAATTGATACCTTTAACATGACATTCTCTTCTCAGAATGGTGAGTTTGATTCCAATTATTTAAGTAGAACGAGTTATTAAAGCGTCTTGCTAATATTCACCTGACAAGAAAATCAGGCATACAGGATAAACGATGTAAAACGTGTTTTGCACTTGTCTACGTGTATCGTTGATAATCTCAGCGAATCAATAATCGATATCGCTGTATTTTGACTATGTGATAGCCATTAATTAGACCTAACCGAACATATAAATTTCAGAGTGATTTGTGATTTGCCGTAATCGGAGAGCTCGCGACAAAAAGTGTTGCGGTTTTTTTGATACACCCTGTACATTAAATAATGTGTATAATTTCACGATTGTGTACAGGCTGTAACAAAAAAAGTTATAACAGTTTTGGCAAAAATATTTCCCGTAGAATTTCTGTTTCGAGTTTTAGTGACGTGCGAGGGGAATTTTCTTAGCTTTAGAATAAGCTTTGTTTCATAGCAATCGATGGTCGGTAAGCAGAGATACGATCATTTGTCTAAAGTAGTCATGAAATCACCTGGGCCTCTTTGGTTTAATCAATGGTAAAACCACTGAGATGAATATGAATGGAATCGAACCAGGAACATAGCAGTAGAGCGCTCTTGTTACACAACAATGGTTCATTTCAAGCATGGTTAAAAGTATTACAAAGAAGGTTAGGTCTTTACAAATAATAATTATTTATTTTATGAATTTATTTATTCAAATGAAATAAAATTATTTGAAGAAAAGAAATATTGTTCTCTTTAATGTTCCTTGCATGATACCCTAACCATTGTATGATATTGTGAAAGTGGCCCAGCCCGATTTCTAGACGACTTAGTAGATTAATCATATCTTTTAAACGCAAGTAGTTAAAGAATGAGCCCCATAGAGATTACATGTAAAATTGGACCTATACTCTTCAAGGGGACTATTATACACCACCTTATTAACGCTTTCAAAGGTCAATTGCATTTACAAATCCGTTCCTTAGATATCACTCTAACATGTAGACTGCCAAATTTAAATATTAAAAAGCATGGTATGGATTTATCCGGGGGGGGGGGGCTCTTTCTGAAATGGTCAAAAACCACCGTTTCAGAATGAGTCCCATAGAGATTACATATAAAATTGGACCTATACTCTTCAAGGGGACTATACACCACCTTATTAACGCTTTCAAAGGTCAATTGCATTTACAAATCTCTTCTTTATATATCACTCTAACATGTAGACCGCCAAATTCAAATATTAAAAAGCATGGTATGGATTTATCCGGGGGGGGGGGGGGGGGGGGCTCTTTCTGAAATGGTCAAAAACCACCGTTTCAGAATGAGTCCCATAGAGATTACATATAAAATTGGACCTATACTCTTCAAGGGGACTATACACCACCTTATTAACGCTTTCAAAGGTCAATTGCATTTACAAATCTCTTCTTTATATATCACTCTAACATGTAGACCGCCAAATTTAAATATTAAAAAGCATGGTATGGATTTATCCGGGTTCCTCATTCCAAAACGGTGCTTTTTTGACCGTTTTGGAATGAGCCCATAGAGATTACATGTAAAAATTGGAGTCGAACTTGGAGTCGAACTATACCCCACCGTATCAACGATTTCAAAGGTCAATTGCATTTACAAATCTCTTCTTTATATATCACTCTAACATGTAGACCGCCAAATTTAAATATTAAAAAGCATGGTATGGATTTATCCGGGTTCCTCATTCCAAAACGGTGCTTTTTTGACCGTTTTGGAATGAGCCCATAGAGATTACATGTAAAAATTGGAGTCGAACTTGGAGTCGAACTATACCCCACCGTATCAACGATTTCAAAGGTCAATTGCATTTACAAATCTCTTCTTTATATATCACTCTAACATGTAGACCGCCAAATTTAAATATTAAAAAGCATGGTATGGATTTATCCGGGTTCCTCATTCCAAAACGGTGCTTTTTTGACCGTTTTGGAATGAGCCCATAGAGATTACATGTAAAAATTGGAGTCGAACTTGGAGTCGAACTATACCCCACCGTATCAACGATTTCAAAGGTCAATTGCATTTACAAATCTCTTCTTTATATATCACTCTAACATGTAGACCGCCAAATTTAAATATTAAAAAGCATGGTATGGATTTATCCGGGTTCCTCATTCCAAAACGGTGCTTTTTTGACCGTTTTGGAATGAGCCCATAGAGATTACATGTAAAAATTGGAGTCGAACTTGGAGTCGAACTATACCCCACCGTATCAACGATTTCAAAGGTCAATTGCATTTACAAATCTCTTCTTTATATATCACTCTAACATGTAGACCGCCAAATTTAAATATTAAAAAGCATGGTATGGATTTATCCGGGTTCCTCATTCCAAAACGGTGCTTTTTTGACCGTTTTGGAATGAGCCCATAGAGATTACATGTAAAAATTGGAGTCGAACTTGGAGTCGAACTATACCCCACCGTATCAACGATTTCAAAGGTCAATTGCATTTACAAATCTCTTCTTTATATATCACTCTAACATGTAGACCGCCAAATTTAAATATTAAAAAGCATGGTATGGATTTATCCGGGTTCCTCATTCCAAAACGGTGCTTTTTTGACCGTTTTGGAATGAGCCCATAGAGATTACATGTAAAAATTGGAGTCGAACTTGGAGTCGAACTATACCCCACCGTATCAACGATTTCAAAGGTCAATTGCATTTACAAATCTCTTCTTTATATATCACTCTAACATGTAGACCGCCAAATTTAAATATTAAAAAGCATGGTATGGATTTATCCGGGTTCCTCATTCCAAAACGGTGCTTTTTTGACCGTTTTGGAATGAGCCCATAGAGATTACATGTAAAAATTGGAGTCGAACTTGGAGTCGAACTATACCCCACCGTATCAACGATTTCAAAGGTCAATTGCATTTACAAATCTCTTCTTTATATATCACTCTAACATGTAGACCGCCAAATTTAAATATTAAAAAGCATGGTATGGATTTATCCGGGTTCCTCATTCCAAAACGGTGCTTTTTTGACCGTTTTGGAATGAGCCCATAGAGATTACATGTAAAAATTGGAGTCGAACTTGGAGTCGAACTATACCCCACCGTATCAACGATTTCAAAGGTCAATTGCATTTACAAATCTCTTCTTTATATATCACTCTAACATGTAGACCGCCAAATTTAAATATTAAAAAGCATGGTATGGATTTATCCGGGTTCCTCATTCCAAAACGGTGCTTTTTTGACCGTTTTGGAATGAGCCCATAGAGATTACATGTAAAAATTGGAGTCGAACTTGGAGTCGAACTATACCCCACCGTATCAACGATTTCAAAGGTCAATTGCATTTACAAATCTCTTCTTTATATATCACTCTAACATGTAGACCGCCAAATTTAAATATTAAAAAGCATGGTATGGATTTATCCGGGTTCCTCATTCCAAAACGGTGCTTTTTTGACCGTTTTGGAATGAGCCCATAGAGATTACATGTAAAAATTGGAGTCGAACTTGGAGTCGAACTATACCCCACCGTATCAACGATTTCAAAGGTCAATTGCATTTACAAATCTCTTCTTTATATATCACTCTAACATGTAGACCGCCAAATTTAAATATTAAAAAGCATGGTATGGATTTATCCGGGTTCCTCATTCCAAAACGGTGCTTTTTTGACCGTTTTGGAATGAGCCCATAGAGATTACATGTAAAAATTGGAGTCGAACTTGGAGTCGAACTATACCCCACCGTATCAACGATTTCAAAGGTCAATTGCATTTACAAATCTCTTCTTTATATATCACTCTAACATGTAGACCGCCAAATTTAAATATTAAAAAGCATGGTATGGATTTATCCGGGTTCCTCATTCCAAAACGGTGCTTTTTTGACCGTTTTGGAATGAGCCCATAGAGATTACATGTAAAAATTGGAGTCGAACTTGGAGTCGAACTATACCCCACCGTATCAACGATTTCAAAGGTCAATTGCATTTACAAATCTCTTCTTTATATATCACTCTAACATGTAGACCGCCAAATTTAAATATTAAAAAGCATGGTATGGATTTATCCGGGTTCCTCATTCCAAAACGGTGCTTTTTTGACCGTTTTGGAATGAGCCCATAGAGATTACATGTAAAAATTGGAGTCGAACTTGGAGTCGAACTATACCCCACCGTATCAACGATTTCAAAGGTCAATTGCATTTACAAATCTCTTCTTTATATATCACTCTAACATGTAGACCGCCAAATTTAAATATTAAAAAGCATGGTATGGATTTATCCGGGTTCCTCATTCCAAAACGGTGCTTTTTTGACCGTTTTGGAATGAGCCCATAGAGATTACATGTAAAAATTGGAGTCGAACTTGGAGTCGAACTATACCCCACCGTATCAACGATTTCAAAGGTCAATTGCATTTACAAATCTCTTCTTTATATATCACTCTAACATGTAGACCGCCAAATTTAAATATTAAAAAGCATGGTATGGATTTATCCGGGTTCCTCATTCCAAAACGGTGCTTTTTTGACCGTTTTGGAATGAGCCCATAGAGATTACATGTAAAAATTGGAGTCGAACTTGGAGTCGAACTATACCCCACCGTATCAACGATTTCAAAGGTCAATTGCATTTACAAATCTCTTCTTTATATATCACTCTAACATGTAGACCGCCAAATTTAAATATTAAAAAGCATGGTATGGATTTATCCGGGTTCCTCATTCCAAAACGGTGCTTTTTTGACCGTTTTGGAATGAGCCCATAGAGATTACATGTAAAAATTGGAGTCGAACTTGGAGTCGAACTATACCCCACCGTATCAACGATTTCAAAGGTCAATTGCATTTACAAATCTCTTCTTTATATATCACTCTAACATGTAGACCGCCAAATTTAAATATTAAAAAGCATGGTATGGATTTATCCGGGTTCCTCATTCCAAAACGGTGCTTTTTTGACCGTTTTGGAATGAGCCCATAGAGATTACATGTAAAAATTGGAGTCGAACTTGGAGTCGAACTATACCCCACCGTATCAACGATTTCAAAGGTCAATTGCATTTACAAATCTCTTCTTTATATATCACTCTAACATGTAGACCGCCAAATTTAAATATTAAAAAGCATGGTATGGATTTATCCGGGTTCCTCATTCCAAAACGGTGCTTTTTTGACCGTTTTGGAATGAGCCCATAGAGATTACATGTAAAAATTGGAGTCGAACTTGGAGTCGAACTATACCCCACCGTATCAACGATTTCAAAGGTCAATTGCATTTACAAATCTCTTCTTTATATATCACTCTAACATGTAGACCGCCAAATTTAAATATTAAAAAGCATGGTATGGATTTATCCGGGTTCCTCATTCCAAAACGGTGCTTTTTTGACCGTTTTGGAATGAGCCCATAGAGATTACATGTAAAAATTGGAGTCGAACTTGGAGTCGAACTATACCCCACCGTATCAACGATTTCAAAGGTCAATTGCATTTACAAATCTCTTCTTTATATATCACTCTAACATGTAGACCGCCAAATTTAAATATTAAAAAGCATGGTATGGATTTATCCGGGTTCCTCATTCCAAAACGGTGCTTTTTTGACCGTTTTGGAATGAGCCCATAGAGATTACATGTAAAAATTGGAGTCGAACTTGGAGTCGAACTATACCCCACCGTATCAACGATTTCAAAGGTCAATTGCATTTACAAATCTCTTCTTTATATATCACTCTAACATGTAGACCGCCAAATTTAAATATTAAAAAGCATGGTATGGATTTATCCGGGTTCCTCATTCCAAAACGGTGCTTTTTTGACCGTTTTGGAATGAGCCCATAGAGATTACATGTAAAAATTGGAGTCGAACTTGGAGTCGAACTATACCCCACCGTATCAACGATTTCAAAGGTCAATTGCATTTACAAATCTCTTCTTTATATATCACTCTAACATGTAGACCGCCAAATTTAAATATTAAAAAGCATGGTATGGATTTATCCGGGTTCCTCATTCCAAAACGGTGCTTTTTTGACCGTTTTGGAATGAGCCCATAGAGATTACATGTAAAAATTGGAGTCGAACTTGGAGTCGAACTATACCCCACCGTATCAACGATTTCAAAGGTCAATTGCATTTACAAATCTCTTCTTTATATATCACTCTAACATGTAGACCGCCAAATTTAAATATTAAAAAGCATGGTATGGATTTATCCGGGTTCCTCATTCCAAAACGGTGCTTTTTTGACCGTTTTGGAATGAGCCCATAGAGATTACATGTAAAAATTGGAGTCGAACTTGGAGTCGAACTATACCCCACCGTATCAACGATTTCAAAGGTCAATTGCATTTACAAATCTCTTCTTTATATATCACTCTAACATGTAGACCGCCAAATTTAAATATTAAAAAGCATGGTATGGATTTATCCGGGTTCCTCATTCCAAAACGGTGCTTTTTTGACCGTTTTGGAATGAGCCCATAGAGATTACATGTAAAAATTGGAGTCGAACTTGGAGTCGAACTATACCCCACCGTATCAACGATTTCAAAGGTCAATTGCATTTACAAATCTCTTCTTTATATATCACTCTAACATGTAGACCGCCAAATTTAAATATTAAAAAGCATGGTATGGATTTATCCGGGTTCCTCATTCCAAAACGGTGCTTTTTTGACCGTTTTGGAATGAGCCCATAGAGATTACATGTAAAAATTGGAGTCGAACTTGGAGTCGAACTATACCCCACCGTATCAACGATTTCAAAGGTCAATTGCATTTACAAATCTCTTCTTTATATATCACTCTAACATGTAGACCGCCAAATTTAAATATTAAAAAGCATGGTATGGATTTATCCGGGTTCCTCATTCCAAAACGGTGCTTTTTTGACCGTTTTGGAATGAGCCCATAGAGATTACATGTAAAAATTGGAGTCGAACTTGGAGTCGAACTATACCCCACCGTATCAACGATTTCAAAGGTCAATTGCATTTACAAATCTCTTCTTTATATATCACTCTAACATGTAGACCGCCAAATTTAAATATTAAAAAGCATGGTATGGATTTATCCGGGTTCCTCATTCCAAAACGGTGCTTTTTTGACCGTTTTGGAATGAGCCCATAGAGATTACATGTAAAAATTGGAGTCGAACTTGGAGTCGAACTATACCCCACCGTATCAACGATTTCAAAGGTCAATTGCATTTACAAATCTCTTCTTTATATATCACTCTAACATGTAGACCGCCAAATTTAAATATTAAAAAGCATGGTATGGATTTATCCGGGTTCCTCATTCCAAAACGGTGCTTTTTTGACCGTTTTGGAATGAGCCCATAGAGATTACATGTAAAAATTGGAGTCGAACTTGGAGTCGAACTATACCCCACCGTATCAACGATTTCAAAGGTCAATTGCATTTACAAATCTCTTCTTTATATATCACTCTAACATGTAGACCGCCAAATTTAAATATTAAAAAGCATGGTATGGATTTATCCGGGTTCCTCATTCCAAAACGGTGCTTTTTTGACCGTTTTGGAATGAGCCCATAGAGATTACATGTAAAAATTGGAGTCGAACTTGGAGTCGAACTATACCCCACCGTATCAACGATTTCAAAGGTCAATTGCATTTACAAATCTCTTCTTTATATATCACTCTAACATGTAGACCGCCAAATTTAAATATTAAAAAGCATGGTATGGATTTATCCGGGTTCCTCATTCCAAAACGGTGCTTTTTTGACCGTTTTGGAATGAGCCCATAGAGATTACATGTAAAAATTGGAGTCGAACTTGGAGTCGAACTATACCCCACCGTATCAACGATTTCAAAGGTCAATTGCATTTACAAATCTCTTCTTTATATATCACTCTAACATGTAGACCGCCAAATTTAAATATTAAAAAGCATGGTATGGATTTATCCGGGTTCCTCATTCCAAAACGGTGCTTTTTTGACCGTTTTGGAATGAGCCCATAGAGATTACATGTAAAAATTGGAGTCGAACTTGGAGTCGAACTATACCCCACCGTATCAACGATTTCAAAGGTCAATTGCATTTACAAATCTCTTCTTTATATATCACTCTAACATGTAGACCGCCAAATTTAAATATTAAAAAGCATGGTATGGATTTATCCGGGTTCCTCATTCCAAAACGGTGCTTTTTTGACCGTTTTGGAATGAGCCCATAGAGATTACATGTAAAAATTGGAGTCGAACTTGGAGTCGAACTATACCCCACCGTATCAACGATTTCAAAGGTCAATTGCATTTACAAATCTCTTCTTTATATATCACTCTAACATGTAGACCGCCAAATTTAAATATTAAAAAGCATGGTATGGATTTATCCGGGTTCCTCATTCCAAAACGGTGCTTTTTTGACCGTTTTGGAATGAGCCCATAGAGATTACATGTAAAAATTGGAGTCGAACTTGGAGTCGAACTATACCCCACCGTATCAACGATTTCAAAGGTCAATTGCATTTACAAATCTCTTCTTTATATATCACTCTAACATGTAGACCGCCAAATTTAAATATTAAAAAGCATGGTATGGATTTATCCGGGTTCCTCATTCCAAAACGGTGCTTTTTTGACCGTTTTGGAATGAGCCCATAGAGATTACATGTAAAAATTGGAGTCGAACTTGGAGTCGAACTATACCCCACCGTATCAACGATTTCAAAGGTCAATTGCATTTACAAATCTCTTCTTTATATATCACTCTAACATGTAGACCGCCAAATTTAAATATTAAAAAGCATGGTATGGATTTATCCGGGTTCCTCATTCCAAAACGGTGCTTTTTTGACCGTTTTGGAATGAGCCCATAGAGATTACATGTAAAAATTGGAGTCGAACTTGGAGTCGAACTATACCCCACCGTATCAACGATTTCAAAGGTCAATTGCATTTACAAATCTCTTCTTTATATATCACTCTAACATGTAGACCGCCAAATTTAAATATTAAAAAGCATGGTATGGATTTATCCGGGTTCCTCATTCCAAAACGGTGCTTTTTTGACCGTTTTGGAATGAGCCCATAGAGATTACATGTAAAAATTGGAGTCGAACTTGGAGTCGAACTATACCCCACCGTATCAACGATTTCAAAGGTCAATTGCATTTACAAATCTCTTCTTTATATATCACTCTAACATGTAGACCGCCAAATTTAAATATTAAAAAGCATGGTATGGATTTATCCGGGTTCCTCATTCCAAAACGGTGCTTTTTTGACCGTTTTGGAATGAGCCCATAGAGATTACATGTAAAAATTGGAGTCGAACTTGGAGTCGAACTATACCCCACCGTATCAACGATTTCAAAGGTCAATTGCATTTACAAATCTCTTCTTTATATATCACTCTAACATGTAGACCGCCAAATTTAAATATTAAAAAGCATGGTATGGATTTATCCGGGTTCCTCATTCCAAAACGGTGCTTTTTTGACCGTTTTGGAATGAGCCCATAGAGATTACATGTAAAAATTGGAGTCGAACTTGGAGTCGAACTATACCCCACCGTATCAACGATTTCAAAGGTCAATTGCATTTACAAATCTCTTCTTTATATATCACTCTAACATGTAGACCGCCAAATTTAAATATTAAAAAGCATGGTATGGATTTATCCGGGTTCCTCATTCCAAAACGGTGCTTTTTTGACCGTTTTGGAATGAGCCCATAGAGATTACATGTAAAAATTGGAGTCGAACTTGGAGTCGAACTATACCCCACCGTATCAACGATTTCAAAGGTCAATTGCATTTACAAATCTCTTCTTTATATATCACTCTAACATGTAGACCGCCAAATTTAAATATTAAAAAGCATGGTATGGATTTATCCGGGTTCCTCATTCCAAAACGGTGCTTTTTTGACCGTTTTGGAATGAGCCCATAGAGATTACATGTAAAAATTGGAGTCGAACTTGGAGTCGAACTATACCCCACCGTATCAACGATTTCAAAGGTCAATTGCATTTACAAATCTCTTCTTTATATATCACTCTAACATGTAGACCGCCAAATTTAAA
Organism: Ophiura sarsii; assembly: GCA_035610835.1. Classification (NCBI taxonomy): domain Eukaryota; kingdom Metazoa; phylum Echinodermata; class Ophiuroidea; order Amphilepidida; family Ophiuridae; genus Ophiura; species Ophiura sarsii. The sequence goes on from CM069452.1 coordinate 72,134,010, forward strand.
TATTAAAAAGCATGGTATGGATTTATCCGGGTTCCTCATTCCAAAACGGTGCTTTTTTGACCGTTTTGGAATGAGCCCATAGAGATTACATGTAAAAATTGGAGTCGAACTTGGAGTCGAACTATACCCCACCGTATCAACGATTTCAAAGGTCAATTGCATTTACAAATCTCTTCTTTATATATCACTCTAACATGTAGACCGCCAAATTTAAATATTAAAAAGCATGGTATGGATTTATCCGGGTTCCTCATTCCAAAACGGTGCTTTTTTGACCGTTTTGGAATGAGCCCATAGAGATTACATGTAAAAATTGGAGTCGAACTTGGAGTCGAACTATACCCCACCGTATCAACGATTTCAAAGGTCAATTGCATTTACAAATCTCTTCTTTATATATCACTCTAACATGTAGACCGCCAAATTTAAATATTAAAAAGCATGGTATGGATTTATCCGGGTTCCTCATTCCAAAACGGTGCTTTTTTGACCGTTTTGGAATGAGCCCATAGAGATTACATGTAAAAATTGGAGTCGAACTTGGAGTCGAACTATACCCCACCGTATCAACGATTTCAAAGGTCAATTGCATTTACAAATCTCTTCTTTATATATCACTCTAACATGTAGACCGCCAAATTTAAATATTAAAAAGCATGGTATGGATTTATCCGGGTTCCTCATTCCAAAACGGTGCTTTTTTGACCGTTTTGGAATGAGCCCATAGAGATTACATGTAAAAATTGGAGTCGAACTTGGAGTCGAACTATACCCCACCGTATCAACGATTTCAAAGGTCAATTGCATTTACAAATCTCTTCTTTATATATCACTCTAACATGTAGACCGCCAAATTTAATATTAAAAAGCATGGTATGGATTTATCCGGGTTCCTCATTCCAAAACGGTGCTTTTTTGACCGTTTTGGAATGAGCCCATAGAGATTACATG